>JAWNOI010000022.1:0-348158 GCA_035046045.1 Zaprionus bogoriensis
AGTTAATTTACATACGAAAATGTCCAAAATGCCAAAAATCAAAAGTGACGAGAAAAATAAAAACTCCTTTAACAATTACTGATACACCAATACATGCTTTCGACAGGGTTATAGTAGACACCATTGGTCCACTACCCAGGTCTGAAAATGGAAATTAATACGCAGTCACATTAATTTGTGACCGGACTAAATATCTAGTCGCGATTCCAATTCCAAACAAAAATGCTAACACAGTAGCAAAGGCGATTTTTGAGAATTTTATTCTAAAGTACGGTCCAATGAAGACGTTCATTACGGACATTGGAACAGAATACAAAAACTCAATAATAAATGATTTGTGCAAGTATTTACAAATAAATAACATAACATCAACTGCACACCACCACCAGACAGTTGGAACAGTCGAAAGAAGTCATAGAACTTTTAATGAATACATACGTTCATATATATCGGTTGATAAAACTGATTGGGACGTATGGATTCAAAATTTCGTTTACTGTTTCAACACAACCCCATCTATGGCACATGACTATTGTCCATATGAACTTGTTTTCGGTAAAACAAACAGTTTACCAAAACATTTTAACGGCACAGACAACATACAACCATTATATAATATAGATGATTGTGCTAAGGAAAGTAAATATAGGTTAGAAATAGCATATAAAAGAGCTAGAATTATGCCGGAAAGTTCCCGTATCGATACAGCAAAACAGTTTCTAAGTGCGCCAAAGAACAAATCGCGATTCGATCAAATCGCGATTCGATAAAGCAAAACTGCTTCTAAGTGCGTGAGAACGAATCGTGTATCGAGAGAGCAAAACAGTTACTAAGTGCGCGATCCGTATAAAGTTATTATCCCAACTAGAGACTCGTGGTCATCAAAAGATCACTGGGAAATAACAACCAAGTGACAAAGGACATTAAATTGATCAAGTGCAAAGTGCAAGTGCCAAAGGACATTTATTTGCCCAAGTGCAGCAACGGCAATTAAATTTGCAAAACCTTCCTGACTATTAAGTTAGTCAGTCGAAGGAACAGTTCGAACAATCTCGGCAATTAAGTTAGCCAAGATAAACCCAGACCAAAGCCAATAATTTAGTGAGTGAAAGGGGTGAGATTGTGAGAACTGCGTCCACAAATTCTGCAAGATCCGTTCGCAGAATGGAGCCCTAGTAGCAGAGGCAAAAAGGAACAACCCCGCCCCATCAGGAAAGGTGGCCCCAATTTTACGAAGCATCAAAAAACAAATTATTAAACAAAGAACGAAAAAAAAAAACAGAATTAAAAATAAGAAAAGAAACCGCAAAAGACTCAAAGTATGAAAGGTATGACTCGAGACATTACTGAGTAGAGTACATACGAAAATGTCCAAAATGCCAAAAATCAAAAGTGACGAGAAAAATAAAAACTCCTTTATCAATTACTGATACACCAATACATGCTTTCGACAGGGTTATACTAGACACCATTGGTCCACTACCCAGGTCTGAAAATGGAAATGAATACGCAGTCACATTAATTTGTGACCTGACTAAATATCTAGTCGCGATTCCAATTCCAAACAAAAATGCTAACACAGTAGCAAAGGCGATTTTTGAGAATTTTATTCTAAAGTACGGTCCAATGAAGACGTTCATTACGGACATTGGAACAGAATACAAAAACTCAATAATAAATGATTTGTGCAAGTATTTACAAATAAATAACATAACATCAACTGCACACCACCACCAGACAGTTGGAACAGTCGAAAGAAGTCATAGAACTTTTAATGAAAACATACGTTCATATATATCGGTTGATTAAACTGATTGGGACGTATGGATTCAATATTTCGTTTACTGTTTCAACACAACCCCATCTATGGCACATGACTATTGTCCGTATGAACTTGTTTTCGGTAAAACAAACAGTTTACCAAAACATTTTAACGGCACAGACAACATACAACCATTATATAATATAGATGATTGTGCTAAGGAAAGTAAATATAGGTTAGAAATAGCATATAAAAGAGCTAGAATTATGCCGGAAAGTTCCCGTATCGATACAGCAAAACAGTTTCTAAGTGCGCCAAAGAACAAATCGCGATTCGATCAAATCGCGATTCGATAAAGCAAAACTGCTTCTAAGTGCGTGAGAACGAATCGTGTATCGAGAGAGCAAAACAGTTACTAAGTGCGCGATCCGTATAAAGTTATTATCCCAACTAGAGACTCGTGGTCATCAAAAGATCACTGGGAAATAACAACCAAGTGACAAAGGACATTAAATTGATCAAGTGCAAAGTGCAAGTGCCAAAGGACATTTATTTGCCCAAGTGCAGCAACGGCAATTAAATTTGCAAAACCTTCCTGACTATTAAGTTAGTCAGTCGAAGGAACAGTTCGAACAATCTCGGCAATTAAGTTAGCCAAGATAAACCCAGACCAAAGCCAATAATTTAGCGAGTGAAAAGGGTGAGATTGTGAGAACTGCGTCCACAAATTCTGCAAGATCCGTTCGCAGAATGGAGCCCTAGTAGCAGAGGCAAAAAGGAACAACCCCGCCCCATCAGGAAAGGTGGCCCCAATTTTACGAAGCATCAAAAAACAAATTATTAAACAAAGAACGAAAAAAAAAAACAGAATTAAAAATAAGAAAAGAAACCGCAAAAGACTCAAAGTATGAAAGGTATGACTCGAGACATTACTGAGTACAAGTTAACAAGCAACTCTCTCAAAGATTACACGAACTGCCCTCGCATGCGCGGGCCAGCAAGTTATGTAGCGACTGTTGACTGTTGAATAAATGCTCCGGCCAATGCCGTCATACAATTAATTCTTTATTTGAAAAACTTCATTGTGCCACAAGGCCTTTGATTAAAGAGGAACAGTTTCCTCCAACATAACCCACCTCCCAGGACCAAGGATTTCTAAAGGACATCGTCTTGGAATCACTGGAGTGACGAACTTAATAACTGGCGCCCAACGGATAATATTTTAAGAACCAAAAAACCCAAAGAAACATGTAAGTGAGTGATTACCAACTTATTTTACTTCAAATCAAACCAATAAAAGATAAAGTACCAAAGTGACTGTGAAATAAATTCTGTGGTGGTTCTTTTTCGAGTTAATCGGCTAAATTAAAAGCATCCATATAAGCAAAATAGCTGTGAATATTTTTCTGTTCTTGACCACTGTACAACCAGTGCTTTTGTGTTAATAGATCCGAACGTACGCCCATGAGTTGGGCATATAGAGAAATTAAAAAAGAAATTGACAGTGACAGTGACAGTGAAGAAATAGGCTTTCGCCCACATCCAACAGAAATGAATCCCGAACAAATACAAGCACTAGTGAACGGCACTGTTAATGCTGCGCTCGCCGAGCAAGAACTGCGCTTAAGGCAGCAGTTTGCTGAGGAGCTGAACGCAGTAAGGTCACAAGTAAATGCGCTGCAAATAGTGGCACCAGATATCGAAACATACGAAAAAGTGACGATAGACACAAATGTCAAGTGCGATGTGAGACTTGACATAGTGAAATCTGTACCATCATTTGAAGGGGTACAAGATGAGTATGTGTCCTGGAGGCAAGCTGCCCTGGACGCATACGAAATTTTCAGACGCTACAAGGGTAGCGAGGCCCATTACGAGGCCGTTGCAATTCTACGCAACAAAGTGTGCGGAGCAGCCAGGTCAGTCCTGACGTCCCACAATACAGTGTTAAATATCGATGCGATCATCGCACGATTAGACTGCACGTACGCGGACAAAACGTCTCTGCGTGTACTCAGGCAACAGTTGGAAATGGTTAGGCAAGGCGACCTAGGTCTAATGGAGTACTTTGATGAGGTCAAAAGGAAGCTCACATTGGTCACCAACAAGATTGTGATGACACACGATGAGCAAGCTGCTACGATTCTCAACAAAGAGGTCAGAAGCGATGCTTTACACGCATTCATGGCGGGTTTGAAGAAATCTGTGAAAGCGTTCGTAATGCCGGCTCAGCCGAAGATTTGCCATCGGCGTTGGCCCTGGCTCGCGAGGCTGAAAACAGCATAGAAAGAAGCCAGTTCGCTGCCTCTTATGCAAAAACAATTGCAGAAAGGAGTCAACACAGTGAAAACAATAAGCAGGGAAATCGGCAACATTCAAAACCTAACAAAGGCCAAGAGAAAAACCCACACTACGTAGGAAAGCAAGGTCATAACAAAACCCAAGACAAAGACGGCCAAACGGCCCAGGCTCAGCCTATGGACGTTGATCCCTCAATGTCACATTTTCGGCAGCCAACCAATTGGGGCAAAACCCAAAGTGCTACAAATGTAGGTGGCATTCAAAAAAGGCCCAACTCGTCGGAACGAGTATCTGGTCAAAGGCGGCAACGAGTTGACAACATAACTCAACAAAGCGCCAATAGCGAGCAGCAATATGCGGCCACAGCTGAAACAGCAACCGCTGAAATCGAAAGCGATGGCGAGTCAATTGATACAAGTGACATGCTCAATTTTTTAGGGGACGCTCCCAACTGCCGTTCATCGAACGACAGTTGGCTAGTAGAAAACTAAAAATTCTGATAGACACGGGGGCGGCAAAGAATTACGTGAAGGAGTTAAAAAACGTAACTACAGTCGCCACCCCTTTCACTGTAAATTCCATACATGGATCCAGTGAAATAAACAAAAAATGTTCAATGAAAATCCTTGGACAAAACGCAACATTCTTCATTTTAGATTCTCTCGACGCATTTGATGCCATCATAGGTTTCGATCTGCTAACGCAGGCCGGGGCAACATTGAATTTGAAGAACAATTGCTTAAGTTACCGGGACAAAAATGAGCCACTGAAATTTCACTTATGTGATAATGTAAATTTCACTAAAGTCAGTGACATAGTAGTGCCCGAAAGTGTAAAAGAAGAATTCAGGCGAATGATAACAAAGAGAATAAAGGCATTTTCGACCTCTAACGAGGCACTGCCATTCAACACGTCTGTCGTTGCCACAATTCGTACCGAAGACAATGAACCGGTATATTCAAAACTCTACCCATATCCAAATGGTGTGTCGGATTTCGTCAACAACGAAATCTCACAACTACTGGAAGGCGGTATCATCAGACCATCAAAATCCGCGTACAACAGCCCAGCTTGGGTTGTCGACAAAAAAGGGTTCGATTCCGAAGGCAACAAAAACAAACGACTCGTAATTGACTTTAGGAAGTTAAACGATCGAACTGTTGCCGACCGCTACCCAATGCCAAGTATCCCAATGATTCTAGCGAATCTGGGTAAGGCAAAATTTTTTACAACTCTCGACTTGAAGTCTGGGTATCATCAAATATACCTAGCAGAAAAAGATCGAGAAAAAACATCATTCTCTGTGAACGGGGGGAAATATGAATTCTGCCGATTGCCCTTTGGATTAAAGAATGCTGGGAGCATCTTCCAAAGAGCAATTGATGACGTTCTAAGAGAACAAATTGGGAAATGTTGTTACGTCTACGTTGATGATGTAATAATATTTTCAGAAAATGAACAGGATCACATTCGACACATTGACGTAATACTACAAAGCCTACTAGAGGCCAACATGAGAGTAGCCAAAGAAAAAACTCAATTTTTCAAAGACAGTGTCGAATACCTCGGTTTCGTCGTAACCAGAAACGGAGCCAAAACGGACCCTGAAAAGGTCAAAGCAATTCAAGAGTACGTCGAACCGGCGAACCTGTATGCGCTAAGATCATTCATAGGCCTAGCTAGCTATTATAGAGTATTCGTAAAAGACTTCGCCTCTATAGCTAGACCATTAACCAATTTACTAAAAGGTGAAAATGGTTCTGTCAGCAAACACATGTCGAGGAAAATCCCGATAGAGTTCAACGACACGCAACGCGATGCGTTCGAGCGACTAAGGAACATTTTAGCATCAGAAGATGTCATACTAATGTATCCTGACTTTAAAAAACCTTTCGATCTGACCACTGACGCTTCTGCAAATGGCATTGGTGCAGTATTGTCCCAAGAAGGCAGGCCAATCACAATGATCTCACGCACGTTAAAACAGTGCGAGACTCATTACGCCACCAATGAAAGGGAACTTCTAGCAATCGTGTGGGCACTTGGTAAATTGCAGAATTATCTGTATGGTACCAGAGAGCTCCGCATCTACACTGACCATCAACCACTCACCTTTGCGGTGTCTGAAAAAAACACCAACGCAAAAATCAAGAGATGGAAAGCGTTTATAGAAGAGCATAATGCGAAAATCTTCTATAAACCAGAGAAGGACAATCACGTAGCCGACGCATTATCGCGTCAGAACATAAACGCTCTGCAAAGTGAACCCCAATCTGACGTAGCTACCATTCATAGTGAAGAATCACTTACTTTCACAATCCCAACGATTGACCAACCCATAAACGGCTTCAGGAACCAAATGGTCCTAGAAGAGGCACGCTATGCGTTGCACCAAAAAATTATTATGTTTGGCAGCAAAATGCGCCACATAATACATTTCACGGACAAATACAATCTAACCGAAACGTTGAAAAATGCCGTCAATCCTGAGGTGGTTAACGCAATTCATTGCGACCTACCAACGTTGGCTGCTGTGCAACACGAGTTAAGCACACAATTTCCGTCTACCAAGTTTCGGCACTGCAAAACGATCGTGTCAGATATCACCAACAAAGATGAACAAATAGAAATCCTAAATACTGAACACAACCGAGCTCATAGAGCAGCTCCAGAAAACGTAAAACAGGTTAAGCGGGATTACTACTTTCCAAAAATGACCAAGATAGCCAACGAAATAGTGATAAACTGCAAAGTATGTATGAAAGGAAAATACGACAGGCACCCGAGAAAACAAGAACTTGGCGAAACGCCTGCCCCAACTCACATAGGCGAAATACTTCACATCGACATATTCTCAACCGATAAAAAATTATTCCTAACTTGCATCGATAAATTTTCGAAATTTGCGATTGTACAACCAATAGTATCCAGGTCAATAACGGACACAATTAACCCCATACTGCAAGCGGTTAACCTCTTCCCAGATACAAAAACAATTTACTGTGACAATGAGGCGTCCTTCAGCTCAGAGACAATTACCTCGCTACTAAAAAATCAATTTAACATTGATTTGGTCAACGCGCCCCCGCTTCACAGCTGCTCCAACGGGCAAGTGGAACGCTTCCATAGTACATTAGTCGAGATTGCGAGATGTCTTAAAATTGATAAACAGATCTGCGACACAACTCAAGCAATTCTCAGAGCTGTCATTGAATATAACAGAAGCGTGCATTCCGTAACAGGGCAAAGACCACTGGATGTAGTCCACACAGCCTCAGACGAAATGCGCCAAACTATCAAAAACAAGATAGTAAAGGCACAACAAGACCAACTACGCAGGTGCAACCCGGACAGACAAAATAGGGTTTTTGATGTAGGCGAAACAGTCTATATCAAAAACAACAAGAGACTAGGTAACAAACTATCACCTTTATGTTCCGAAGAAAAGATACAAGCTGATTTAGGAACAACGGTGCTTATTAGAGGGAGGGTGGTCCATAAAGACAACCTTAGGTAGTTATCGGCAAGTAAAAAACCAGCAAATCTAATAAGAATGTATCTTACAGGTCCGCCATGATAGTTCTTACCCTGTTGACCTTGCTAACAGCGACGCAAGCTCGGATTACCGACTTTTCCAATGCGAACTATATCCCTATCGTCGATGGTAGTATTCTGGCATGGGAACAACTTAGTTATGTAAGACACTCAAGTAACTTAAGCAATTTCTATAAGATAGTTGAGGATACTAAAAGAATGTCCGAGTTTTTCCCCCACTCGCATATGCGAAAACTGTTAGACATAGATATAGAACACGTAGAAGCACTTTTGTCCGCTCTAACAGTTCACCATAGAATGGCCAGAAGCTTAGATTTTCTTGGCACAGCACTAAAAATTGTTGCGGGAACTCCGGACGCTGCAGACATAGAAAAAATAAGAATGACAGAAAATCAATTAGTAGACTCAAACAATAGACAGGTACTCGTTAATACAGAAACTCAGAAACAGATCAATAAACTCACAGACGCAATAAATAAAATAATACAAGCAAAAAAGGGTGACCTCCTAGACACCCCAAATTTATTTGAAACGCTTATGACTCGGAATAGGATGTTAATCACAGAAATCCAGAATTTAATTCTAACAATCACTCTTGCCAAATCAGACATTATAAATCCTACAATTTTTGACACAAACGATTTGAAGTCAATATTTGATAATCAGCTCACAGAAGTCCCCGTAGTTTATTTAATGGAAGTTTCTAAAATTAAAATATTTCAATCAGAAGACGAAATCCATATGTTAATCGAATATCCTAGAATTAAGCAAATTTGTAAAAGAACAGTAATTCTTCCGGTATCGCACAATCATACAGTCCTACAAATCCGAGACGACATAATTGCGGATTGCGACGACGGAATATTCGCAGTTAGCGATTGCGTGCGCACTAGCTACGCCACCTTCTGCAAAAAATCAACACGTGAGAGCTGCGCCCGAGAGATACATGCTGGAGGCCTAGCCAATTGCCGCACGCAACCAAGCCACCTGCTGCCAGTCGCACTGATTGATGAAGGAACCATTGTCATCAATGAGCAACACGCCCAAGTCACTGCAGACGAAGGGCCCACGGTAATGCTGGAGGGAACGCACCTCATCACGTTCGAGCATGTAGCGGTGATCAACAACACAAGGTACTTGAACCACAACGCAGTCGTGGGTAAAAGTCCGAGTATCGCCGCTTCCCCACTCCTCAACATCACCGGGCACGATCAAATCCTGAGTCTCTCATCAATACATCGAATGAGCGAGCAAAATATAAACTTCATACGCCAACTCAAGGATGAAGTCGAGGCAGCAGGATCGCCAAAAATATGGTTCTTGATCGGAGTTGGGGTCAGCATTGTCTTCTGCGCGCTAATCATCGGCTACCAATACAGCCATAGAAGACGTGCCTCTTTGAAGCTAAAAAGAGCCATCGCCCAACTTGACGTCACCGAGGCCGGCCACGAACTTGAGGGGCGAGTAGTTAACAAGCAACTCTCTCAAAGATTACACGAACTGCCCTCGCATGTGCGGGCCAGCAAGTTATGTAGCGACCCGCGCGAATAAGGTTTCATGTGTCGCAATGATTGTTTGTGCCACGTTATGCTGAGCAAGCAACGACGGATTTGTAGGAGGAGCTGCATGCCAGTACTTTTCCACTGGGGATTCTTAGGTTTAGCTTTAAAATGTTTATTTCATAAGTTTCAGTTTTGTTCTATCTAGCAGCTTTGACTGTTGAATAAATGCTCCGGCCAATGCCGTCATACAATTAATTCTTTATTTGAAAAACTTCATTGTGCCACAAGGCCTTTGATTAAAGAGGAACAGTTTCCTCCAACATAACCCACCTCCCAGGACCAAGGATTTCTAAAGGACATCGTCTTGGCATCACTGGAGTGACGAACTTAATAACGTACATACGAAAATGTCCAAAATGCCAAAAATCAAAAGTGACGAGAAAAATAAAAACTCCTTTAACAATTACTGATACACCAATACATGCTTTCGACAGGGTTATAGTAGACACCATTGGTCCACTACCCAGGTCTGAAAATGGAAATGAATACGCAGTCACACTAATTTGTGACCTGACTAAATATCTAGTCGCGATTCCAATTCCAAACAAAAATGCTAACACAGTAGCAAAGGCGATTTTTGAGAATTTTATTCTAAAGTACGGTCCAATGAAGACGTTCATTACGGACATTGGAACAGAATACAAAAACTCAATAACAAATGATTTGTGCAAGTATTTACAAATAAATAACATAACATCAACTGCACACTACCACCAGACAGTTGGAACAGTCGAAAGAAGTCATAGAACTTTTAATGAATACATACGTTCATATATATCGGTTGATAAAACTGATTGGGACGTATGGATTCAATATTTCGTTTACTGTTTCAACACAACCCCATCTATGGCACACGACTATTGTCCGTATGAACTTGTTTTCGGTAAAACAAACAGTTTACCAAAACATTTTAATGGCACAGACAATATACAACCATTATATAATATAGATGATTATGCTAAGGAAAGTAAATATAGGTTAGAAATAGCATATAAAAGAGCTAGAATTATGCCGGAAAGTTCCCGTATCAATACAGCAAAACAGTTTCTAAGTGCGCCAAAGAACAAATCGCGATTCGATCAAATCGCGATTCGATAAAGCAAAACTGCTTCTAAGTGCGTGAGAACGAATCGTGTATCGAGAGAGCAAAACAGTTACTAAGTGCGCGATCCGTATAAAGTTATTATCCCAACTAGAGACTCGTGGTCATCAAAAGATCACTGGGAAATAACAACCAAGTGACAAAGGACATTAAATTGATCAAGTGCAAAGTGCAAGTGCCAAAGGACATTTATTTGCCCAAGTGCAGCAACGGCAATTAAATTTGCAAAACCTTCCTGACTATTAAGTTAGTCAGTCGAAGGAACAGTTCGAACAATCTCGGCAATTAAGTTAGCCAAGATAAACCCTGACCAAAGCCAATAATTTAGCGAGTGAAAAGGGTGAGATTGTGAGAACTGCGTTCACAAATTCTGCAAGATCCGTTCGCAGAATGGAGCCCTAGTAGCAGAGGCAAAAAGGAACAACCCGCCCCATCAGGAAAGGTGGCCCCAATTTTACGAAGCATCAAAAAACAAATTATTAAACAAAGAACGAAAAAAAAACAGAATTAAAAATAAGAAAAGAAACCGCAAAAGACTCAAAGTATGAAAGGTATGACTCGAGACATTACTGAGTACATACGAAAATGTCCAAAATGCCAAAAATCAAAAGTGACGAGAAAAATAAAAACTCCTTTAACAATTACTGATACACCAATACATGCTTTCGACAGGGTTATAGTAGACACCATTGGTCCACTTGTAGTATGCACATATATTGAATACCCACTGTACCGAGAGTACTTAAAGGGTGCGCACTGTAACACTTTGTTGCAGTGTTTACATAATCCAAAGTCCCGGTCATAAACCCTAAGTGGCCGAAATATGAACCGATCGTTATGCCTTAGCCCGCACACAGAAAGTGCTAGTGTCAGCATAATCGCAACAAACGGTCAGCATATGCATACCCCTCGCGCCACCACTTGAGAGCGCATAACAACGTATATTATTATATTCCTTTATATAAGTTAACATAAGTACGTTGACTCCGGAAAAGCTTGCGTCAGCATTGGCCCATACTCTGGCCAGTGACTGCCGCGAGCAGCCCAAAGTGCTGACGAGCTGCTGATCAGGTTCCGGCTGCCCGCTAACATAAACATGCGACCGGCCGAGAAGTGCTGATGCAGCACCTCGCTGCATGGGCTTTGGGGTATTTTAAGTAACACTCAAGCTCTGTAAATTTAGTTTAAATCCACGCCCAAACGAGAGCAGACGCTCCGAATAAACAAACATTCTATATCAGAATAACGTAGTATTTTTAATTGGCGCCCAACCAACCGGAAAACTCCAAGTGTCACGCCACTTGTAAAAAAATACGAACAATAAAATAACACACTAAGTGCCATCGCATAAAGTGCCATTGAATAAATTTGCCGTGAATAACTTCGCCGCAAAAATACCAAAAAAAACACACGTGCCATCGCATAAAGTGACATTTCTTATAACTTCTACAACAAACAACGCAAGTGCCATCGCACAAGAGCGACATTTCTTATAACTTTTACAACAAACACCAGATCGTCCAACGAACAGCCACACACACACATAGAATATTTGGAACGTAGCCACGCATACACCTGCGAGTTAGGAGACGGACTATGAAAGACTTGTAAGTGAGGTGTTCATATTTTTCCAATTTAAAACTTAAAAAGAAATAAATAAAGAAAAATAAGACAACAAAATAGATAGAAACAGCCCTTAT
Source organism: Zaprionus bogoriensis (assembly GCA_035046045.1). Taxonomy (NCBI): domain Eukaryota; kingdom Metazoa; phylum Arthropoda; class Insecta; order Diptera; family Drosophilidae; genus Zaprionus; species Zaprionus bogoriensis. The sequence goes on from JAWNOI010000022.1 coordinate 11,983, forward strand.
TACATTCATGCTAAGCGGAATAACTGTTTTAATATTTTGTTTATAAATATTTAATTGTTTAATAATACTCTGTTTTGCCACATGCAAAACATAATACCCGAACAAAAAATTACGTGGCCCTGAAACTGTCCAGAACAGTCGCAGTAAGCGAGCGTCATAATTTGACACCCAAAGAATTCGCGGCCGCAACATTGTTGCAGTTTATTTTTGTTTTTGTCCGTTTTGACTCGAACTGTTGCCGAGAGCTTTTTATATGTCAGATTTAAGTAGCGGAGAGGAAGAGGTAACTTTAGTATTCGAAGAAAAAAGGAAAAGAGATCAAGAAAGACAGAGAATAGACATGGCCTAACAACAAGATCAACACGTTGTCCATCTAATAGAGTCGGCTATCAGAGCAGCGCTCGAACACCAGGCGAAAGAATTTGACGCCAAATTAAACGCGATAACAAAACAAATGCGCGAAATGCAAAGTACAGTGCCTGAAGTTCAGACGTATGAGAAAATTCGTATCGAGGGTAATGTTGAGTGCAACGAGCCACTTGACATAGTCAAGTCCATACCCGAATTCGATGGCAAACAAGAGAACTACGTTTCTTGGCGCCAAGCTGCTACAGCAGCATACGAAGTTTTTAGCCCATATGATGGTAGCTCACGCCACTACCAGGCTGTGGCTATCATAAGAAACAAGATCAGGGGCCCGCTAATGATCCAACAAGAACTCAACCTAATGCGCCAAGGGGACAAAACGCTGCTGGAATACTATGATGAGGTAGAGAGGAAACTTACCTTACTAGTAAATAAGACAATCATGACCCATGACCAAGCCGCCGCTACAGTGCTCAATGATAAATTTAGATCAGATGCACTAGCTACTTTTATTTCGGGACTTAGGAAACCCCTGAAACAAGCGGTATTCCCCGCGCAACCATCAACCCTACCGACAGCGCTGGCACTTGCTCAAGAAGCAGAAGCTAGCAATGAACGGTATCAGTTCGCGACGAACTACGCCAAAGCCAACGAAGAACGGGCCCAAAAGCAGACCCAAGGGCAGAGGCCACAAGTTCGTCAACGGAATGAAGATGATTCCTACCACGGAAGGAATCCTCATTTCGTAAGAGGTCAGGAAAAGCCAGGACCAGGCAATTATATTGCAAATAGTTCTAGGCTGAGACCCCAGGCTACACAGTCGAAGCCAGAGCCCATAGAAATAGTCACGCTTCAGGCAACCGACTAATTTTCGCCCAAATAGACCCTCCGGTCACAGCGGCCAGATCAATCAGAATCACCAAAGAGTGAATTATACTACCCAAGACGTACACCAAGAAGAAGACAACGAATATGAAAGTAAAGCGGAAGGTGAGGCAGTTGCTGTGCAGGACGATATGTCAGATGATGGCTCAGAGTCCGACAACTGCAATTTTTTAGGAACGGGTCCCTACTACCGTACATCACACGAGTAGTAGGGGAAAGAGAGATAAAACTCCTGTTAGACACAGGAGTCTCAAAGAATTACGTCAAACCGTGGCCAGAGCTAGCACATTTCGTGCCGGTAGAAAAGCCATTCACAGTGACGTCAATTCATGGGCACACTAACATCGCCCAAAAATGCAAGATATCACTTTTCGGAAGTAAAGCATACTTCTTTGTTCTACACGAACTAAAGCACTTCGATGGCATAGTCGGATTGGATCTTCTAAAGAAGGTTAATGCTAAAATCGACTTGTCCAAAAACATTGTCACCTACGACAATGGCACAGAACCTATTCAGTTCGTGCAGTGCAAAAGTGTCAATCACATACAGATTGATGACACGGAGGTACCCCTAGCAGTTAAAAGGGACTTCAATACAATGATACGACAAGCAACAGGAGCATTTGCAGATCCCGATCAAGCTTTGCCGTACAACATTAATACCATTGCCACAATTCGAACGAATGGTGGGCCGGTATATTCAAAATTATACCCATACCCTATGGGTGTAGCTGACTTCGTGAACAACGAGGTCAAAGACTTACTTAGAGATGGCATAATAAGGCCATCCAAGTCCCCTTATAACAACCCCATTTGGGTGGTTGATAAAAAAGGGACAGACAATATGGGACACAAAAAAAAGAGGTTAATCATAGATTTCCGTAAGCTCAACAGCATTACGACAGATGACAAATACCCGATCCCATCAATTTCGACAATACTGTCAAATATGGGGAAGTCCCAATTCTTCAGCACTTTGGACTTAAAATCCGGATTCCACCAGATTATGTTGGCCGAAAAAGACCGCGAAAAGACGGCATTTTCAGTCAACAATGGGAAGTATGAATTTTGCAGACTCCCATTTGGGCTGAAAAACGCCCCCAGTATATTCCAAAGAGCTATCGATGATGTACTAAGAGAATTTATCGGTAAGATATGTTACGTCTATGTAGACGACGTAATAATATTCTCTGAAACCAAAGAGCCGCATGTGCTGCACGTTGACTGCGTGTTAAAAAGTCTGTATGAAGCAGGAATGAGAGTTTCCCAAGAAAAATCAAAGTTTTTCCGGAAAAATGTCGAGTAGCTAGGATTTGTGGTGACTAGAGGTGGCATCACGACCTCACCTGAAAAGGTTGAGGCCATAACAAAATACCAGGCCCCGACTACTCTCTTTGGCTTGCGCTCGTTCCTGGGCCTAGCAAGTTATTACAGATGCTTCATTAAGGGTTTCGCTACAATCGCGAGACCATTAACAGACATACTAAAAGGTGACAACGGAAAGATAGGTACTAATCACTCGCGAAAAGTAGCGATTAGCCTAACGGCTGAACAGCTAGCAGCGTTTGGAAAACTTAAACAGATATTGTCATCTGAAGACGTCCTCTTGAATTACCCTGACTTTACCAAACCCTTTGACTTGACAAAATTTAGGAAAATTTAGTGGCAGATGCGCTATCCCGCCAACCTGTAAATGTGTTAGAAAACGATGTCGAATCAGACGTTGTAGCTACGATTCACAGCGAGGAATCGTTCACTTACACAATCGAAACTACCGATAAACCTCTAAACTGTTTTCGGAATCAGATTGTGATTGAAGCAGCTCAATACCCTTCGACAAAAACCTATATACTGTTCAAAACAAAAACAAGGCATATAGTACAGTTTTCAGATGAAAGAAAACTTCTAGACACATTGCAAGATTTGGTAAAGGCGGATGTAGTAAATGCAATTCATTGCGAGCTTCCAGTGTTGGCTCAAATTTAGCACCGTCTTGTTGAATTGTTCCCTGCCACGACCTTCAGACACACTAAGCGTCGGGTTAATGACGTAATAGACCGAACGGAGCAAAGAGAAATTGCCACGGCAGAACATAATAGGCCACATAGGGCATCCCAAGAAAATGTCAATCAAATAATCCAGGACTATTTTTTCCCCAAAATGACAAGGTTAACACAGGAAATTGTAGCAAACTGTAAGGTTTGCTCGAAAGCCAAGTATGATCGGCACCCAAAGAAGCATGTGCTGGGAAATACACCAACACCCTCATATGTGGGAGAAACCTTGCACGTCGATATATTCTCGACAGATGGGAAATATTTCCTGACATGTATCGACAAATTCTCAAAATTTGCCGCAGTCTACCCTATACAGTCCAGAGCCCTGGTAGACATCAAAGCCTCCGTATTGCATCTGGTCAACCTATTCCCGAAAACGAAGGTCATTTATTGCGACAACGAAAAATCCCTAAACTCCCAAACAATTGGTACCATTCTGCGAAATAATTTCGACATCAGTATCGTGAATGCCCCACCTCTACACAGCATCTCCAATGGTCAAGTAGAACGGTTTCATAGCACTTTGCTAGAAATAGCACGCTGCATGAAACAGGCGAAAATGATCGACGATACGGTTGACTTAATCCTACTGGCAACCTTCGCGTACAACAGATCATTCCATTCGGTCACAAAAGAAAAACCAATAGACCTAGTCCGACCAGTACAAGTAGACATGGAACTAGCTGTCAGAGAAAAGATAGAAAAAGCACAAAATCAAGTGCTTGAAAGGGAAAACGCGAAAAGACAAGACAGAACGTACCAAGTGGGTGAAAAAGTCTTGGTAAAAACGAACAGAAGATTAGGGAACAAGCTTACCCCATTGTACAATGAAGAGTCTGTGGAAGCCGACCTCGGGACGACGGTCCAAATAAAAGGGAGGGTGGTCCATAAGGACAATATCCGCAAATAAAACAAAACAAGAAAAAAAAATTACAAAAAAAGAGAAACACAAACACAAAAACCTATAATAATAATAAAGGGCAAGACAAAAAATTATATTCCAAACATCTTTTTAGATTTAAACTATTCATACTATGGACCCTGACGACAAACACGACAGCAACTGTGACAATGACGGACTACACCACGGCGGAATATATTCCGATATTGGACGGAGACGTTATAATTTGGGACGAATACAAATACATCGGACATTCAACAAACTTGACTTCATATGACATTTTTGTGAAAGAAACCAGGAATCAACTGAGCCTGGTTGAATCGGACCATTTAAGACAAGTACTAAACGAAGACCTAAGACATATTACGTTACTTATTGACACACTGAGGGCCCATCACAGACAAGCGAGAAGCATTAATATCTTAGGTAAAGCACTCAAGGTGATTGCGGGCAACCCAGACTTTGATGACTGGGAACAGATCAGGTTTAGGCAGGAGCAATTGGTTGAGGCTGAACACGGTAAGATAGAAATAAATTCTAAATTCCAAAAGAGAATAAACGAACTTACTGACGCTGTCAGAACACTTTCACGGCCAAATGATATAGATACAGATGTCCCGTACCAGTTAATGCTGGCAAAAAATAGAGCAGTTATTTCCGACTTGCAGGGACTAATAATGGCAGTTACTCTGGCTAAACTGAATTTAGTGGCCCCCACTATACTGAATGAGATAGATATTAAAAAAATTCTCGACGAACACCTCACCGACATTAGCATGACGGATCTATTTAGAGTTTCTGACGTTAAAATATTCCAAAATAACGATATCCTACACTTTCTAATTAAGTACCCTAAGCCTACCACGATTTGTAAAAAGATTAGCGTCTACCCAGTTCAAAGGAACAACAGGATTTTAGACCTCAAAGGTGGTGACGTGGTTGCGGACTGCAACAGACGAATCATCGCTGTCAACACTTGCAACGAAACGGTGAGGACAACGTTCTGCAGGAGATACCAAGGCAACACCTGCGCTCAACAACTGGTTGCCGGCACTACAGCACACTGCACGGCACGAATAAGCTACCTAGAGCTATTGGCTAACGTAGGCGAAGGTCTAATCATCGTCAACAACGCTACCGCTGTCGTGAGTGGGAAGTCCACCCCAGAACAGACAGTATCGGGAACTATACTGGTGGCTTTTGATGACGAGGTAGTCATCAACGGTACCCGCTACAGCAATAAACGCGGTGTACTAGAACAAAGTCCAGTTGTCCCGGTGGTGTCAAGCGTCAATATCACCGAGCTCAAAAGGGAACTAAGCCTCCCACTTCTGCACCAACTAGGTACATCAGTGGCTTACAGAAGGAGGTTACTGCTAAGCCGGTTCTGAGCGCTGTCGTCACCCTGATCATGGTCATAATTGTGCTGACCGTGTACGCTATCTGGCAAAGGAGGTCCAAGCAGAAAAGGCGAGCAGCAAGCGTCACTTCCCTGCAGCAATACCTGAAGCAAGCCGAGGACGTCTCGCACTTAAGCAAGGGAGGTGTTAACATTAGTACGTTGACTCCGGAAAAGCTTGCGTCAGCATTGGCCCATACTCTGGCCAGTGACTGCCGCGAACAGCCCAAAGTGCTGACGAGCTGCTGATCAGGTTCCGGCTGCCCGCTAACATAAACATGCGACCGGCCGAGAAGTGCTGATGCAGCACCTCGCTGCATGGGCTTTGGGGTATTTTAAGTAACACTCAAGCTCTGTAAATTTAGTTTAAATCCACGCCCAAACGAGAGCAGACGCTCCGAATAAACAAACATTCTATATCAGAATAACGTAGTATTTTTAATTTATATAAGTACATAGCCGTCTCTCTGCCGCCGCCTGCGAGCAGCGCCGCTACGAGACTTAGCCTTACTTAGACTTAAGAAATATTGTAAAAGAACAGAGACATTTTGATCGTTGGAGCGGCACCTCAGCTGCTCCTTCCAAATAAAAACCAACCAAACTCAACTCTTGGTAATATCCTTCATCACATGGCGACCGTGACAGCGATGGAACATCGAAGGACATCGAAGGATTAAAAGGGATAGACCCAGGAGGATTCGCATAAGCAAAAAAAAAAAGCCGGATAAACTGGATAAACTGGAAAATAATTGGAAAATCGAAAATGAATAATATCTACAAAAAACACAAAAACTACAAAAATATCTACTACCTACAAATCTACAAAAAATCTGAGTGAGTAGAGTGAAGCAATGGGCAATCGCAGAGGAGTTGCGAAAAAAATAAAAAAAAGAGTAGCACACCTAAAGTGGCTACTCTACGTAAACACTCCACCTCCCGCGTAGGCTACAGCCCAAAAACTTCAATCAGAACTAGATTTTCTGAAAGAAAAATTAATGAGTAACAAGAATAAAAGCCCAAAAATTGCCGCCACTCACTCAGTACCGATAAAAAAAATTAATGAAAAAATAATAACAAAACCTCCACCACCCAAGCTATTACCGAAACTAAAAAAGACGTGCCCGAAGGATTGCCCTGGACCACAGGACAGCCCCCACTGCAACCACACCTGTGCGAGGACCGGCACCGGTAACGCCTGAGTCCAAAAGGCCCCGGACAGCAGCAGCAGCAAACAGAGGGAATACGCCACCTCCTGCGCCACCGAGGGAACGAAAGCGTAGCCAAACCGGCGACGACCAGCTGACGTGAAAAAAAAGGGAAATCAACTGAGGAGAAACATTTTTTTTATGCACTGCGTTGCATAATTTTTTTTTGATTGCACTGCGATGCATATTTTTTTTTATATAATATAATATTTTTTGAAAAATTGAGCGGAACCTCTTTTGCCCAATTTGCAAGTATGCACTGCGTTGCATAATTTTTTTTTGATTGCACTGCGATGCATATTTTTTTTTATATAATATAATATTTTTTGAAAAATTGAGCGGAACCTCTTTTGCCCAATTTGAAAGTATGGCCCGTATAGCTGTACAAATAATAGGTAGGAAAAAATGTTAGATAAAAACTCAGATTTAAAAAAAAAAATTTTTTTTAATTAAAGGAAAAAATACCATAAGTTCCTAAAATTTATGAAACATTTTAATACCTTTTTAATGAGAAGTATTAGCATAAGTAAAACAGATCAAATAAATGATTCTGACTATTACTTCCCAGAAAAATTAAGTAACATTACAAAATATGACTCAGAGAAAAATATTATAGAAATTGAAAAAAAAACATATACAATATCTAAAATGGGTTTAGTAGACACGAAAGTTGTAGATTCCACGGCAAATGTCGTTAATAAAATTGAATCCAAAAAAATCGATATTCAAACAATTACAATATTGTTAATAATAATCGTTATTATAATGTTAGCAAGCGCATTGCTAAAATTATATAAATTACACAACAAATGTTTAAAGAAAAAATTCCAGAGTCAAGCAAATGACCTGGACAAAATCTAAATAAAAAACCCAGAAAAAAAAACAAAAATTATTATACACAAATGTAAACACCTACAATCTAAGAAAATGAAATAACAGAAAATAAATATTAAAATATATTACGTAATTCTCTTTACAAAAGTATGGCTAAACTAAAGGCATGGATTGGAACAAATTGTACGAGGAGTTATCAATAATTAAAACAAATCGTACAAGTCTCTAACTCAGAATAGACCCATTCAAAGGAATACGGTTAGGAAGCACGTTGAAATATTAGTAGAGTGCTTTAATGAAGCGCGTATGCTAATACATGATCATAGGGAAAGATTAAATCAAGATCATTGGTCACAGGTATCGAAACTTTTGATACGACTACGATCTAATTTAATATTTATTAAACAAAAGTTCAGTTTAGAAATATCATTGCCAACCGTTCTAAACACTCCAATAGCAGTTGACACTGCACCTGACTCGGAATCAACAGAAACGAACGAATCGGAGTCAGAAGAGCTTCCCAAAGTAAACCCCAAAATAGAAGATGAAGATTTGAATAATCTTACTATTCCGGCGGTATACACTGATCTGGATAACACTACAGATTCAGATACATCGAGTGTCATAGAATACAAAATAGATAAATCCATCACAATGGCACAGTCAAATATTGATTTTATTAATACAGCATCTAAGCTTATACCAGTTTTTGATGGTAAGACTGAAAATTTAACAAGTTTCATTGATGCTTTACAAATAATACAATCAATAAAAGGCGAGCACGAAGAATTAGCTATTTCCATTATTAAAACAAAGCTAAAAGGTGTCGCCAGGAATCTAATCGGTAATGAAACAACAATTACTGAGGTGATTGCTAGACTAAGAAGCAACGTCAAAGGCGAAACTGTTGAGGTATTATCAGCGAAGCTGATGAATCTACAGCAGCGCAATAAAACTGCTAACCAATACACACAAGAAATTGAGCAGATGACGAAAGCCTTAGAAGGTGCATATATATCAGATGGTTTATCTTTAGAGCTAGCCAGGAATTATTCCATGCAGCATGCAGTCAAAGCAATGACTAAAAACTGCACAATCGATAAAGTAAAACTTATCATGCAAGCTGGCACATTCAGTACGATGAACGAAGCCGTTTCCAAATTTGTTGATAGTTGCACTGAAGCAACTGGGCAGTCAAACACTGTCCTATATTATAAGAATTATCCACAGCGCGGCTCAAATCGCGGACGTGGCAGTTATAGAGGTAGGTAATCACAATAACTACAATCACAATAACTACAACAACGGTAATTATAACAACAATTATCAGAATAACAATAATTATCAGAATAACAATAGAGGGCGAGGCCCATATAAAGGAAATTATAGAGGCAGTGGTAACTCAAACCGAGGCCACAATAGCAATAACCAAGGCAATGTAAGATTGACACAAAATAATAACCAAAACACATCGGAAAACTCCCAAAACCCTTTAAATATTCAACAATAAATGAAGTGAGAGTTCACACTATTAATCTCAGCCAAAATATATTCGTTTCATTTTTTAATGTAGCTACTGGGAAAGAACTTATATTTTTAATAGACACAGGTGCAGACATTTCCATTCTAAAAGAAACTTCGGATAATTTCCAAAACATCCAAAATGATTACATCGTAGGCATAAAAGGCATAAGTCAAGAAATAATAAAATCCCAAGGTTTAGTTTCTATAGAGATACAGACCACCAATTACATAATTCCACACGATTTTCATATCCTAAATTCACATTTCCCAATTCCATGCGATGGAATAATAGGCATCGACTTTATCAAAAAATACAACTGTCAATTAGACTTCAAGCCATCAGAAGATTGGCTTATAATTAGACCCAATAATTTAAAATTCCCAATTAAAGTACCAATAGCTCATAGTTCTGGCAATAATTCAATACTTCTGCCAGCAAGATCCCAAGTTATTCGGAAAATCGAACTTAATTCAACAGCAGACAGTCTGCTGTTGAATTAATTCCAGATCAGGAAATTCAACATGGTATTTACGTTGCAAATACCATAGCAACATCCAATAATGCCTTCATAAGACTATTAAACACAACAAATAACGACCAAGTAGTGAGTACAGATAATCTAATATATGAATCACTTTCGAACTACGATGTAGTCAACACAAATCCAGACAATAGAAAAAAATCCGTACTATCACAACTGTCAAAAAACTTCCCTCCACAGTTCAAGTCTCAGCTTACTAGCCTATGCACCCAGTATAGCGATATATTCGGATTGGAAACCGAATCAATAACCACAAATAATTTTTATAAACAAAAACTGAGATTAAAAGATGATGAACCAGTTTATATAAAAAACTATCGAAGCCCACATAGTCAGGTGAATGAAATACAAAAACAAGTAGAAAAATTAATCTCAGAAGGGATTGTCGAACCGTCAGTATCCGAATATAATAGCCCATTGTTACTTGTTCCTTAGAAATCATCCCCCGGATCAAATGCAAAGAAAAGGCGATTAGTAATTGACTATCGCCAGATTAATAAAAAATTACTATCTGATAAATTCCCATTACCTAGAATTGATGATATTTTAGATCAACTAGGTCGAGCAAAATACTTTTCATGTCTTGACTTAATGTCAGGATTCCATCAAATTGAACTAGAAAAAAGTTCAAGAGATATAACGTCATTTTCAACGAGCAACGGCTCATATCGCTTCACGCGATTACCCTTCGGATTAAAAATAGCTCCTAATTCGTTTCAGAGAATGATGACTATTGCGTTCTCTGGTCTGGAACCTTCTCAAGCGTTTTTTTATATGGATGACTTAATAGTAATCGGTTGTTCCGAAAAACATATGCTTAAAAACTTAACTGATGTTTTTGAGAAATGTAGGAAATACAATCTTAAACTACATCCAGAAAAATGTTCATTTTTTATGCATGAAGTGACTTTTATAGGTCATAAATGCACTGATAAAGGAATACTTCCAGACGACAAGAAATACGATGTCATTATGAACTACCCAGTTCCGCACGACGCGGACAGTGCTAGACGTTTTGTAGCATTCTGTAACTATTATAGACGCTTTATAAAAAATTTCTCCGATTATTCACGGCACATAACAAGATTATGTAAAAAGAATGTTCCTTTTAAATGGACGGATGAGTGTGAAAATGCATTCCAATACTTAAAAACAAAACTTATGGAACCTACCTTGCTACAATACCCAGATTTCACTAAAGAATTCTGCATAATAACAGATGCAAGTAAGCAAGCATGTGGAGCGGTTTTAACTCAAAATCATAATGGTCTCCAACTTCCCATTGCATACGCATCAAGAGCATTTATAAAAAGGTGAAAGTAACAAATGTACTACTGAGCAGGAATTAGCTGCAATTCACTGGGCGATATTATATTTTAGACCATATATATATGAAACACATTTCTTAATAAGAACAGACCATAGACCTTTAATATACCTTTTCTCAATGACCAATCCCAGTTCTAAACTGACACGTATGAGGCTCGAACTAGAAGAATACGACTTTACAGTCGAATATTTAAAGGGAAAAGATTATCATGTAGCTGATGCGTTATCAAGAATAACCATCAAAGATCTACAAAATATAACTAGAAATGTATTGAAAGTCACTACTAGATATCAAAGTAGACAAAAATTCCGCGCGGAAAATCAAGAACAAGAATTGCCAAGGCAATCTTTAAATAAAGCTTCTAAGCCCAACGTATACGACGTCATAAACAATGATGAAGTACGTAAAGTAGTGACCTTGCAGATAAAAAATATGTTATGTTTATTTAAACAAGGCAGAAAAATTACTGCAAGATATGATGTTAGCGATTTATATACTAATGGAGTTATTGATTTAGATCAATTTTTCCAAAGGCTTGAAATGCAAGCCGGTATACATAAAATCAGCCAACTCAAAGTGGCACCGTGGGAAAATATCTTTGAATATACTTCAATAGATAAATTTAAATTAATAAGCAATAAAATATTGAAAACATTAAAAGTAGCGCTACTCAACCCGGTGACCCAAATAACAAATTTAAAAGAAAAAGAAGCAATTTTGTCTACATTTCATGATGATCCAATTCAAGGAGGTCATACTGGCATATCAAAAACTTTGGCCAAAGTAAAAAGACACTATTACTGGAAAAGCATGTCTAAAGATATAACTGAGTACGTAAGAAAATGTCAAAAATGCCAGAAATCAAAAATAACTAAACACACAAAGACCCCTTTAATAATTACAGACACACCAATAAATGCTTTCGACAGAGTGATAGTGGACACTATTGGTCCACTACCAAAATCAGAAAAAGGCAATGAGTATGCAGTCACTTTAATTTGTGATTTAACTAAGTATTTAGTTGCCATACCTGTTCCGAATAAAAATGCCAATACTGTCGCTAAAGCAATATTTGAATCTTTTATTCTGAAGTACGGTCCAATGAAGACTTTCATTACGGACATGGGAACAGAATATAAGAATTCAATTATAGACGATTTGTGCAAATATTTAAATATTGAAAATATTACATCCACAGCACACCACCACCAGACAGTTGGAACAATAGAAAGAAGTCATAGAACTTTCAATGAATACATACGATCTTACATATCGGTTGATAAAACTGATTGGGACGTATGGCTTCAATATTTTGTCTTCTGTTTCAACACGACCCCCTCTATGGCACATACATATTGCCCATATGAGCTAGTATTCGGTAAAACAAGTAATTTTCCAAAACATTTTAATAGCATAGATAGTGTAGAAGCACTATATAATATAGATGACTATGCTAAGGAGAGTAAGTATAGATTAGAAGTAGCCTATAAAAGAGCTAGAGTTATGTTAGAAGCAAATAAGAATAGAAATAAACTACTATACGATCATAAAGTAAAGGATATAGATATATCAGTAGGTGACAACGTTTTATTAAAAAACGAGACAGGTCATAAGTTAGATCCTAAATATACAGGTCCGTATATAGTAACGGAAATAGGAGATAGAGATAACATAGTAATAGCAAATAATAAACATAAAAAACAAACAGTTCATAAGGATAGATTAAAAATCTTTATTTCATAAATTGCACTTAGTATGGCCATACAAAGACACACATACATAGATAAATAAATACACATATTCTTTTAATAATTTCATTTTCTATGATTCTAACAACATAAAACAAAACAAATAAATAAAAAAAAAAATGTATTAATTAAAAATTTTTATTATAAAAATAACTTCATTATATTACGTTATTTTTCAAAAGGAGGGAGATATAGTATGCACATATATTGAATACCCACTGTACCGAGAGTACTTAAAGGGTGCGCACTGTAACACTTTGTTGCAGTGTTTACATAATCCAAAGTCCCGGTCATAAACCCTAAGTGGCCGAAATATGAACCGATCGTTATGCCTTAGCCCGCACACAGAAAGTGCTAGTGTCAGCATAATAGCAACAAACGGTGAGCAAATGCATACCCCTCGCGCCTCCACTTGAGAGCGCATAACAATGTATATTATTATATTCCTTTATATATAAGTACATAGCCGTCTCTCTGCCGCCGCCTGCGAGCAGCGCTGCTACGAGACTTAGCCTTACTTAGACTTGAAAATAATGTAAAAGAACAGAGACATTTTGATCGTTGGAGCGGCACCTCAGCTGCTCCTTCCAAATAAAAACCAACCAAACTCAACTCTTGGTAATATCCTTCATCACACACTACCCAGGTCTGAAAATGGAAATGAATACGCAGTCACATTAATTTGTGACCTGACTAAATATCTAGTCGCGATTCCAATTCCAAACAAAAATGCTAACACAGTAGCAAAGGCGATTTTTGAGAATTTTATTCTAAAGTACGGTCCAATGAAGACGTTCATTACGGACATTGAACAGAATACAAAAACTCAATAATAAATGATTTGTGCAAGTATTTACAAATAAATAACATAACATCAACTGCACACCACCACCAGACAGTTGGAACAGTCGAAAGAAGTCATAGAACTTTTAATGAATACATACGTTCATATATATCGGTTGATAAAACTGATTGGGACGTATGGATTCAATATTTCGGTTACTGTTTCAACACAACCCCATCTATGGCACATGACTATTGTCCGTATGAACTTGTTTTCGGTAAAACAAACAGTCTACCAAAACATTTTAACGGCACAGACAACATACAACCATTATATAATATAGATGATTCTGCTAAGGAAAGTAAATATAGGTTAAAAATAGCATATAAAAGAGCTAGAATTATGCTAGAATAAAATAAGCGAAACAATAAGGAATTATATGATAAAAAAGTAAAAGACGTAGATATATCGGTAGGAGATAAAGTCCTACTCAAGAATGAAACTGGACATAAGTTAGATCCAACATATTTAGGACCCTATAGAGTAGAAAAGTTAGAAGATAACAACAATATAATAATTAAGGATAATAAAAAGAAAAAACAAAAAGTTCATAAGGATAGACTAAAAATATTTAACAGTTAAATCATTAAAATTTGCAAAACAAAGATAAATTAAAAATAAAAATAATAACGGTCTGATCAACCGATGAAAATAATAAATAAAATAACATATATAATTTTCAATCTCATATATATTTTTTATTTTTTGAATACAAAAACAAAAAAAAAAAAACATTTTAATTAAATTAATTAATTAATTAAATAATAAAATAACTCCATTAGATTACGTTATTTTTCAAAAGGAGGGAGATGTAGCATGCGCACATAGCGTATGTATAAATACATAAATACAAATACATTGTAACACTTTCTTGCAATGTTTATATAAACATAGGAACCAAGCATATTCCAAGTGCGATGCAATATGATCGTACCAATATGCCTGGGAACTAAGTAACTGCAGCGTCGGCATATTTCATGTAAGCGACGGCTTAAGTAAACATTCTCTCTCGCGCTCACGCTGTCTCCAGCGTCGAGCATATACATATATAATATATATATATAAGCTTACACATAAGAACGCCGCTGCGCTGCCTGCTCAGCTACGCGACTTTAAGCTAAGACAATTATATTATTATTATATTAGCATTTCAAGAAGCATTCAAATTAAGAGCATTGAATGGAACACTTCGTCTTTTCATTATCATTGCTATTGGAATACTGTGAGCTATTACAATATATGCTATAATACAAATATGCGAAACAATTAGGGATAAGCCGATTTGTAATAAAAACAACATTTTTAACATTAACAATGACTCCTGCGTAGTACCGCTCCTGCAAAATAAGAAACCGTATTGTAAAGCGATCAACAATCAACACATCCCAGACCACCAGGAATTAGTGACTGGCACCATTCTTCTCAACAACTTCAATGAAAGGATCAAGATCGACGAAAAGGAAATTGAGCTAGAAGGAAGTTATATAATACAGTTCCAAAATTCTACAATACATGTTGGCGAGGATAAATACGAGGCAATTGATGCAAAGTGCGCGGAAGCAACCCCTCCACTTTTCCAACTAATGGCCCTGAAATCATTAACTGAAGAGGTTCTTTCACTACAAATGCTGAAAGAAACATAAACAACACTCGAAGTTTGGATTTGTTAAAAGAAGACAACTTCAAGGCAAACTCCATCAACTTTGGACTTTCTCGAATTTTGATGACAACTTTCATTATACTGGCCATATTAGCAAGGAAGGGCAAATCCGCTACAGAATTACAAGTACCCACAAAAGCGCAAGAAGACGCCCGCGTTTAAAGGGGGAGGAGTTAACAACAATGTCGACATAACAACGGCTAAGTGCATCGACCCCCAAAATGCACCCAGCCGAATTCTGCAACATCTGCAAAGTCTACAGTACATCCGCCACATGCTGTGGGCCAACAGTTCATCGAACATGGAATACCTGCGCAACTACGACAGAAAGCCCAACATATCCGCCACGTGCCCTACGTCAGCAAAACGCCGATCGTGGGACACTTGCGCAACGCGGGATCCCGACAGCAACCGTCTGAAGCAACAACAGCAGCAACGACAGCAGCAGCGAGTTTACATTTTAAGTCTTATCATTGTAATAAGTTTAGTTCTAAATTAGTACGACAATAAAGCACAGGTTTTTTTTTAAAACAAAAGCTCGAAACACTTTTGTTAATTTATATAGGGCTAGCTTCAGTATTAGTCTTTAGTCCCTAATTTGATTTCAATAAAGAACGGTTCCAGTCGGAACCATAATCAAAAATTTTTTTGTGATTATTTCAAAATAAATAATTAACTGTCGCACGAGCAGGGACCGGAAAGTTCCCGTATCGATACAGCAAAACAGTTTCTAAGTGCGCCAAAGAACATTTCGATCAAATCGCGATTCGATAAAGCAAAACTGCTTCTAAGTGCGTGAGAACGAATCGTGTATCGAGAGAGCAAAACAGTTACTAAGTGCGCGATCCGTATAAAGTTATTATCCCAACTAGAGACTCGTGGTCATCAAAAGATCACTGGGAAATAACAACCAAGTGACAAAGGACATTAAATTGATCAAGTGCAAAGTGCAAGTGCCAAAGGACATTTATTTGCCCAAGTGCAGCAACGGCAATTAAATTTGCAAAACCTTCCTGACTATTAAGTTAGTCAGTCGAAGGAACAGTTCGAACAATCTCGGCAATTAAGTTAGCCAAGATAAACCCAGTCCAAAGCCATTAATTTAGCGAGTGAAAAGGGTGAGATTGTGAGAACTGCGTCCACAAATTCTGCAAGATCCGTTCGCGGAATGGAGCCCTAGTAGCAGAGGCAAAAAGGAACAACCCCGCCCCATCAGGAAAGGTGGCCCCAATTTTACGAAGCATCAAAAAACAAATTATTAAACAAAGAACGAGAAAAAAAAGACAGAATTAAAAATAAGAAAAGAAACCGCAAAAGACTCAAAGTAGTCCAAATAAAATTTAGAAAGAGTACATAAAATTGTGTAAAACGATAAATTAAACAAAAAGATCACAACGGTGATATATTTTATTTCAACTTTGCGACTCCCAAGGGACCCTCTAAAGTAGAAGGAAAAAACCATCTACTGGTTATAATTTGACAATATAATCGGAGAAGTAAAAATATATAGTATCTAAATTTGTTCTCATCGCTTATGGCCAATCGTAATAATTTAATTCGACCCTCCATACTAAGCCCAGAAGAAACAGACAGCGTTTAATCGAGAGACAAAACAATAGGCAGCTAAAACACCAACAGAACAGACTCATCATGAATTAAGATAACAGCACCCCCTTAACAGCCGCTATAAGCGAAACATTGTCCGAACAGCTGCCAAGGTTAATAAGACAGCATACCAATCCTGTAGAAGATTTTCTAAGTCTACCGGATCATGTTATAGCCTCAGAACATCAAAGAAATTTGACAGATATTAATAGGGTATTTGACATAGCGAAGGGTTTACGTGAATTTAGCGGAAACCCAGAAGAATTGAGCTCATGAAAGAAGAGCCTAGAGCGGGTATTACAGGCATACAACTCATACCAAGGTATGCCTAAATAACATAATATCTTGCACACAATCCGAGACAAGATAACGAAAGGTGCAGACCAAGCATTAGAAACATATAAGGTACCACTAAACTGGGATGCCATGTGTAGATGTCTTTTTTTGCATTATGCGGATAAACGAGACATAGCCACTTTAGAATATGAAATGACTACATTAGTGCAAGGTCCAAATCAATCAGTAGAAGATTTTCACAAATAGGTATACAGGCACATGCCCCTAATCTTGAACAAAACAAGTAGCATGGACATTGACAGAAACAAGGAAGCAATGTTGTATTATACAGAGACAAGGCACTAAATACTTTCATTCGAGGGTTACAAGGTGACTTGCTTCGGTTATTAGGTATGAAAGAAACAGCAGTTACTTACCCACTGCACTTCACTTCTGCTTAATTGAAAATCAATCCTTAAGGTCAAAACATGCCACTTTTAGAGGACGAACGGCATACTTCTGAAACACAAGTGGTGAACCCATACCAGCCCCACGAAACATCAGTTTCCCAAAAAGACAACTACCACCAATCCCTTTCAGACAACAGCCACGACAATACTCCACTACTAAGACAATATTTCCCAAATTCTGGGTACCAATCAATTGCTAATCCACGGTAATACACCGTTTCCACAACCTCTCAACAGGTTGCACCACCAAGGCCGATGGCCCCGAAACCGCTACCGCATCCAGAACCAATAGATGTGGATTCCAGCGTCCAAACGAAATTTGTCAATTACATGAACAGACCTCGATTCGAAACTGGGAAAAGACCCCCTGGTTCTATACCAGACGGACAGAAACGACAGAGAAAATTTAACACACAGACGAACAATAACGAATTTACAGAACAACCGACAGGCCTACGAACAGGCAGTCGCCGAAACTCACGCAGACGTAGAAGAAACTATAGAAGAATACGTAGAACAAGTGAACCACTACGACAACAACTACGACGATGACACTTGCGAATATTATGACTACTCTGCCTTGAATTTTTTAGAGTAAAGAGTTCCTCTCTCCCATACTTTACGTGTAGATTGAGGAACGGCCAAATAATTGAAATTCTCATTGACATTGGAACCAACAGAAATTAAATCAAACCTAAATTTGCCCCCGTTCTAAATAAAAAACCATTTTATGCCATCTAGATAAGAGGCTATACACTAGTACGCACCACAAAATTGTTAACCTGTTCAACATAACAGATGTTGAGGTGAAATTTTTTTTATTAAAAGATCTAGAAACGTTTAATACCATTTTAGGTGACTAATAATAATAATAATAAATCTTAAAAGTCAGGAGCAATATAAAGATCTCCTTAAAAGAAGAAATCTTCGAAGCAGTAAATACAATAGTCCCAAGAAGAATGCACCTGTCAGAAACACAGAAAACAAAACTAAACCAACTCTTAAAAATGTCCAAACCTTTTCGCCAATCCAAACCAGAAACTGACCTACATAACCATTGTACAATATTGTACATTGTATAATATTCCAGGTTCTATCTGTATCCAATGACACTGAAAGATGAAGTGAATAAACAAATAAAAGAGCTTTTAGAAGATGGAATAATTCGACATCTCTCGGTTCCCATACAATTCTTCTGTATGTATCGTACCCAAAAGAGCGAACCCTTCAGGGATCAAAAAATATCGCGTAGTAATAGACTACCGCAAATAAAACAAAATAACCATCGCAGACAAATACCCCATTCCTGAGATTTTTTTTTTTGCGAATCGTCATCGCATGCACGCGTGTATTTATTGTGCTCCGTTATCCAATAAAACCATAAAAGTGCAGTGACTGGTTCAATAAATCTACAATAACGCGAAAAGAAGCTCTCTGCAATGAAATCGCAAAAGTTTATATCGATTAATTAATTAATTAATTAATACAAAACAAAACACTTAAAACTCTAAGTTTATCAATCTCTACAACGTCAACGCAAGAGCAAGACGAGAGACGGCTCTCAGTACAACGAAACAACGCGTACTTCTCTTTCAAAGCAACCGAAAACAATGCAAGCTCTGATCAAGCGCGGTCAATTACCCCAACTTGACCGAATTCTTAAACGTAGAGAGCAATAGAACGCGTTCTTGCTCTCCCTTGCTACCATCGATGTCTCTGCAGACTAAGAGCGCAGTAACTAGCACCGCAATTTCGCTGACAACGTCAACCGTAAGAACAACAACAACCGCAACCGTATCGACAGCGCGCTTAACGACGTCATCAGCTAGCAGCGCAAACAGTAATACATCTGCCGCTGCGCTGCCCGAACAACAAAAACCATGAACATATTAAGCCGGCTGTGCAGACTGGTATGGAGCGCTACATCCATATCCAAAGTCAGATGAGCACCCTAAATTCTCGACGCAAAATAACCCGTGGCAATGCAAGCCTAGCTGCAATAGAAACGCCCATGAACTCAAACCGATTTAAAATGTTGGCAGGCGCCTATGAGGTTAAGGCGACCGAATCTACTGTAAGTCTACTAAGTCGAGAAAAGGAAGCCAAAGCCTTCGCCTAATTATATACGAGAAAAAAGTTCCAATGTTCGTGTCAACAAAATTTTTGAGCTTATTGGCAAGGATAACTTCCACATAATACCCCTTGTAAAGGGCAACATTCAGGAAGCAAAAGTTTAAATTAAGCCTGTAGACAATTACAGAGTATTATTGAAATATCTTGCCGAGAATAAAATGAACTTTAACACGTAGCAGCTAAAAAACAGCAAGGGCCTGAAAGTCGTACTTAAGGGCATAGAATCCGAAGTAATGCCCTAACATGGATAGAAAGCCGCAGCTACTCTTTAAGGTTGAGCTCGAACCAGAAAATAAGCCCCTGAAGAAATACGAAGTTCACTCTATATACAATCTTCAGTTCCTGCTACACTGCCGAATTACAGTTGATGAACCGCACAAACGCAATGGTCTGGTACAATGTGCGAACTGCCAACAATACGACTATAGAAGGTCATACTGTAAACTGCGCCCGGTGTGTGTAGTTTGTGAAGAGCTTCATGATTCCGCACACTGCCCAGCGGGCAAAGATGACTGCAACTCGAAAAAGTGTGGCAACTGCGGTGGCAATCACACTGCCCAGTATATAAGGATCTGAAAAGCCACATTCATCAGAGAGGAATTACTGCCCGCACCCAAAATAAAACGTTGAAAGTCTCCAGATCAAACCCTGAAGTCTTCTTCTCGACTGCAGCAAGATTCTCACTAGGACTCATAAACTCGGACAAACATGTGAAATACGAAAGCTC
The DNA here is from genome assembly GCA_035046045.1 of Zaprionus bogoriensis. NCBI lineage: Eukaryota > Metazoa > Arthropoda > Insecta > Diptera > Drosophilidae > Zaprionus > Zaprionus bogoriensis. Next base: position 32,489 of record JAWNOI010000022.1, read on the forward strand.
TTTAAAATCAGGACCGGCTACCCCTGCCTCAAAAAGTTCATTTCTGTAATCAGCATACCAAGAACAGAACACGGCTCAGCAGCATCAATCGCCGGATCAGCCAAAAAGCAACTTCGAAGCTATGATATACAGTCTACAACGAAGCCTTATGGAATTTATGTCGTTTATGCGCACAACTATGCAAGTTTTAATGCGAATCCAAAATATATTAATTAAAATGCTGGTTTCACAACAATCCAAATAATGGCTTCCCTACGGATATCTACGTGGAACGCTAACGGCGTTTCGCAGCATAAACTTGAGTTAGCTCAATTCCTACTAGACAACCTAACAAACAAATACAATTTTCAACTACCAGGATATTCGTTCTACGGAACAAATAAATGGTAAAGCACATGGTGGGACTGGAATTCTAATCAGAAGCCGTATGAAGCACTACTATCATAACAAATTAGCTATAAACTACCTACAGGCCACATCTATAAATACACAACTAAATACTGGCAACCACCTTACACTAGCCGCCGTATACTGCCCACCTCCCTTCACTATAGCTAAATATGAGTTTATGAAGTTTTTCAACTCCCTAGGAGACCACTTCATAACAGCAGGAGACTACTACTGTTGGCAAAAAGTAAGGTGAATATTTTTGTAAAGTCAAAATTCTTTATTTATTCTCCTAAATCAATTTCATCCCCTTCAAAGTAATCCCTTCCCGATAAAATACACTTATGCCAACGTTTATTCGAATTCTCGAAACAGGCCAAATAGTCCGTTTCCGGTATAGCAATGAGCGCCTCCGCCGATTTATCTTTTATCTCTTCAATCAACTCGAAACGCGTTCCCCGGAGTGGTCTCTTGAGTTTTGGGAATAGCCAGAAGTCACATGGAGCCAAATCAGCGGAACGATATGCGTCGAATTCTTGGCGAAATGGTCACGAAGAACGGGTGCAGTGTGCGACGTTTTCGGTACCAAACGAGGCTTGACTTTCCGATCATATCAGTGAGGTCTCTAATAGTCAACCGACGATTTTTGAGCACAAATTCCTTCACTTGATTGACGTATTGGCCATCTGTTGACGTCGACGGTCGTCCGGAGCGCCCCAAGTCATCAACACGTTCCCGACCCTCTTTGAAGTCTTTGTAACACTTAAACATTTTTCTGGGATATGGTAGAATCACCAAAGGCCATCCCCAAACTTCCTCAACGTTTCCGCAGCCGAAATTTCATTCCGCAAACAAAATTTGATTGCACTTCTCTGCTCAATTAAATCAGACAGCGTAAATATAGTACTCATACTGACATTGACATGAAATTCCCGCCAAATGTCATCAACAGTCCTGCCAACTCGAAAAAAAAGAACTAGTTTGCTATCTTAAGCCCGCGAATTTTAAATTGAAAATTTACCTTACTTTTTGCTCACAGTACAATTCCAAGCACACACATTGGGGATCTCGTCTCGTGACTCCAAAAGGCAAGCAGCTCTAAAATGCAATTATCAAAGCCAAGAACAAGCTCGACTATGTTTCTTCTGGCACACCAACATACTGACCGGCAGACCCAAAAAAAAAAACTTGATTTAATAGACTTTGCGATTACCAAAAACATTCCTAAGAATCTGATAATCTGCCTTTTAGATCTTTCATCTGATCACTCACCTTTCCTGTTTATTCTACGCCGACATCCAGGAACACTGGAATACACATTAAAATTGACCTCACAGAAAACCAATTGGGTTAAATACAGAAAGTATTTTAGCTCACACATTGAGCTAAGTCTTCATCTCAGCGTTGAAGCTGACGTAGACAGCTTTGTTAATTCACTGGAGTCTGTACTCGTCTCTGCAGCTCGAGCTTCAACACCTCAATTTATAAATACACAAAGCAATTAAAGGAAAACAAATCTTTAAATCGAGCAGCAATTCCACAGATGGCCATTTGCTAAGCAAAGTTTAAGACATGCATCACGTGAACTTACTAAGGTTCTTCAGCAAGAAGAAGCAAATGTCCATCGCCACTACATAGAGCAATTGTGTACTTCTAGTACAAAACACTCACTATGGAGAGCTCACCCAACTCTGAGCTCACCGAAAGAAACCGTGATGCCTATTAGAAATCCCACAGGATTTGCTCCGTTTGCACTATCACTCAGCTTTTTAATAGCATCGCAAAACTTGGCTACTATCCAGTGAGATGGAAAAAGTCAATTATAATAATGATAGCAAAGCCGGGAAAAGACCACACAATCCCCACGTCGTATAGACCTATAAGCCTGCTTTCATGCTTATCTAAACTCTTTGAAAGATGCGTTTTGACTCGGATAAACACATACCTAAGACTCCAGGAAGGAATCCCGCCGTGAAAAGCACGGAACAATTGAGCAGGTCAACCGGATAACATCAGAAATTCGGAACGCGTTCGAAAAACGAGAGTACTGTACTGCCATATTTTTAGATGTCTCTCAAGCATTTGATAGAGTCTGGCTAGAAGGCCTAATGTACAAGATCAAGAAAATGCTCCCGAATAATACCCACAAGCTTTTATAGTCTTACCTTTACGTCAGAAAATTTGTTGTGAGATGCAACACAGCTATATCTGATGATTACACTGTTGGAGCTGGAGTTCCTCAAGGTAGCGTGCTAGGGCCAACACTATACGACCTCTACCCAGCAGACATCCCCATAAGCACACGACTAGCAACATCTACGTGTGCTGATAATACAGTTATTCTTAGCCGCTCAAAATGTCCGAGGCAAGCAACTGCGCAGCTAGCTCTTTATTTGGTCGATGTGGAATAATGGCTATCAGATGGGCGAATTAAAGTGAATGAACGAAAATGCAAGAACGTTACATTCACTTTGAACAGGCAAAACTGCCCACCACTAACGTTAAACAACACTCTACTCCCGCTAGCAAACGAAGTGATATATCTAGGAGTACACCTCGACAGAAGACTCACATGGCGACGGCACATTGAAGCCAAAAGAACACACCTAAAACTAAAAGCCAGCAGCCATCATTGGCTTATCAATGCTCGGTCACCCCTTAGCCATGAATATAAAGTCCGGCTGTATAACTCGGTACTAAAACCTATATGAATGTACGGCTCCCAGTTATGGGGGAATGCCAGCAATAGCAATATTGATATAGTCCAGCGAGTTCAGTCGAAGATCTTGAGAACCATCACCGGGGCACCGTGGTACGTTCGCAACGAAAACATACATCGCGACTTAAACATTCTACCAGTCAAAGAAGTGATCGCAGAACAGAAGGAAAAGTACCTTACCAAGCTTTTGTTGCACCCTAACCACCTGGCGAGAGGTCTAACAAGGTTGAGCAACCATCACGTCTTCGTCACAATGACTTACCCACCCAGCGACCGACTTGTGGGACGCGCAACCAGAATTCAGTCTTAGCACACTGTTAGTTAAATTTTAATGTTAAGATTCGTAAACTTATTGTTAGTCTCAAAATTAAGAGAAGATTCAATAAATAAAAGCAAATTAAAAAAGAAAAATATATATATTTAGTAAATAATGATGAATTTAATTCCATTACAGAAAATTGGAGTTAAATTTTCGAACTCTGCAAGATGCCAACATGAAATATCACTTGGACAAATGCGAGTTCATGAAGAATAAAGGCGAATTTCTTGGCTTCGTAATCTCTAAAAATAGGGCTTCAAGACAAATCCAAGTAGAGTCACAGCGATGGCTAACTATCGCTGCTACATTAAAAGAGCTGAGGTTTTTTGTTGGACTCTCCGGCTACTACCGAAGATTTATACAAAGTTATCCCAAATTAGCAAAACCCCTTACATCTCTTTTAAGAGGGGAAGATGGACACGTGTTCAAATAAATGTCATCAAAAAATCAATTCCGCTTGACTCTGAAGCATTGGAGGCCTTTAAAAAATTAAGAAGTTGTCTTATCTGAAAGGAAATAATTCTTCGCTATACAGATTTTACTAAAGAATTTCACAACGGACGCATCTTACTTTGCAATAGGAGTAGTTCTATCACAGAACAACCAACCAGAGGAGGAACTCCTCTAAATCCATAATAGAGCGCACCGCAATGGCGAGGAAAAAAAATTCAATTAACAGAAAAATTCTAATTCGCCAGAATAAAACACAAAAATAAGCAATATAGTAAAGCAATGCAAAATTTGCAAGGAATCTAAATATGACAGACATCCCCCTAATCCAGAATAGAAAGGAGCTCCAGTACCAGAATACCCGGGAAATATTATTCAAATCGACATTTACTCAACCAAAGGCCATTTAGTTCTTACAGCAATAGGTAAATTCTCGAAACTAGCACAGGCAAGCCTAATCAAGTCCAAAGCAATAGGAGACCACCGAACACCACTTAGGAACATCATTTTCTACTATGGAGCTCCTTAGTTCGTAATAATAGATAATGAGAAATCTCTCCACAAAACTCATGCTTGAGGACCAATTAGTACAGAACAGTTAACGGAGAAGAAGAAAGATTCCATTCGACACTCTCCGAAGTGATGAGATGCTTACAGAAAGAAAATCTCAGTCAGTCGAAGGAACAGTTCGAACAATCTCGGCAATTAAGTTAACCAAGATAAGCCCAGACCAAAACCATTCATTTAGCGAGTGGAAAGGGTGAGATTTGTGAGAACTGCACCGGTGGACCACAAATTCTGCAAGATCCGTTCGCAGAATACTCTCCAGGAGGTATGGATCACGGAGCCCTAGTAGCAGAGGCAAAAAGCAACAGCCTCGTCCCATCAAGAAAGGTGGCCACATCATTGTTAATGTAAGTTAGAACTAAGAAAAAAACCCCGAAAATGTAATTGACACACACCATCGCTTTGTCGATTACAAAGCTGCATTCGATTGCCCGACGAGGGAAAGCCTATATGCCACCATGTCTGAGTTCGGTATTCCTGCAAAGCTGATACGTCTTTGCAGAATGACATTGAGCAGCACCATCAGCTCTGTCAAGGTAGGAGCGAACCTCTCCGAACCTTTTAATACCGTTCGAGGTTTCAGACAAGGCGACCCTCTGTCGTGCAACCTCTTCAACTTAGTGATGGAAGGGGTTCTGCGGAAAGCCGGTGTACATCGATCTGGCACTATTTTTTATAAAGGCTCCTTGCTTATGCCGATGATATTGACATCATTGGCGGTAGCAAGCGTGATGTCACTGCTGCATTTTCCGCTATCGAAAAAGAGTCAGCAAAAGTGGGTTTGGCGATAAACGAGGGCAAGACGAAGTATATGCTGTCGACAAGCAGGGAGACGCGGCGCCTAGACTCCCATGTGGTAGCCGACAGCTATACCTTCGAAGTGGTCAAGGAGTTCACGTACCTTGGCACTGCCATTAACACCGAAAATGACGTTAGCCTGCAGATCAAGCGAAAAATCACACTTACCAATTGGTGCTACTTTGGTTTGAGTAAGCAAATGTGCGATAGAGAGAGAGGTCTCTCGCCGAACAAAACTAACACTCTACAAGACACTCATCCTACCCGTGCTCTTATATGGCGCAGAAGCATGGCTAGTGTCACTGATGCAGCAGCGCTTGGAGTGTTCGAGAGAAAAATTCTTCGCAAGAAATTTGGTCCCGTTCGGATTGGGGACGACTTCCGCATTCGGATGAACCACGAGCTGTACGAGTTGTACGACGACGTGCACGTGGTCCAGCGCATCACGATACAACGTCCGCGCTGGCTCGGCCACGTTGTGCGTATGGATAAAGAAACTCCAGCTCAGAAGGTATTCGAAGCGAGGGTTTACTACGGGCGACGACGAAGGTGACGACCAAAGCTCCGATGGAAGGACCAAGTGGAGGAGGACCTAACTACACTGCGTATTTCCGATTGGGGGAGGCGCGCGAAGTGCAAAGGCGCCTGGAGGGAGACGCTGAGGTCGGCCAAAACCCGATTCGGGTTGTAGTGCCACCTAATAAATAAATTAACTTACATATTTTCACAAATTTAATATACAATTATGTACTTATTTTCAAGGGGTAAATGGTATAATTATAGACATATTAGCAGATGCATGCAGTATTCAAATAGGATTGTTAAAAATCATCTCTAGTAACGTTGACAATTTTTAAGCGGATATGGCTTAGATTTGTATGTTTCTTTGGTATCAGACATCTTCAAAAATATAAAAACTGTCAAACAAACCAACAAAAACTTTCAATTCAAAAAATTCCACCGTTCAAGCATTAGTATTTAGCATGATACAATGGTATTTCTATAAAAGATTGGGCGTAATACATCGTGTTCTATCTTAATGGATCGACATGCCCATTTCAAATTTTAATTTATGTGGATGTATAACGTATCAGGAATGGTTGAAGATCAAAACTGTAAACGGTTGGTTCTGGTTTATGTAGTCACCAAACCGCAAAATGTTGATGATTTTTGCACTAATACTCCAAAGTCAATTAATATTCTATTTTATAACATTGTTTTTAAGGGTTTTGGGACAAATTTTAACGAGTACTTCTTGTGTAACACATTAAAGATTGGCGTAGGTGTTATTTTCACAATTAAGAATGCAATGTAAGTATGAATTTTTCTTTTGGCGGTGCTATTATTTTTTTAGTTTGCCGGGATTTTTCTTAATCTTTTTAAAAGATAAGGAAAATATAGAAATGTTTTTTTCAAATTTATATTATTTAGTTTTCCGATTCTAAAAATGTTTTTCAAAAGTATGAAAAAATGTGCTCAGGACGAGCTATATAATATTCTAGGAGTGGTAGTGCTATTAGATCTTACAATCTAGTAATATGGTATACATTTCAATTGATTAAGCAAATTTTGTCTTCAGTGGTGCACAACTTCCCTGGAGACAAAATGTATAATTGTCATATTAACAAACGGAATGAGTTTTAGACTTTAAGTGAAACAAAAATTAATTTCTTTTTAAATTATATCCATATTCAAATTAACATATTTTGGATGGAAATTAAGCTCGCAAATACGCCGTATACTTTTCAATAATTTGATATTAAGAAACCCAAAATACTATAAAGAGTATTATGACCGTTTACTGTCAATCTTACATTGACAAATTTAGAACAACATACTTATTTATTGTGATGCAGCAGAATACTGTTATTTAAATAAAAACAACTATTTTTCTGGGAAAGTGTCTGTGACATCAAATATCAGAAGAACAAAATTTGTATCCCTAATCCGTTCATACAGACAGAGAGACATGGCCAAATTGAATTGGCTATTTATCCTAATTATAATATTTTGGCAATCCATACCACGCCGCCTTCTCAGTGTTAAGATATACAAATGAACTTAATAATTTCCCATACCTTTTGCATTTCTTGAAGACTTTGCTCAGCCCGCTGCAATCCTTCCATATCTTGAGCCATACGACGCAAATGTCTTTTGGCATTTTTGTTTTGTTGGTATGCATACCAACATCCAATTATAGCGCTTAATAGAAGCGTCACAAGAATATAGTCTTTCCAACGTGTCCCTGTTTCTGTGAATTAAATCAATTCCTAGATTATGAAAAATATGAGTGATAAGAAACGTATTAAAAAAAAATTACCTCGTGGTGGTCCAAATAGAACAACATCCATTGCCTTTAGTGATATTTTTTGCTTATGTATTGGATCTTTGATACCAAGCACGTTGCTGACATAGTGAAGATTGTTAACAGCTAATCTATAAGAATTTGAATGTATTAAACGTTAATTTAAATATAATAGAATTTATTATATACTATTGAAAAAGAATATTTTAAATTTCACAAAATTTTCGCAATGCACAGAAAAAAGCATCTTCAACCATATTGAGTATTTATATGTGTGTGTGTCACTCCGTCTGTTGCAATAAAATCAGTTTCTAAGCACCTTGATGAAATAAAGCACACTGTATATTGTATAGCTACAATTGAACCTACCAGCCGGATTTTTTTTTGAAATTATAAATAACTTCACATTATAAGCACGTTTGCGATAACTTGGGCTACAAACGTTTTCAAATATACGAGATGTGTTTAGTGTCTTTTAAATTTCGGCGTTTTATCAAGTATAAATATTTTGTTTTGTTTTGTTGGTATACAATTCCCGAATATCTGTACCAACTTTGAAATGTACTCGTATAAGTTAAGAACACACATTACCACAATTATAGTATGTGCATCGCCAGTGACAATGCACAGAATGCTCCCAAACTAACACGTGTCCATAGTCAGAGCAAAGGTACCATGAGAACAATGACAGAAAACTTGGGCACACCGGCACACAAACAACGCCACGTGCGTCAGCAGACTTGATCATCCCACACCCAGCGCTACAACTGCGGCAGTGACAATGACAGCGGCGAGAACTCCAGCAGCAGCAGGGTCTTTATAATAAGTGTATTAAGAATGTTTACTTTGGTTTTTAAATAATATTCAAATAAAGCGTATTGTTTTTATACCATTTACCCATTGAAAATGGGTAAAAAATGGTATATTAACTTTGTGAAAATGTATGTAACAGGCAGAAGGAGGCGTGGCAGACCATACAAAGTAAATATACTCTTGATCAACATCAATAGCCGAGTCGATTTGGTCATGTCCGTCTGTCTGTCCGTCTGTCCTTCTGTATGAACGCACAGATCTCAGCTATTAAAAAAGCTAGAGGTACCAGACTTGATGGGAGAGTGCGTGTATTGAATACGCAGATCGAGTTTATTTCAAACTTGATTTGCCACGCCCACCGCCTCCGTAAATCGATAAATGCGTTTTTCGATTTTTTTCAAATAATTCAATAACGAAAAGAGATAAACGTGTCTTGCAATTGGATTTTAAACTTTTGAATGCCACGCCCACCGCCTCTATAAAACACATTTTTATATTTTAAAAGAACACTAGAAGAGCTAGAAGCACCAAACTTGGTAGTAAGGTGCCCGGTAACATTACGCAGAATGTAGATTTTTAAATTTTGGATGCCACGCCTACTGCCCCCAAACTATTGCATTTTAAGAAAAGTAGGGAAATTACAACAAGGCAAAACCCATGCAAATAGTTACTCATACTATTGAGATTAATAAAATTACTACTCCATGATGGAGCGAAAAGGATTCTCAGTTAAATATGACGATACTGAACAATCTTATTATCGAGTAAGAAACAATTGTCATGTCAGATGTATGTATTAGGTGTGCAACTATAAGTTCACGCTGTTTGTCAAAAGATGGCTCTCGCTGTAAAAGTTGGTCGATTTTGACATATCTAAAACGTCACGTTTTCGCATTATATACTTTAAGTTAAGCAAAAATGTCTAATTTTGTGCCAAACAAGCTTCATTTGAGGGAAGTGCTGACTTTCTTCTTTTTCTAATTGAAAAAAACGGCAGCTCAAGCGCATCGAGAGCTCCAAATGCTGCTCTGAGCGAAACAACATGCCGTGATTTGTTTCGTCGCTTCAATGATGTTGACGACAGTCCCCGTGAAGGAAGGCCCAAAACCTTCGAAGACGCTAAATTGGAGGCCTTGCTCAAAGAGGATTCGTGCCAAACTCAAAAAGAGCTTGCTTCAGAATTAGGAGTTTTCCGTCAAACCGTTTCCATGCATGCGTTGGGGATGTATAAGATGATTCATTTTTATCTGCCAACTCCAAAAACTTTTCATGAGATCTTAAACAATGATACCATGAAACGATTGAGCGTCGTTATCGATGTCAGAAAAAACATACTAAGAGTTAATGGCATCAAATAATTCCGAATTACGCATCTACCAGCCCAACCCATAAATAATACCATAGTTCGAACTGATCATATATCCCACAACCGGAGGTCAATTATTAAGAACCTGACTTACAACTACAAAAGACTCTTTGCAGAGACGGACAAAAATCTGACTTACTCCACTGAAGTAATTGGAGAACCACTAGCGACAGGCCAATACGTACTTAACTTTACACTTATAAAATATAACTCAAATATCTTCTTGTAAAAAATATCTTCAAGAAATCTTGGACGGAGATATAAGAAAGAAAAGGAAATATTGAATCGCGATTGATTATCGTAAAGTCAATGCGGAAACAATCCCCGATCGATTTGCTATGCCCGAAAAAAAAGAAATCATTGCTTAGTTAGGAAACAATAAGTATTGTATTTCAGAGACCTTGACCTAAAGAGTAAATTCTACCAAATTTTATTGAAAGAACAAAGATATAAAAAAAAACGGCTTTTGCCGTAAATGGAGGAAAGTACGAATTCACTCGATTTTTTTGGTTAAAAGAATTCACCATCCATCTTCTAAAGTGCCTGTTGAGCTAATGAGCTTTTTCATTAGCTATGTCTTGCACGTTTGTCCAAATAAACACCCACTGAATTAGTTAATTAATTCTTTATTTGGCCACTCAGAGCGATATTAACAATGTTTAGTTTTTGTTTTATATGCTAGGTATGCAAGCACGACGTTGCCTGTGCAGCTCAACGAAAACGAGATTTATAATTTTCCGAATACGCTCTCGACAGTAAGGCGAATAGAAAGCGAACTAAAGCGAACTAAAAACATAAGATCTCTGCACCCAGGCAGAAGGCCAAAGCTAAGCAAAGGTAAATAGAGAGAGAGAGTGATCAGTCACTGGATTGCTTTGCTAAATACAATTCTAAGAGATTACATTGGTAAGATTTGCAATGTCTTACAAGATGATATCATCGTTTTTAATAAAACGGGAAGCGAACACGCTCATCATATAGGCCAAGTGTTAGCAACACTGCAGAACGCTAATATGAATTTCCACGTGGATTAATGTGCATTTTTCAGAAAAGAATTAAACTTATATGGCTTCACGATATCTAAAACCAACCCAAACAAAGAGAAAGTAATTTCAAACTTCCCTACACCTATATCCCTCAAAGAACTTAGATCATTTTTAGGTTTATCTGGTGACTATAAAATATTAATAAGAAACTACCATATACTAAAGTAAACTAAACGCCTTCCACAATTTTCTGGAGAAGGAAGAAGAATTTTTTTTTATATATAGTTTTAATCTACGACTACAATCTCAGGTCAGCGCTTCTCCAACCCTTATATGCCATTTTTGTAGAATAATGAACTTTTACCCCTAAAATAGGTCTCAGTATCGGCAATCGCCTCCTTATTTGATCAATATCTCTTGCACTGGAGGTGATCTGGAAAAATGTAGCTCATGGAAAAATAGCGTAGAGCGGGTCTTACAGGCATATTACTCATACCAAGCCACGCACAAATATCAAATATCACAATAACCCACTGCACTTTAAGTCAAAACAATTTTTAAAGAACAAACGACATATTTCAGAAACACTAGTGGTACAACCATACCAGCCATACGAACAACAACCACCGACTTCACTACCAAGACAATATTTCCCAAATTCTGGGTACCAACCAATTGCTTACCCACGGTAATACACCGTTGCCACCTCTCAACAGGTTGCATCACCTAAGCCGATGGCCCCAAAACCGCTACTGCACCCAAAACATATGGATGTGGATTCCAGCGTCCAAACGAAATTTGTCAACTGTGGTATATGAACAAACCTTAATTCGAAACTGAAAAAAGATCCCCCGCTCCTATACTAAACGGACAGAAACGACAGCGAAACTTTAACATATAACGAACAATGACAAAATTACAGAGCCTCCGATAGAAACGTATTTATTAGGTGGCACTACAACCCATTTCGGGTTTTGGCCGACCTCAGCGTCTCCCTCCAGGCGCCTCTGCTCTTCGCGCGCCTCCTCCAATTGGAAATACCCAGTAGAGTAAGGTCCTTCTCTACTTGGTCCTTCCATCGAAGATTTGGTCGTCCCCTTCGTCGTCGCCCGTAGTCGACCCTCGCTTCGAATACCTTCTGAGCTGGAGCTTCTTCATCCATACGCACAACGTGGCCGAGCCAGCGCAGACGTTGTATCGTGATGCGCCGGAGCACGTCCACGTCATCGTATAACTCGTACAGCTCGTGGTTCATTCGAATGCGAAAGTCGTCCCCAATTCGAACGGGACCGAAGATCTTGCGAAGAATCTTTCTCTCGAACACTCCAAGCGCTGCTGCATCCGTCTGTGAAATTACCCATGCTTCTGCACCATATAAGAGCACGGGTAGGATGAGTGTCTTGTAGAGTGTTAGTTTTGTTCGGCGAGAGAGGTCTCTATTGCACATTTGCCTACTCAGACCAAAGAAGCACCTATTGGCAAGTGTGATTCTTCGCTTGATCTCCAGGCTGACGTCATTTTTGGTGTTAATGGCGGTGCCAAGGTACGTGAACTCCTTGACCACTTCGAAGTTATAGCTGTCGGCTACCACATGGGAGTCTAGGCGCCGCGTCTCCCTGCTTGTCGACAGCATATACTTCGTCTTGCCTTCGTTTACCGCCAAACCCACTTTTGCTGACTCCTTTTCGATAGCGGAAAATGCAGCAGTGACATCACGCTTGCTACGGCCAATGATGTCAATATCATCGGCATAAGCAAGGAGCTGGACACCTTTATAAAAAATAGTGCCAGAACGATGAACACCGGCTTTCCGCAGAACCCCTTCCATCACGAAGTTGAAGAGGTTGCACGACAGAGGGTCGCCTTGTCTGAAACCTCGAACGGTATTAAAAGGTTCGGAGAGGTTCGCTCCTACCTTGACAGAGCTGATGGTGCTGCTCAATGTCATCCTGCAAAGACGTATCAGCTTTGCAGGAATACCGAACTCAGACATGGTGGCATATAGGCTTTCCCTCGTCGGGCTATCGAATGCAGCATTGTAATCGACAAAGAGATGGTGTGTGTCAATTCCATTTTCGTGGGTTTTTTCCAGGATTTGGCGCAATGTGAAGATCTGGTCTATGGTGGATTTACCAGGTCTGAAGCCGCACTGATAAGGTCCGATCAGTGTTTTGGCATACGGCTTCAGTCGTTCACATATAACGCTCGACAGGACCTTGTATGAGATGGTGATCAGGCTGATTCCCCGGTAGTTGGCACATATCGTCGGGTCGCCTTTCTTCAGTACACGACAAAGGACGCTGAGATTCCAATCGTTGGGCATGCTTTCTTCTAGCCATATTTTGCACAGGAGCTGATGCATGCACCTTATCAGCTCTTCGCCGCCGGCCTTAAACAACTCTGCAGGCAGTCCATCAGCACCGGCTGCTTTGTTGTTTTTGAGTCGCGTAATCGCAACTCGGACCTCGTCATGGCTAGGTAGTGGTATATCCACATTGTCGTTGATTGGTGGTATCGGGCTGTTTCCTCCATCGGCGGGATTGGTGCCGTCATCGCCTGCTAGCAGCTTGGAGAAATGCGGCCTCCATAACCTCAGCGTGCACTGCGTATCTGTAACCAGATTATTATCGTCTCGACAGTTAGATGCTCCGGTCTTGAAACCTTGTGTCAGACGGTTGAGTTGTTGGTAAAATTTTCGAGCATCATTCCTGTCTTGCAACACTTCAAGTTCCTCGCACTCTCGCTTTTCTTGCTCCCGTTTTTTTCGTTCAAAAAGTCGCCTCTCTTCCTTCCTTTTCTCCCTGTAACGTTCACACGTAGCTCGCGTTGCGCCAGACTGCAGCGTTTTTCTGTAGGCGGCGTTTTTTGCCGCAGCTGCGACGCGACACTCCTCGTCATACCATTGGTTCCGTGTGGGAGGGCGCTTGAACCCAATGGCTGTTTCAGCAGCAGCTCGCATGGAGTGGGATATGTGCGCCCAGAGTCCGCCAGCGTTAACAGGGAGAGGGGAAGGTTGGAGGAGCAGTTCCGAGAGGTGAGTGGAGTAGGCCATTGCTGTCCGTTGTGATCGCAGCTTAGTGACGTCAAGCTTTCGTTGCGTGATGGGGCGTATGTTTTTTGCTCGGCATAGCCGCATGCGTATCTTGGCTGCGACAAGATAGTGGTCCGAGTCTATATTGACTCCACGAAATGTACGCACGTCCATCACGCTTAAGGCATGCCTTCCGTCTATCACAACGTGATCAATCTGGTTGCGCGTTTTTTGATCAGGGGACAGCCATGTGGCCTTGTGGATATCGAGGTGTTGAAATCTGGTACTACTCACTACCATGTTTCGCGCCGCGGCGAAGTCAATCAGCCTGAAACCATTGTTCGAGGTGGTCTCATGGAGGCTGAATTGACCGACGGTGCGGTCAAAAATGCGTTCGCGCCCAACCTTTGCGTTGAAGTCCCCGAGGATGATCTTCACGTCGTGGTTTGGGCAGCGGTCGTACGTGTCCTCGAGTCTCGCTTAGAACGCATCCTTAACAGCATCGTCCTTCTCCTCCGTCGGGGCGTGCGCGCAAATTATGCTAAGATTGAAAAATCTAGCTTTGACGCGGATTGTAGCCAGCCGTTCACTCACTGGAGTGAAATTGGAGACATGGTGGCGAAGTCTCCGGCTTACTACAAATCCGCATCCAAATTCGCGCCTCTCCGCATGGCAGCTGTAGTAGATATCACAGTTTGCTCGCTTGGAGCAACCTTGTCCTGTCCATCTCATTTCCTGGATGGCGGTAATGTCAGCCTTTAATTTTTCGAGGGCATCCGCCAGTTGGATAGAGGCACCTTCCCAATTAAGAGTTCGGACATTCCAGGTGCATATCCTTAAATCGTAGTCCTTTTTCGTTTTGCGGTGGTCGTCATCATAAGGGGGGATCCTTTCTGAGGCTTTCGCTTTGGTTTTCGTTGGGTTTTCTTTTTCCGAGGCGGGTTCCAAACCCTGCGCTCAACCATTTAAAGTCCTGGTGACCCGCTGCACACATTAGCTCACTATCTAGCGGATGCTAAGATAATTACCCAGGAGGTGCCACGAGGAGGCTGTGTGTCAACTTACAATCATTCGTAGACAGAGATCGCACTGGCGGTCGCCAAGTTGACCGCGATCCGAAACTTTACTCTGTACGAATAAAGCCAAACCAGCGACAGAAACTTACGCTCCCACAATTAGCTAAGAACAAGCCGTCGCTGAATACGAGACTCACACAGACGTAGAACAAACAATATAAAAATATTAATTAAGATGTTGTCTTATTTCAAAGGAAATAATGAAAAAGAAATGATGGCCATCATCTGATCACTAAAAGCTCTCAAAAATTACTTGAATGGGAAAGCGAAAGTCAAAATATTCACCGACCATCAACCTCTAACACACTTCTTTAGCAGTTCGAACGGAAATGTTAAAAAGAAAAGACGGAAATCTCGCCTAGAGGATTATGATTACGAAATATTTTAAAAACCAAGAAAATCCGTTTATATATTCTCTATACCCTTCCCCACGATCCACCGATACGGAATACGCCAAAAAGAATTTAATAAAAAATAATTAGTAGAAACCATAAAAAAATTTATCAACCCTTTTGTTATAAATTGTATCCAAGCAACTGAGGATATAATGGGGAAAATACAACTATTATATCCCATTCCCATTCAAAAATATCGAAACCCGTACTCTCAATCAATGACTGAAGACCTCACCAACGAATTTAGACTAGAGGAGAAAATCCTCTAAGTCCATAATAGAGCGCACCGCAATGGCGATGAAAATTAACAGAAAAATTCTACTTCGCGAGAATAAAACAAAAATAGGCAACATAGTAAAGCAGCCAGTCTTCACTCGCAGCACCGCATCTGCATGCGGACGTCTCACTAAGACCTTTCAAGTGTAAGAATGCGTTCAGCGAACCGTGTCCAGTCAGTAGGAATCCAGCGTGCATGCTGAAACTGAAATCTCGCCGGCAGAATACGAATCGGGCATCAGGGAAGAATAAGTGGGTCACCCGTCCAGGATCATCACTATTATCCCATCTGCCTTGCCACTCCTACAGCATCGATTCTTCCAGCAACGCCATATTCTGCATCCAGCCAAGACTTGTCAGGTGTTGACCGTACAGCCAATCATTTTCCTCCAGCGGGTGTGCACGCTTGAGTTGGAAGCTGATTGCCAATTCCTTGGAGCACCAGCAAGCACTTGCAGTGCTACGGTAGACACTGTTCGGCAGACCGGCAGGCATCCAATAAGAATAGCTTTTGACAGGACAGTAGACGCCTCCTGGCCTCTTGTTGTCGCATCGCCACGGCATACCACACTGAGGCTCCAAAGAGTGCATAAGGCACCCCAGTCGACCCGCAGTACGCGTGCCAATACACCGACAACTCCGGCCAGCCCATCACGTAGAGACGCGATATGCAGCATAAAATTCAACCGCTCGCCGACCGTGATGAGCAGATACCGGTATTTACTGACATAAGGCAGTCTTACTTCTGCAAGACGTATCCATGGTGGCCAGTTAGCCGACAGCTTGCCTTTCGGCAGCATGACGGCCGTCTTACTGGTGGAGACGGTAACACCGACCTCCGCTTCCCAAGCTCCTACGATGGTCATCAGTTACGCGCCGGTTAGCTCCAGTTCGGGCGTGTGGCGCCTTCGACGAGGAGTAACAAGTACTCTGCATACGCACTGAAAACACAACGTGTAACCCTGCAGAAGCATATCCATCATCATGTTCTAAATAAATGGACCACTGATGGAGCCCTGTGGGCAACCTCTGGTCACCGGCACAGTGGCTTCTGCATACCTGCTGACAATGCTTGCGCTTATGTGCGAGAAGAAGCTTCTCCATAAACTTGTTTCTCTGCATCCCATGCTAACCAGGCGACGTAGTACGGCGTTCCGCTCCATGTGATCGAATCCGGATGTGCCGGGCTGGCCTCGACAGCACTCTTCACGTGCCTCCATGCATCCTCTACACTTCGTCCGGGTCGAAATCCAAATTGCCATCTGCAGCCATCTGGGAGTATGCTTTTCATCCGGTTTACCATTATCCCCTCAAGCACCTTGCCAAACACTGGCAGCAGGCATATACCACGATAAGAGCTAGGATTGCTCCTGTTCTTATTGTGCCTTTTGAGTAACGGAATAAGCCGTGGCGTTGAGGGATGGATCGCCAGACTTCCTTGCAAGTTTTTCCAGGGAGCGTCTGCTATGCAACTTGGCGACACAGGCACTTACTTCGAAGTGCACCCGCGCTAAGACAGCAGCATAGACTGGGCACCTCTCCGAGAGCATGTAATGCTCGGATGAAAGCCCCTTGAAGCTTCAGTTTCGGCAGACCGCCGGATTCTCGCACTTATTCTTGTTGTGGTGGACAGACGCACTGGTGTCAGACCTCGCTTTTCATGCAGCATTGAGACATCTTGTGGTCGAATCTAACACAGCGCTGGCACTCGTATGTTCTGACGAGCGATCTACAGTGGAAGGAGAACCACTTCATATAGACCCGCCCGGTCTTTTCAAGCTCCGCTTGCTCCTTTTCATCACATTCCAGCGTCAGATTTACTCTAGCGCCTTCAGTGACCGACTATGGTTTAGTCTCAGGTAATCGCGACTACCAATGCGTTCAAAACAATAACATATTCCCCTAACAAACAAAAATCACAACTGGTTAGGTTCAGGCTGAAAGTATATAGCAGGCCGTCCGGATCATGACGATCTCATCATGTTAAAAGACAAACTCAATAATCAGTAATAATAATCACCAGGTCATAGTTATTACACAACTACAAATAATGTCATCGATATAAGCCAAAAACACTGTATTCCGAAATTAGTTAAGCGAGAGAGATCACTGTGTAGTTTCGGCAACGCGGATTACATCCCGGAGATAGAGGAAATCGACAATGGACTAATTCTCCAAGCAGTTATGGGAGCGTAGCACTTTAAAGCTTAGTAAAACATTAAATCGGCAAAAACATACACAAACTTGCATGTGGGATTTTGTACCTCTAACACTATTATGGAAGAGCTCATTTTTTCACAAATACCGATACATAGCGTTTGTTAAACGGCTTGTTGGTGAAACAAAATGATAAGTACATGGTCTGTCGCAAAAGATACAAAACTGTTCAAAAAATAAAACAAAAAATTAATATTTTTCAAAAGTTATATTTTTTATTCATTATTTTGTTTAGCCCGGTCAATTATCATTTCAAATGAGTATTTAAGGTCATTTTTCGGAATGCTCTTGAGAATATCGGTAGTCGCCTTTTGTATAATATGTATGACAAAAGACGTTTCATAACACCAAAGTTAAACATAGCATTAATCGTTTGACCAGGTAGGGCGAACTGCACAATACTCTCGGAATCGTAAAATCAAATCAGCATTGCCCTAATTTTTGAATTCTGAGGACAACCTTTTTTCGGTGATGGCTCCTCCTCCTCCTCCTCTTGGCATCGCTTAAACCACTTGCGCACATTACTACGGGAGACGCACTGATCACCATAAACATTTTTGATCATTTGAAATGTTTCAGTGAACATTTTCAAAAAAAAAATTTAATATTTGCTCTTTGCTCTCATTGATTGATAACTTCGATCGTAGTTGTCCAATCGTCTTAAAACTCTTACGAAATGTCAACAAGAGATCAAACTTTTTATTTCATATAGGTGGCGCCAGAAACAGTTATACTTACAAAGTCATGTTTCTTTTGCGAATGACCATGTATTAAGAAAAAGCAACATGCCACCATTGTCAATCGAAGAGATAATGAAATTCTCGATGTACGAGGTCGGCCCGATAAGTACTTAGCCTCACCGGCCGATGGCGTCACTATCGCAAGAGAAATTTACTATCGTGTAGTACATTCTCGTAGAAGGCTACTGTCGAAATTTCAGCCGAATCGGAAACAGCAGTTTTGTTTCGACAGCATGTGGAATCGGACGTGTCCGCGAATTTCAGAAAAATAGAGAAAGAGCAATATCGGTTTGTGATTCGATTCTTGTTTTTGGAAGAGAAATCCGGCAGTGAAATCAAAGAGCGCTTGGATGCTGTGTACGCTGACCCTTCTTCTTCGATGGCGTCCGTCATAAATTGGATCAACGAGTTTTAACGTAGCCGCACGTCGGTTTTTGATGAACCACGCCCAGGTGCCCCAGGTGCAGGGATGGTTTGGCTTCATTCGTACAGAGTAAAGTTTCTGATCGCGGTCAACTTGGCGACCGCCAGTGCGATCTCTGTCTACGAATGATTGCAAGTTGACACACAGCCTCCTCGTGGCACCTCCTGGGTAACTATCTTAGCATCTGCTAGATAGTGAGCTAATGTGTGCAGCGGGTCACCAGGACTTTAAATGGTTGAGCGCAGGGTTTGGAACCCGCCTCGGAAAAAGAAAACCCAAAGAAAACCAAAGCGAAAGCCTCGGAAAGGATCCCCCCTTATGATGACGACCACCGCAAAACGAAAAAGGACTACGATTTAAGGATATGCACCTGGAATGTCCGAACTCTTAATTGGGAAGGTGCCTCTATCCAACTGGCGGATGCCCTCGAAAAATTAAAGGCTGACATTACCGCCATCCAGGAAATGAGATGGACAGGACAAGGTTGCTCCAAGCGAGCAAATTGGGATATCTACTACAGCTGCCATGCGGAGAGGCGCGAATTTGGATGCGGATTTGTAGTAAGCCGGAGACTTCGCCACCACGTCTCCAATTTCACTCCAGTGAGTGAACGGCTGGCTACAATCCGCGTCAAAGCTAGATTTTTCAATCTTAGCATAATTTGCGCGCACGCCCCGACGGAGGAGAAGGACGATGCTGTTAAGGATGCGTTCTACGCGAGACTCGAGGATACGTACGACCGCTGCCCAAACCACGACGTGAAGATCATCCTCGGAGACTTCAACGCAAAGGTTGGGCGCGAACGCAGCTGCGGCAAAAAACGCCGCCTACAGAAAAAAGCTGCAGTCTGGCGCAACGCGAGCCACGTGTGAACGTTACAGGGAGAAAAGGAAGGAAGAGAGGCGACTTTTCAGACGGAAAAAGCGGGAGCAAGAAAAGCGAGAGTGCGAGGAACTTGAGGTGTTGCAAGACAGGAATGATGCTCGAAAATTTTACCAACAAGTCAACCGTCTGACACAAGGTTTCAAGACCGGAGCATCTAACTGTCGAGATGATAATGGAAATCTGGTTACAGATACGCAGTGCACGCTGAGGTTATGGAGGGCGCATTTCTCCAAGCTGCTAGCAGGCGATGACGGCACCAATCCCGCCGATGAAGGAAACAGCCCGATACCACCAATCAACGACAATGTGGATATACCACTACCTAGCCATGACGAGGTCCGAGTTGCGATTACGCGACTCAAAAACAACAAAGCAGCCGGTGCTGATGGACTGCCTGCAGAGTTGTTTAAGGCCGGCGGCGAAGAGCTGATAAGGTGCATGCATCAGCTCTTGTGCAAAATATGGCTAGAAGAAAGCATGCCCAACGATTGGAATCTCAGCGTCCTTTGTCCTGTACTGAAGAAAGGCGACCCGACGATATGTGCCAACTACCGGGGAATCAGCCTGATCACCATCTCATACAAGGTCCTGTCGAGCGTTATATGTGAACGACTGAAGCCGTATGCCAACACACTGATCGGACCTTATCAGTGCGGCTTCACACCTGGTAAATCCACCATAGACCAGATCTTCACATTGCGCCAAATCCTGGAAAAAACCCACGAAAATGGAATTGACACACACCATCTTTTTGTCGATTACAAAGCTGCATTCGATAGCCCGACGAGGGGAAGCCTATATGCCACCATGTCTGAGTTCGGTATTCCTGCAAAGCTGATACGTCTTTGCAGGATGACATTGAGCAGCACCATCAGCTCTGTCAAGGTAGGAGCGAACCTCTCCGAACCTTTTAATACCGTTCGAGGTTTCAGACAAGGCGACCCTCTGTCGTGCAACCTCTTCAACTTCGTGATGGAAGGGGTTCTGCGGAAAGCCGGTGTTCATCGATCTGGCACTATTTTTTATAAAGGTGTCCAGCTCCTTGCTTACGCCGATGCGTTGACATCATTGGCCGTAGCAAGCGTGATGTCACTGCTGCATTTTCCGCTATCGAAAAGGAGTCAGCAAAAGTGGGTTTGGCGGTAAACGAGGGCAAGACGAAGTATATGCTGTCGACAAGCAGGGAGACTCCCATGTGGTAGCCGACAGCTATAACTTCGAAGTGGTCAAGGAGTTCACGTACCTTGGCACCGCCATTAACACCAAAAATGACGTCAGCCTGGAGATCAAGCGAAGAATCACACTTGCCAATAGGTGCTACTTTGGTCTGAGTAGGCAAATGTGCAATAGAGACCTCTCTCGCCGAACAAAACTAACACTCTACAAGACACTCATCCTACCCGTGCTCTTATATGGTGCAGAAGCATGGGTAATTTCACAGACGGATGCAGCAGCGCTTGGAGTGTTCGAGAGAAAGATTCTTCGCAAGATCTTCGGTCCCGTTCGAATTGGGGACGACTTTCGCATTCGAATGAACCACGAGCTGTACGAGTTGTACGATGACGTGGACGTGGTCCGGCGCATCACGATACAACGTCTGCGCTGGCTCGGCCACGTTGTGCGTATGGATGAAGAAGCTCCAGCTCAGAAGGTATTCGAAGCGAGGGTCGACTATGGGCGACGACGAAGGGGACGACCAAATCTCCGTTGGAAGGACCAAGTGGAGAAGGACCTTAGTCTACTGGGTATTTCCAATTGGAGGAGGCGCGCGAAGAGCAGAGGCGCCTGGAGGGAGAAGCTGAGGTCGGCCAAAACCCGAAACGGGTTGTAGTGCCATCTAATAATAATAATAATAATAACGCCCAGGTGCCCACGGATGATAGCATGACAAAAATCTACGATATCGTATTGACAGACCGCCTTCTGAAGAACGGCGAACCTACTCCGAAGAAGACGCGTACTGTCTCATCGGCCGGATAGGTGATAAGCCACCGTTTTTTGGGATTCATAAGGTGTGATCTACATCGCCTACCTGGAGAAGGGCAAAACGGTCACAGGGCTGTACAATGCCGAATTATTGGGCCGATTCGCCGCTGAATTGCAGAAAATACGGCATCATTTGGCAAAGAAAAAAGTGCTCTTCCCTAATGACAACGCACCGGCTCACACTTCCGCCCTCGCCACGCCCAAATTGGTCGAATTTGGCTACGAACTGCTACCCCATCCACCATATTCTCCAGATTTGGACTCGTGTGACTTCTTTTTGTTTCCAAACTTGAACAAGTGAAGAAAGCTACAGTCGAGAGCACTCGACAGTAAGATACCATTTACCTTTGGCTGTTAAAAAAAATTCTTAATATTAATTAAATTTATTCGCCGAACGCTTCGCAAATTTTCGAAGTCAAATAATACACATGCATTGACGCTAATGGCACAGGCCGACTGCACGCTGACTGCACGCCGATTGTGCGTGTGCAGTCGGCGCAAGCATTGACGCCGAGCCTCTGCTCCGTCTCTGCTGCTGTATGCAAAACTTCTCGTGCCTATAATTTCTACACATAAATACATACATACATATGTATTTAGCAGAAACAGACAATGTGCCTCGTTTGGTTTGTGGTTTGTTGTGAGAGTTGTCAGCTCTATAACTAAATGTCCCCGGTTCGAATCCCAGCGCAGGATACTTTTTTTTTTTGTATTGCTTAGAACAAGTTTTTGGTTTTTCTTATTTTTTTTGCTTCTTCCATGTTCGTCAATTTGATTAAAAATATCATACTATATTTTTCAGTATAGCGCAAAATTATTAAAAAAAAAAAATTGTCCAGCGCAGGACTCGAACCCGCGACCTCACGCATCAGAAACTTGCGAGCCAACCATCAAGACCACACACAGTTACGCAGTGCGATCGGCAAAAAAAAAAAAAAATTGCCCATCGTAGGATTCAAACCCGCGACCTCACGCACCAGAATTTTGCATGCAACCATCTAGACCACACACAGTTACGCAGTGCAATCGGCAAATGAGACTTTTATTGATACCGGCCCTCTGCTGCGTCAGTTCAACATTTTAGTTGGAATTCTAAGCGCCCACAATTTACTATGGGAGATTTTAACTCTTCTTTGTTTATGGTCCGATCGGATTAAAATTTATAGGTTACATCTGTACTATGGTAAGCTACAAGAGTGTTAAAAAAATGTTTTGTTATTTCCCTACTTTTCTTAAAATTCAATAATTTGGGGGCGGTGGGCGTGGCATCCAAAAGTTGAAATTCCGCATTCTCCGTAATGTTACCAGGCACCTTACTTCCAAATTTGGTGCTTCTAGCTTTTCTAGTGTTCTTTTAAACTATAAAAATATGTTTTTTAGAGGCGGTGGGCGTGGCATCCAAAAGTCTAAAATCTAACTTCTGCATAATGTTGCAAGACACCCTCCTACCAAATTTGGTGCGTTTTCTCATTTCGTTATTGAATTATTTGGATAAAATCGAAATGCACATTTATCGATTTGCGGAGGCGGTGGGCGTGGCACATCAAATTTGAAATAAACTCGATCTGCGTATTCAATACACGCACACTCCCACCAAGTCTGGTGCCTCTAGCTCTTTTAAAAGCTGAGATCTGTGTGTTCATACAGACGGACAGACGGACAGACAGACGGACATGACCAAATCGACTCGGCTATTGATGCTGATCAAGAATATATATACTTTTTATGGTCTGCCACGCCTCCTTCTGCCTGTTACATACATTTGCACAAAGCTAATATACCATTTTTTACCCATTTTCAATGGGTAAATGGTATAAAAATGTTTTTTTTAGAGGCGGTGGGCCAAGCATCCAAAAGTCTAAAATCCAACTTCTGCATAATAATGCAAGACACCCTCCTACCAAATTTGTTGCGTTTATCTCTTTTCGTTCTTGAATTATTTGGAAAAAATCGAAATACGCATTTATCGATTTGCGGAGGCGGTGGGCGTGGCACATCAAATTTGAAATAAACTCGATCTGCGTATTCAATACACGCACACTCCCACCAAGTCTGGTGCCTCTAGCTCTTTTAAAAGCTGAGATCTGTGTGTTCATACAGACGGACAGACGGACAGACAGACGGACATGACCAAATCGACTCGGCTATTGATGCTGATCAAGAATATATATACTTTTTATGGTCTGCCACGCCTCCTTCTGCCTGTTACATACATTTGCACAAAGCTAATATACCATTTTTTACCCATTTTCAATGGGTAAATGGTATAAAAAGTCACTCTCTGGACAGAAATTTGCGTCGAATGAGGAGGTCATCGCTGCCATTGGTATTTTTCAAACGGGTTAAGGAAGCTGGAGCATCGCTGGGTCAAGTGTATCCAGCTATAAGGAGATTATGTTGAGAAATAAATCGCCACTTTTCTAACTTTTTCATTTTTCTTTTGGAGGCTAAGTACTTATCGGACCACCCTCGTTTATGGTATATCAAACATTTGTAGAACTTACTTGGGACATAAAAATTTGCGAAAAACAATGTCATCGATATAAGCCAAGCACATTGTATTCCAAAAATTAGTTAAGGTAGCGAGAACACTGTGTAGTTTCAGCAACGCGGATCACATCTTGGAGATGAAATGGAACCGGAAATCATCTAGAAGGGATTTTCCAAATCCACCTAATCAACGATTCCATGCATATAAAAATGCGGCTAGTCAACAATATGAAGCCACCCATTATGCAACCAGACAGACAGAAAATGGAAATTCCACAAGATTAACTTAGAAACTTGTGTAGCAGCACAACCTTGTTCACAAGTGTTGTCACATAGTTATGTAATAAACATATGACCTTACATAAGAGGGTTACTATGAATGGCGGCTGATATAAGTGAGAGTTAGTTGATTTTCTGGTGGAGGCTATTACTATATACCTATTGGTGGGTATATAAAATAAAATGATTGATTTCTTGTTGACAATTCGTAATAATTTTAAGACATTTGGACAATTACGATCGAAGCTATCGATCAAAAAGTGACAGCAGCTTTTGTTCATCGGTCGTAAAATGCATTATGAATAAAGAGCAAATATTAAATTTTGTTTTAAACTTGGGAAAACGTTCACTGAAACATTTCAAATGACGACAAAAGTTTATGGTGATCAGTGCGAATCCCGTAGTAATGTGCGCAAGTGGTTTAAGCGATGCCAAGAAGAGGAGCCATCACCGAAAAAAAAAGTTGTCTTCAGAATTCAAAAATTAAGGCAATGCTGATTTGGATTTACGATTTCGAGAGTATTGTACAGTTCGTCACACCTGGCCAAAAGATGAATGCTATGTTTAACCTTGATGTTATGAAGCGTCTTTTGTCACGCATTCGTCGTTTTTGACCACAATACCGTGAGGCAGGGTCCTAGCACCTATTGCACGATAATGTGCTGTGTCATCGGACGACGCTTGTCGCAGATTTTTTGGCACAAACTTAATATTAACCATTCACCCACTCACTCTTCTCATCTGATTTGGCACCCAGTGATTTTTAGTTACAGTTCTGTTTCTTTTGCGACAGACCATGTACTTATCATTTTTACAAACGTAATATTGTTAGAAGTACGAAATCCCAGATGTAAGTTTGTGTATGTTAAACGCCGATTTAATGTTTTACAAAGCTTTAAAGAGCTACGCTCCCATAACTGCTTGGACACTCAGATAGCTTAAAATACAACAATATAGTTTTTGAGTAGCAACATTTAGTTTATCTTAGTTTATCTTCAGAATAAAATGATTATATTAAATTCAGGAGTTTAAAATAAAATACCTTGGCAATGCAGCACCGGTTACTTTATGTAACTTAAACAGATCGACATACTGAGGTAATTGTACTGACTGTGCCAACCAGTCAGTAGTTTGCTCTATTGTCCAGTTGTGAACCTCCGAACGCAACCAAGCATTCCATAGCTCTTTCACGGAAATATGCATATCATCATTGAAATGGAATGCCCGTTGTCGTTTTTCATAGCCAGAATCGTATTTAAGTTCTTCACGAAGGAACTAAAAAGAATAAGAAAGAAGAAAGCTACAGTCGAGTGCACTCGACAGTAAGATACCATTTACACTTGGCTGTTAAAAAATAATTCCTAATATCAATTACTTTTATTCGGCAAACAAGAAACAACGCACCGCACATTTGCATGGGAAACTTCTCACGCCTATATCTTTTGTGTTTATTGTCCGATCGGATTTGAATTATTTATTTAATATAACAGCAGCTGCAAAATGATCTAAAATCAAAAAATTTTGTAACTTTTTTACTTTTGCTATAATTTGATTTTACATTTCTGGTGGCGGTGGACGTGGCATCCACAAATTGAAAATCTGCATTCTAAGTAATATTACTAGGTACCTTACTACCCAATTTTGTGTTTTGTGCTTTTTCAGTGTTCCTATAATTAAAAAAAATCGTTTTATAGGAACGGTGGACGTGGCATCCAAAAGTCTTAAATCCAACTTCTGCATAATGCAAAATTTGATGATTTTATCACTTATTATTATTTAAGTATTTACAATAAATCTAAAACGCCTTTTTCGATTTGCGGAGGGGGTGGTCGTGGCACATCAAGTTCAAAATTAACGTCTAATGTGTATTGAATACACGCACACTCCCACCAAGTCTGGTGTCTCTAGCTTTTTTAGTAACTGAGATCTGTGTATTCATACAGATGGACAGACAGACGGACATGACCAAATCGCCTCGGCTATTGATACTAATCAAGAATATATATACTCTGTATAGTCTGCCACGCTTGCTTCTGCCTGTTACATACAAAGTTAATATACCATTTTAAACCCATTTGCAATGGGTAAATGGTATGAAAAAACAAAAAAGTTGTATATTAAATGATAAGTAAAATAAATAAATCATACATCATCCGATTCACTTAAATCGATATTCCCATTATCGTCATCGTCCAGTTGACGGTGTAAGCTTGCAATTGCTTCCATCCCAAGCCGATCTTGCATGCTTCCATTAAAACAGTCTAAATCATCAACATTGCAGGCTCCATCAGTCGAAGAACTTAAAGAACCTATAAAATTTAAATGGAATTTTAAGTCAAATTTAAAATCAAATTGTGTAAAATGGAAAAATTAGATTTTATTTATTTAAAACTTAGCTGAGGATATTGATGTCTTTTAAGATTCACATTTTTTATATAATTTTTATAACTGGCTGAAGAAAATATTTATCTTCGTAATAAGCATTAATATTCGAGCTATTTTTTTTGTCTGCATACACAACGGAAATTAACTTTATATAAGAAATGACGGTTTGCCTGTTTAACAGTACAAACCACAGATATATAGAGTATTATGCTCAAATATTTCAATCTTCTTTTACTTGGGCAGTATCCCAAATTTGCAGCTGAATCATACTCGTATTCTATTTCCGCTGATTAAAACATTCCAAAGGGTATTATAAAAACTCTTCTCTTTAATATAGACCATTTTAATCGGTTATATACAGAGGCAGAAAACCTTCAGACAGTACTTTTAGTCATTTAGCTGTGAGTTTTTCTAAAAACGGTTCAGTGGCAAACCGACCACGTCCGAAGCGTTCCAGTGCTGTTATAGCTGTTCCTCTTTGCTTACATCATGAAAATAATAGTTATAACCATCAGGTTGTTCCAAATTGAGTTTATATTCATCTCTAAAGACAAGATTTTTCACTAGATTGAGCATTCGAGCAAAATCAAGACGCGTTTTTTTAAGTTGATTGTGCGTTTCTTTTTCAATGTTTGCTCGACTGTTGATAAGCTCGTCTTAAAACCGGTTTTTCTTTGATCTTGGAAGAAGAGTGATGCGAATATTAGTAGAGCATCGCTCAACCGGCTATAACTGTTAAAATAAATGTTTTGAATTTTTGATTTAATATTCTTAAAGTTAATATAAGTTTGTCAAAAAAGACCTGCGGTATTTTGATTAGTCAGCAAAGATAACACCATCCCAGAATGAAATCAAAAGAGTGAAATGCTCCTTTGTCAGTTCTAGACGAACAGCTATATTTTTCTTGTCTACGAAAAGTTTCTTTTTTGCAACTCGACCATTGAAGTTGTGAATTGTGTGATGCATAACACGGCGTACTGTATCAGAGCTACACTTCTTGTCTATTTCGGTCTCAATCTCTGCAGCTATTTTTTTTATAGCTTCAAGTACTTTTAAAATTTCCAAGCAACACTGAAAATAAATTAGGTGCTTTTCGGCCTTTATATTAACGATAAGATTCTCTCTAACAAATTATTGGATGTTATTCTTAAGATACCACTTCTACAATTACCCGCTGATTTTTTCCACTTTTAAAGTGGTTACACCAGATCGAAAACGTTGAAATCATCGTAGTGCGGTGGAAATGGAAACTGTATTGGGTCCATAAACTGCACAAATTCTATTAGCTGCTTGAGATGCGATTTTGCTTTTTATTTGCCTTCGATTTTCTCTTTATTTTGTTTCATGCTTGCGACGCTATAGCTTTCAAAGCGCTCAAAAGAAACAATCAATCAAACACATGTTAGCGCGTGAAAAGAGCTTTCCAAAAAGGTATAGCACGACCACGACGAATACAACTAGAACATCGCGCTTGCAGCGACAACTAGCGACAACTTTATATAGTAATGGAAGTTGAAGATCAAAGTACGTATATTTTTATACCATTTACCTATTAATAATGGGTACAAAATGTGAAAATGTATGTAACAGGAAGAAGGAGGCCTGGCAGACCATACAAAGTATATATATTGTTGATCAACATCAATAGCCGAGCCGAATTGGTCATATCCGTCTGTATGAACGCACAGATCTCAGCTATTAAAAGAGCTAGAGGCACCAGAATTGGTGGAAGAGTGCGTGTATTCAATACACAAAATCGAAAAGAAATAAACGCACCATATTTGTTAGGAGGATGTCTTGCAACATCAAGCAGAAGTAGGATTTTAGATTTTTTTTTATAAAACGAATTTTTTTAATTATAAGAACACTAAAAAAGCTAGAAGCTCCAAATGTGGTAGTAAGTGCGCACGCACAGTCGTCCTCTTTTCTCGCAATTCCATAATTCAGCGACGTTCGAGGTTCGTTATAGCGATTTCATCGGTATTCGGTTCAGCAAAATTCGCAAAATATCATTTCAGATTGAATTTATAAAAAATTAGCCATTACCATTAAAACAATAAAAATTAAATCATTTTTTAATCATTTATAGAAAATGACCACCAAAAAGCAAATATATAGTTAAACGTTTTAAGTCGAAGCATACTGAGCAAATATTGTCTAAAATATCAATTACAATAAATGAAAACTGTAAGACACCACAAAACCTGGACGCCAAACCTTGTCTTATACAAACGTAGGACCACGATTGAAAAGGAAATTGACATCTGAGCTTGCGAATGAAAAAGAGCACAACACTAATCTTCTTATGCACGATGCAGCAGTTTCTACCAAGAAAGTGTCACTACAAAAACTATTAAACCATTCTACACAGCGAATAATTGAAATTCAATCCGATGTTTTTAAGCAATTCCCAAATAAGCATTAAGCCTTCTGGAGCTGCCATCAACCGAAAACAACATCCCATTTGAAAAGGAATTGCAATCCCACTTTGATTCGGATGAGGACCTGAACGAAGAATGCACTATGATACTAGAAGAAGACGATAATATTTAAGACAAAACTCATATATAATACATATTTTACATATATTTATATATCGGTTTTTAAGTCATTCCTGAAATTAATGTAAATATATTGTCCGAGTTAAGCGTCATACTCAATTTCTACTAATAATTCTACGAATGGGTAATAAAGGCTGTGGTCGCGCAGACTCAAAAAACACAATGTGCAAAGTTTGAGGTCTCATTTTTTAGAATTAATGTAAAAAAAAAATCGACTTCTGGACCATAGTGCATTGGCAGAGCCCAGATGAGCCGACACCGAAAAAGGCAAAAACAGCCGAAAACGAATACAAAACATTAATAATCTTTACGTCTTCAAACACAAATAAAAATTGTTATATACTTTAAAGTTGGTACATGTGTTCAAAAAGGATGTACCAACATAATAAACTCGGTAGTAAGATACCATTTACATTGTAATGTTGCCAGTTTTCAAGTTTGGTACTTCCAGCTTTTCCAGTGTTCTTATAATTAAAAAAAAAAAATTTGTATAGGGGCGGTGAGCGGGCATCCCAATGTCAAAAATCAAACTTCTGCACAATTTTGCAAGGCACTTTTCTACCAAATATTATGCTTTTATCTTTTATTGTTATTAAAATATTTGAAAAAAAATATTGAAAAATATGCGGTGGGCGTGGAATATAAAATTAAACTTCTTACCTGTATTGAATACATGCACACTCCCACCAATTCTGGTGTTTCTATCTCTTTTAGTAGTTGAGATCTGTGTGCCCAAATGACCAAATCGTCTCGGCTATTGATGCTTATCAAGAATATATATACTTCGTATGGTCTGCCAAGCCAGATACATACAGATACTTGGGTATTGATGCTGATCAAGAATATATATACTTTGTATGGTCTGCCACGCCTCCTTCTGCCTGTTACATACATTTTCACAAAGTTAATATACCATTTTTACCCATTTTCAATGGGTAAATGGTATAAAAAAAAAACAATTTACATAAAAAAAAGTAAAAGTTAAGTCAAAAAGTTAATATACCAAATTTACCCAATTTCAATGGATAAATGGTTTAAAAATCTTCTACTTTTCATATAATTTGATTTGAGAGAGTGACTTTTTCAAGTTTGGAAACAAAAAGAAGTCACACGAGTCCAAATCTGGAGAATATGGTGGATGGGGTAGCAGTTCGTAGCCAAATTCGACCAATTTGGGCGTGGCGAGGGCAAAAGTGTGAGCCGGTGCGCTGTCATGAGGGAAGAGCACTTTTTTCTTTGCCAAATGATGCCGTATTTTCTGCAATTCAGCGGCGAATCGGACCAATAATTCGGCATAGTATAGCCCAGTGACCGTTTTGCCCTTCTCCAGGTAGTCGATGTAGATCACACCTTATGAATCCCAAAAAACGGTGGCTTATCACCTATCCGGCCGATGAAACAGTCTACGTCTTCTTCGGAGCAGGTTCGCCGGGTAAAGTCCACTGTTTCAACTGTTCCTTGATCTCTGGTGTGTACCAGTGGATCCGAGTTTCGTCGACGGTCACGAAACGACGCAAAAACTCATTCGGATAGCGCTTAAATAGCGTCAAACACTGCTCTGAATCACTTTGTATCCCAGGTTCGAATCCCAGTCAAGTCAGACCAGGGTTATTTTTAAATTGCTAAAAACAATTGGTCTTTCTAATTTTTTTGCATCATCCATGTTCGTCAGTTTAATTTAAAAAATCATACTATATTTTCAGTAAAGTGCAAAAATAATAAAAAACAAGTCAAGAAAGCTACAGTCGAGTGCACTCGACAGTAAGATACCATTTACCTATGGCCGTTAAAAATAATTCTTAATATAAATTACTTATATTCGGCGAACTATTAACAACGCATCGCATATTTTCGAAGTCAAATACACATGCATTGACGCTAATGGCACATGCCGACTGTATGCTGACTACACGACGATTGTGCGTGCGCAGTCGGCGTCGGGCCTTTGCTGCTGTAAGGGAAACTTCTCGTGCCTATAACTTCTGTGTTTATTGTCCGATCAGATTTAAATTTATTGGGTTGGTCGATATTATTATTATCCACAATAATATCTAAAAAAAATCGGAAAGCTTTCTTTGCCTATAATTTGATTTACCGTTTTACAAAATCGTAACGTTACCTGGGAACTTACTTATGAATTTGGTGCTTCTAGATTTTCTAGTGTTCTTTAAAACTACAAAAATGTATTTTATACAGGCGGAGGGCGTGGCATAATGTTGCAAGACACCCTCCTACCAAATGTTGTGCGTTTATCTCTTTGCATTATTGAAATATTTGCAAAAATCGAAAAACACAATTATCGATTTACGGAGGCGGTGGGCGTGGCACAGACGGACATGACCAAATCGACTTGCGTATTGATGCTGATCAAGAATATATATACTTTGTATGGTCTGCCACGCCTGCTTCTGCCTGTTACATACATTTTCACAAAGTTAATATACCATTTTTACCCATTTTCAATGGGTAAATGGTATAAAAAAACAATTTACATAAAAAAAATTGGCGCGCAACAGGGCTCGAACTCGCGACCTCACGAATTATTGAATCTGCGAACCAAACCTCTAACCACCGGACCACGCTGGGTTACGCAACGCGATCGAATGAAGCTTTTATTGACGCCGGCCCTCTGCTGCGTCGGTTCAACGTGTTAGTTGTACAAAATTCTAAAATCCAACTTCTGCATGATGTTGCAAGACACCTTCCTAACAAATTTGGTGAGTTTATCTCTTTTCGTTTTTGAATTAATTGCGAAAAATCGAAATACGCATTTAGTGGCAGTGGGCGTGGCACATCAAATTTGAAATAAACTTCATGTGTGTATTGAATACACGCACACTCCCACCAAGTCTGGTGCCTCTACCTCTTTTAATAGCTGAGATCTGTGTATTTATACAGACGGACAGACGGACAGACATGACCAAATCGACTCGGCTATTGATGCTTATCAATAATATATATACTTTGTATGATCTGCCACGCCTTCTTCAATTTTTAACCATTTTCAATGGGTAAATGGTATAATAACTGCTGTCGAACGACATTTTATTTTGTGTGGAAGTTTATGGTGAACATGCTCTAGCTTAGCGAACGTTTCAAAAGTGTTCGCAAGATTAAAAAGTGGTTATTTTGACTTGGAAGACGCAAAACGAGCAGCCAAAAAAGTTTGAACGTGATTAACTGGATCCACTACAACAACCTTAAGCGCAGAAAGCCGCATGTGAAACCCGGCCAAGCAGCCACTTCGACCACAAGGCTGATTATCCATGGCGCAAATGTAATGCTCTGTACTTAGTGAGGAATTTGCTACCAGACACGATGCCATCATTTTCTATCACGCCAAAGCTTGGCCTCATGTTGTCATTCCGGTTAAAAACTATTTCAAAAACAGTTTATGGAAAGTTTCCGTGTGCAATGGACAGTCAATGAAGTTGAAAATCGAAAACATTATATTTCGAAATACCTGTGTATTGTATTCAAACTATGTAAGAATGAAAAGTTTCCGCCTTATCCGCCTGATAGCGCAAACCTTGAACCCTGCTTAATTTTATTGACGTGTTGATCATCAGTTGATGGCCGTCCTGGACGTCGTTCAACGTCAAGCGATTCGGTACCAGAAATTTGATTCAGAAAACAAAATTTGATGGAACTTCTTTGTTGAATGATTTCACTCATCATACGTATACAAGTCGCCACATGCACTTTTTGTATTTCAGAATGACAACCGTATACTGAACACTAACGATTATTCTGATTTGACATTGGGCACAGATGTCACTGACAAAGTGACCAACCTTGAAAAAAATATTTCGACGAATTGGATTCCACACGAAATTTAAATTAAAAAGGGCCACAGTAGAATTATTGCTAATGACACTGGATTTTGCATTCAAATTTCGAGTTTCGCTAGTGAAGTCAAATGGAATCTTAATCTTGAAAACGCATTAAATCTTTTGATAGATCTTGACAACACCTTTTAATTGTCATCAGTTTCTGAGCCTAAAAATTACACTCGATCGAATTGCAGTTTACAAACGCTGAATTTCGAGCAATTTTGAAATTGTATTTAGCATAAGGAAAACGGTCGCGGAATCTCGCAGACAGATTATTTCTGTCTTTGGAGACAACAATTAAATTCAAACCGCTGAATAGTGGTTCAGGCGATTCCGAAGTGGTAATTTTGTCACCGAAACACGCAAGCCTACTGGACGACCAGTGACCGTTGATACGGATAAAATCATGGAACCAATTGATCGAGATAGTCATGTAACTATTAGAAGCATTGCAGAGAAGGCCGTTTATAGACATTTGAAGTTGAAAATGTGTCTCATAAGTTATCTTAAAAGAATTTTTTGGGCTTAATGTCATTTCTCTCATTTCTGAATCTGTTGGTCACTGGAGATGAAAAATTGATTACATATGACGAGACGAAGCACGCTGAGTCGTCGCAAACGGTGGCAAAGCCTGGATTGATGGCTCGGAAACTTTTGCTGAGTGTATGGTGGGATATCACAGGAATTATCCATTATGTAGTGCTGCGCTATGGCGATTGAAGGTTACACTTGAACATAAGCGGCCACCCATAGTGAATCGTAAGGGCATTTTGGTCTAGCATGAAAACACCACGCCCCACGCAAGCCGGTATATCATTATCAAGCTACGAGGGTCGTTCAATAAGTCCTTAGAAATCCGAGTGATGGCGCTCGTAGTGTCGGTAAAGATTTTTTTTTGTAAGTACCACTATCGATTGGAAAGCTGGAAAGGTCAATTTTTATCGTCGATCAAAGTTTATAAAATACACGTGTTTGTAACAATGGACAAAAGCGAGTTCAGGGTTGTCATCAAACATCTCCATTTGAAAGGCTTAAGTCCGAAGGATATCAAAGCCGAATTGGATGCAGTTCATGGCACATCTGCACCTGTGTTTGCAACGGTTTACAACTGGGTGAACGAATTTAAACGTGGCCGTTCATCCACAAAAGATGAACATCGTTCATGACGTCCAGTTGAGGTGGCTACTCCTGAAATCATCGACAAAATCCACGATCTGATTTTGGGCGATCGGCGAATCGAAGTGCGTGAATTAGTTGAGCCCACAGGCATATCACAAGGGACAGTCGCTTCAATTTTCAATGAAAAACTGAATGTGATAAAAATTTCGCCAAGATGGGTGCCACGTTTGCTCACAGCTGAGAATAAGCGCAATCGTGTAGTGGACTTTAAGGTTATGTTGGCGCTCTTTCATCGCAATCAGGCCGAATTTCTTCGTCGACATGTCACTGTAGACGAAACCTGGATACATTACTACACTTCAGAAACAAAGAGACAGTCATCACAGTGGATTTTCAAGGGTGAAAGGGCTTCGAAGAAGGCAAAAACTGTGCCATCGGCCGGCAAGGTGATGGCCACGGTCTTTTGGGATTCTCAGGGCATCATTTTTACTGACTAAAAAAGAAAAACAATAAAACGAGCGTATTACGCGTCGTTATTGTATCGGTTGAGCGAGGAAATCAAAGAGAAACGACCCCATCTGAACATGAAAAAAGTCCTCTTGCATCAGGACAATGCGCGTGTGCACACCTGCGCTGTTTCCATGGCCAAAATCGAGGAATTGAAAATGGAATTGTTGCAGCATACCCCTTATTCACCAGATTTGGTCCCCAGTGACTATTTTCTTTTCCCCAATCTGAAGAAATGGCTTGGAGGACGACGATTCGCTTCCAACGAAGACGTCATTGCTCAAACAAATGAGTATTTTGAAGAGCTTCCGAAATCCTATTTTTTGGACGGGATAAAAATGTTGGAAAAACGATTGCCAAAGTGTGTAGAGCTAAAAGGGGATTATGTTGAAAAATAAAAACAATTTCTGCAAAAAACAGTGTTTTTATATATTTTTCTAAGGACTTATTGAACGACACTCGTACCTAATACACACATTGGTCAAACTCTATTTGACGTGGCACAAAAGAGACCACTTATGGGCCGTTCTCACATCCACATGCCGATCTCGCACATATTATATTAGGTCGTAATTTCGTTTTTTTTTATGTGCAGCTTAAGCAACAATTTTTTTATTGTGTAAAATATTTTAAGAAATTATGTTTTTAATCAGCGACCTGTCGATTTGATATTCGACGATTTGCAACGATCAACGTTATTTTATTCACATCGGCTTCAAGGTGCCTTCCTGGACGTGCTGCAACCTTAAGGTCGTATTTGCCGGAACGAAATTGAGCAAACCATTTTTCACATTGGCGTTCGGTTTACAAATCTTTTCCGTACACATCAGATAATTTGCGACTTGCTTGAACTGTATTTTTACCTTTCCGATAGTAAAACTGTAAAATATGCCGGAAATGCTGTTTTCGATCTTCCATCTTCGCAAAGGCACCCAACGAAAAGTTTTCCAACAAATTAAATAAGCTTCTTTCAAAAACTGTCTTTTTTTTAGCTGTTCAACTATACAACGGTAAAGCGGTTAAGTGTGAAGTTGTGTGCGAAAATTACTTAGTGAACGACCCGATAATTTCAAATGCAAGCAGTTACATTAAAGATGCCTTTTCGCAAAGAGAAACTATTCCCACGATATCAATATAATAATTAGCTACTTCCGGACTAAATAATTAGTTTAATTGTCTAAAATAAAAATAGTTTAAAATAACTGAGCTGGACGGACATAGTATCTAAAAGTTAACATACGTATACGTATAGCGAGAATTACAGCCGTGTGCAGTGAAGTTGAAAATCGAAAATATTATATTTCGAAATACCTGTGTATTGTATTAATACTATGTAAGTTATAATAACTGAGTTGTGTGCGTTTCACAGACTGATGGACGGTAGTTACTTTCTTTTTCTTGTTACATACATTTGCACAAATTCAATATACCACTTTTCCCAATTTTTAACGTGTTAATGATAGAAAAATCGGTTCTCGAAATCTTCCAATAACTGTGTTAATTTTCATAACCGATGTTTGTTTTTCGCAATTTAAAAGGCAACTGAGCCCAGTATTGTCATGCGTCGAGTTGCAGTTTGCTCGATAAAGTTATAGCATTGAGAATCTTATTTTTTAAACAACCCTAAGACGAGCAAATTTTCTGGCATGGTATTTATTAGCTAACTGATAGCTTGAATAAAACAACACATAATTTCCCATCAAAATAACGTGTTTTTTTTTTACAAAAGAAACCGGCAAAAATTATGTATACCCCTGGTATATGATGAACTTTTAGTAATGAATACAAAACTAATTTTAGTTTCATAGATAGAAAAATTGGATGGTAACTTACTGAACTCGTTGCTCACTGCCTGAGACATAGCTTCACTTAACAGATTGTATGAACTTTTCTGAAGCTGATGATCTTGTTGCAGTGGGTTTTCATCACTACTAATATGATATTTTGTCGCCTTTAAATGTACAACTGATGCGGCAATTGGTGCCTCGTCCGTAGCAAGCATCTCCTTTATATTTAAGCAGCGCGAGTTATCATTTGTATTTTCTTGTTGTTGGTGGAGCGCGTTATGACGATTAAGATTTACTTTACAATCTGATGACCCACAATTAACAATACTCTTTTCGCATATGTAGTATAAAAGTATAAGAAATGAATAGCTCCAAACGATACGCATTTTGATATTTGGGTCGCTTGCACAATTAAATTTTTTTGTTGAATTAGTTGATTCCAATTAAAGAGCCTTCTGCTTTCACAATTTAAATAAGCTTGATAAAAGTGGCAGATAATTTATTAATGTTGTATTTCCTGTGAAGAAAATAAATATATATTTTAAAATAAAATGTTAAAATAATATCGAATAAAAAAACTACAGTTAATCCTACCCGAATATGCAAGATAGTTTATTAAATTGCTTCCGTTGTAAGTTAGATCGCATTTTAATTTTCAGCGTTTCCATATTAACCATATAGATACACCATATTTTAATATTTAGTAAACTTATAATATTTTGTCAGTGGCCTAAAATAAATGTGTTCAACTCACGTTTTTATCATTCCTTTTCAACTAATTACTTATTTCAATGTAAATAAGAACACGTTTATACGCTGAAAACGGATTTTCATCTTTTTTATATTAATCATCATCCTTCGATTTAAGATAATTCTCGAAAATTGAATAAGTCGGCAAAATAAAAAATAACGCCGATTTTGAGTATCTTCTGAAACAAATTGATTTTCGATGTTTTGTTTCAGTGAAATGCATCTTTACTCTACATTTGACTTCATTTTTACTATTTCGATAATTTACTGCTTAGTTATTAGGTGCACAACTAAGTTCTCGCTGTTTGTCAGTAGATGGCTCCCGCAGTAAAAGTTGGTCGATTTGGACATATCCAAAACGTCACGAATCAAGCATAGACATATGGTAACCAAACTGCTGCGACACATGAGTGCTTTTGTATTCGCATTATATACTTTTGGTAAAGTAAAAATGTCTAATTTTGTGCCAAACAATCGTCAGTTGCGGCAGCTCAAGCTCATCGAGAGCTCCAAAAAACGTGAGGAAATGCTGCTCTGAGCGAAACAACATGCCGTGATTGGTTTCGTCGCATCAAAGACGTTGATTTTGATGTTGACGACAGTCCTGTTCAAGCTGCCAATAGTTTTCTTAATGGCCGCACAGTGAGCCTCTTCAAGACTACAACAGGGCAAGACTGGGCAAAAAATAAGAGTTTGAAGTCCAGGAAGGACCTATCAATAAAATCACAGACATAATACCACTTGTATGCAGCTCACAAATAGGTCTAGTTTTGGGTGAATATAGGTTAGATCAGAATCAATAGCCGAGTCGATTTGTCATGCCCGTCAGTCTGTTCGTCGGTAAGAACTCACAGATCTCAACTATTAAAAAAGCGAGAGGCACCAGACTTGGTGGAAGTGTGCGTGTATTGAATAAATATAACGAGTTTATTTCGTACTTGATGAGCCACGCCCAACGCCCCCGGAAATCGATCAATGCGTTTTTCGATTTTTTGCAAATAACTCAATAACGAAAAGAGACGCACCAAATTTGGTAGGAGGCTGTCTTGCAACATTATGCAGAAGTTGGAGTTAAGACTTTTGGATGCCACGCCCACAGCCCCCAAAAGTCAATTTGTCAATTGCGCTCATACAGACGGACATGACCAAACCGACTCGGCTATTGATGCTGATCAAGAATATATATACTTTGTATGGTCTGCCACGCCTCCTTCTGCCTGTAACATACATTTTCACAAAGTTAATATACCATTTTCAATGGGTAAATGGTATAAAAGCTAGAAAATTTGAAATCGGCAAATTTGGTAGGAAAGTAACTTTAAGGAAAATGCAAATTTAAAATGCCACGCCCACCGACCCCAGAAATAGATTTTAAAAATTAATAAATCTATTTAAAAAACAAGTATAAAAGTAGAAAATATTTGTAACACTGATCTGCTCAAATTTTAGGCACGAGATGTTTCCCATACAAATAACAACAGAGACACAGGGCCGGCGACATTGCACAGTGATAATGAAGATTACCTACTTTACTAGCGAAGTCGCAGTAACTGTCTCCAAACATCGCGACCTTAACTAGTGCAAAGGAGTACTTTACTAAAAGAATCTGCATGAGATTACTGATTTGATGGGATTTTGCACTCCGTGTAATGTTACCACGGACTTTACCAATGAGTTTTCTAGCTTTTCTACATTACTATTCTTATAGTTCAATTGATAAAGCAAAAAAAAGTTAAAAATTCATTTTCTGCATAATGTTACAAGGAAATTATTTGCAATAAATCAAAAAACGTCTGTATCGATTTTCGGAGATGGTGGGCGTGGCGCATAAAATTTGAAAAAAACTTCTAATGTGCTTTTAATATACGAGCTTTCTTATCAAGTTTGATGGCTCTAGCTCTCTTAACGGCTGAAATATGTGTATTCATACAGAACAACAGACAGACATGGCCAAATCGACTAGGCTATTGATGCTGATCAAGTATTTATATACTCTGTATGTTCTGCCATGCCTTCTTCTGCCTGTTACATACATTTTCACAAAGTTAATATACCATTTTTTACCCATTTTCAAGGGGTAAATTGTATAAAAAAGGGATAATCGATAATACGTTGCCCGCGAAATTTGAAGTCGCTTCATTTTTTGAACACACCTTGTACATACAGTTTGTCACAAGTGTTTTCGCATGAAGTTTTATTTACAATTTTCCCATTTTTCTTAAAATAAAACAACTATGCAATAACTTTTGAATTTGTTTTTAATAATAAATTCTCGGCATTTGCAGACGCTGACAAACGTGTAACCCAATTGGTATATTACAACCATACCATTGGGAAAACAAATGCAAACATTGCAAGTATGTTCAAACATCATATACGAATTGCAGAAAATATAATACGTCGCCCAAAAAATGAGGATAGACTCGAAAATCAGTCAGTAAATAGTCGGTCTGGTGAACTCTCAAACAAAGCTATTCGAATCATTATGCAGAAAGTGGATCAGAGCCCCATGATCTCGACAAGAAAACTGGCTGTTGGAAATTGTGGAAAGTGTGCAGTTGATGATTTTCTGTAACGATTCGAAAATAATGTTATTCTATAATGGGGCAGCCAACAGAGTGTGGCGAAAACAGTTGTCTGCTCTACAAAATAAAAACATTATACCGATAGTGAAATTGGGTAAATTAGTCTGAGGGTTTATCTCAAGCAAAGGAATGGCCAATTTTGTATTTATCGAAAATACGATGGGTGCTGAACAGCATCTTGATATTTTGTAAACCAAGTTGGTCGAAAGCGCAAAACCATTTAGTTTTAGGTGCAGCGTTAAGTTCTACCAAGGCAACATAATTGCGGTAAAGTGGTTGACATTACAGCCCAGAGCCCGGCCATCAACCCTATAGAAAATATGTGGGCGTATTTGAAATAAAAGGTCACAAAAAGGCAAAAAGGCCTTAACACACGATGATAAAAAAAAATATATATTTTATTGAAAAATTAATTAATTCAATGATTTCACTGAAAAGCTGTTGTAAAGGCTAAAGGCCATCATAGAAAATATTTGATTCATTTAAATTTTAAGATTACCGTAAAGTGATCACCGAGTTCCATAAAACGAAAACACTTATGTATGTGACTTATGTGGAAAATTCAAGTTTCGTTTTTTTTTGTGTAATTCTAAGAAATAAATTAATAATATAAACTATAAAAAAAAAACATTCAAAAGTTGTTGCATAGTTGTTTTATTTTAAGAAAAATTGGAAAATTTTAAAAATATCTTCATATGAAAACACTTTTGTAACAGACTGTAGATCATCATTTGACCAAATAGCTTTCACATAAGCAATGACTTTTTAATTATTATTGTAGATAACAATAATATCGACAAATCCTATAAATTTATTCGATTTATCCGATCGGACAATAAACACAGAAGTTATAGGCACGAGAAGTTTCCCTTACAGCAGCAGAGGCCCGACGTCGACGCCGACGCCGACTGCGCACGCACAGTCGTCGTGTAGTCAGCGCGCAGTCGGCATGTGCCATTAGCGTTAATGTATGTGTATTTGACTTCGAAAATATGCGATCCGTTTTTATTAGTTCGCCGCATAAGAGTAATTAATATTAGGAATTATTTTTTAACAGCCAAAGGTAAATGGTATCTAACTGTCGAGTGCATTTTTCAACATTTTCAAAATTATAAAAACCGTCAAAAATACCATCAACAACTTTTTATACAATTTATCTATTGAAAATAGATAAAAAATGGTATATTTACTTTGTGAAAATGTATGTTTTAAACAGAAGGAGGCGTGGTAGACCAGACGAAGTATATTTATTCTTGATCATCATCAATAGAGCAACATCAAATAACCGAGTCGATTTGGTCATGTACGTTTTTCTGTATGAACATACAGATTACAACTATTGCAAGAGCTAGAGACACAAGATTGGTGAGAGTTTATACTATACAAATAAAAAGTATTTATCAAAGTTTTTAATTTATAAAAAAGTAGAAAATCTGAAATCGGCAAATTTGGTAGGAAAGTAACATTAAGCAAAATGCAAATTTTGGATGCCACGCCCACCGACCCCAGAAATAGATTTTAAAAATTAATAAATCTATTTTAAAGAGAAGTAGAAAAGTAGAAAATATTTATAACACTGATCTGCTCAAATTTTAGGCGCGAGATGTTTCCCATACAAATAACAACAGAGACACAGGGCCGGCGACATTGCACAGTGATAATGAAGATTACCTACTTTACTAGCGAAGTCGCAGTAACTGTAATTTCTAATATTAAATACTTTTATTCGGCGAACTAACAACAACGTATCGCATATTTTCACAGTTAAATACAAGTATATTGACGCTATATCGCACACGCCGAATGCACGATGACTGTGCGTGCACATTGATGGCGAGCCTCTGCGTCTCTGCTTCTGTATAGGAAACTTCTTGCACCTATACACGTAACTTCTGTGTTTGTTGTCTATAGTTTCCTATAGTTGATTTATCGATTTTCAAAGCCGGGGCGGAAAAAGTTGAAAATTCGCACTCCGTGTAATGTTACCACAGACTTTACTATTAAGTTTTCTAGCTTTTATACATTACTATTCTTATAGTTCAATTGATAAAGCAAAAAAAAGTTAAAAGTCCATTTTCTGCATAATGTTGCAAGGAACCCTCCTACCAAATTTATATTAAATTATTTGCAATAAATCAAAAAACGTCTGTATCGATTTTCGGAGACGGTGGGCGTGGCACATAAAATTTGAAAAAAAACTTCTAATGTGCTTTTAATATACGAGCTTTCTTATCAAGTTTGATGGCTCTAGCTCTTTTAACGCCTGAAATTTGTGTATTCATACAGAACAACAGACAGACATGGCCAAATCGACTAGGCTATTGATGCTGATCAAGTATTTATATACTCTGTATGTTCTGCCATGCATTTTTCTGCCTGTTACATACATTTTCACAAAGTTAATATACCATTTTTAACCCATTTTCAAGGGGTAAATTGTATAAAAAAGGGATAATCGATAATACGTTGCCCGCGAAATTTGAAGTCGCTTCATTTTTTGAACACACCTTATACATACTGTTTGTCACATGTGTTTTCGCATGAAGTTTTTTTTTACACTTTTCCCATTTTTCTTAAAATAAAACAACTATGCAATAATTTTTGAATTTGTTTTTAATAATAAATTTTCGGCATTTGCAGACGCTGACAAACGTGTAACCCAATTGGTATATTACAACCATACCATTGGGAAAACAAATGCAAACATTGCAAGTATGTTCAAACATCATATACGAATTTGCAGAAAATATAATACGTCGCCCAAAAAATGAGGATAGACTCGAAAATCAGTCAGTAAATAGTCGGTCGGGTGAACTCTCAAACAAAGCTATTCGAATCATTATGCGGAAAGTGGATCAGAGCCCCATGATCTCGACAAGAAAACTGGCTGTTGGAAATTGTGGAAAGTGTGCAGTTGATGATTTTCTGTAACGATTCGAAAATAATGTTATTCTATAATGGGGCAGCCAACAGAGTGTGGCGAAAACAAAATAAAAACATTATACCGATAGTGAAATTGGGTAAATTAGTCTGAGGGTTTATCTCAAGCAAAGGAATGGCCAATTTTGTATTTATCGAAAATACGATGGGTGCTGAACAGCATCTTGATATTTTGTAAACCAAGTTGGTCGAAAGCGCAAAACCATTTAGTTTTAGGTGCAGCGTTAAGTTCTACCAAGGCAACATAATTGCGGTAAAGTGGTTGACATTACAGCCCAGAGCCCGGCCATCAACCCTATAGAAAATATGTGGGCGTATTTGAAATAAAAGGTCACAAAAAGGCAAAAAGGCCTTAACACACGATGATAAAAAAAAATATATATTTTATTGAAATTAATTAATTCAATGATTTCACTGAAAAGCTGTTGTAAAGGCTAAAGGCCATCATAGAAAATATTTGATTCATTTAAATTTTAAGATTACCGTAAAGTGATCACCGAGTTCCATAAAACGAAAACACTTATGTATGTGACTTATGTGGAAAATTCAAGTTTCGTTTTTTTTTGTGTAATTCTAAGAAATAAATTAATAATATAAACTATAAAAAAAAACATTCAAAAGTTGTTGCATAGTTGTTTTATTTTAAGAAAAATTGGAAAATTTTAAAAATATCTTCATATGAAAACACTTTTGTAACAGACTGTAGATCATCATTTGACCAAATAGCTTTCACATAAGCAATGACTTTTTAATTATTATTGTAGATAACAATAATATCGACAAATCCTATAAATTTATTCGATTTATCCGATCGGACAATAAACACAGAAGTTATAGGCACGAGAAGTTTCCCTTACAGCAGCAGAGGCCCGACGTCGACGCCGACGCCGACTGCGCACGCACAGTCGTCGTGTAGTCAGCGCGCAGTCGGCATGTGCCATTAGCGTTAATGTATGTGTATTTGACTTCGAAAATATGCGATCCGTTTTTATTAGTTCGCCGCATAAGAGTAATTAATATTAGGAATTATTTTTTAACAGCCAAAGGTAAATGGTATCTAACTGTCGAGTGCATTTTTCAACATTTTCAAAATTATAAAAACCGTCAAAAATACCATCAACAACTTTTTATACAATTTATCTATTGAAAATAGATAAAAAATGGTATATTTACTTTGTGAAAATGTATGTTTTAAACAGAAGGAGGCGTGGTAGACCAGACGAAGTATATTTATTCTTGATCATCATCAATAGAGCAACATCAAATAACCGAGTCGATTTGGTCATGTACGTTTTTCTGTATGAACATACAGATTACAACTATTGCAAGAGCTAGAGACACAAGATTGGTGAGAGTTTATACTATACAAATAAAAAGTATTTATCAAAGTTTTTAATTTATAAAAAAGTAGAAAATCTGAAATCGGCAAATTTGGTAGGAAAGTAACATTAAGCAAAATGCAAATTTTGGATGCCACGCCCACCGACCCCAGAAATAGATTTTAAAAATTAATAAATCTATTTTAAAGAGAAGTAGAAAAGTAGAAAATATTTATAACACTGATCTGCTCAAATTTTAGGCGCGAGATGTTTCCCATACAAATAACAACAGAGACACAGGGCCGGCGACATTGCACAGTGATAATGAAGATTACCTACTTTACTAGCGAAGTCGCAGTAACTGTAATTTCTAATATTAAATACTTTTATTCGGCGAACTAACAACAACGTATCGCATATTTTCACAGTTAAATACAAGTATATTGACGCTATATCGCACACGCCGAATGCACGATGACTG
Source organism: Zaprionus bogoriensis (assembly GCA_035046045.1). Classification (NCBI taxonomy): domain Eukaryota; kingdom Metazoa; phylum Arthropoda; class Insecta; order Diptera; family Drosophilidae; genus Zaprionus; species Zaprionus bogoriensis. The sequence continues at coordinate 77,265 of JAWNOI010000022.1, forward strand.
TGCGTGCACATTGATGGCGAGCCTCTGCGTCTCTGCTTCTGTATAGGAAACTTCTTGCACCTATACACGTAACTTCTGTGTTTGTTGTCTATAGTTTCCTATAGTTGATTTATCGATTTTCAAAGCCGGGGCGGAAAAAGTTGAAAATTCGCACTCCGTGTAATGTTACCACAGACTTTACTATTAAGTTTTCTAGCTTTTATACATTACTATTCTTATAGTTCAATTGATAAAGCAAAAAAAAGTTAAAAGTCCATTTTCTGCATAATGTTGCAAGGAACCCTCCTACCAAATTTATATTAAATTATTTGCAATAAATCAAAAAACGTCTGTATCGATTTTCGGAGACGGTGGGCGTGGCACATAAAATTTGAAAAAAAACTTCTAATGTGCTTTTAATATACAAGCTTTCTTATCAAGTTTGATGGCTCTAGCTCTTTTAACGCCTGAAATTTGTGTATTCATACAGAACAACAGACAGACATGGCCAAATCGACTAGGCTATTGATGCTGATCAAGTATTTATATACTCTGTATGTTCTGCCATGCATTTTTCTGCCTGTTACATACATTTTCACAAAGTTAATATACCATTTTTAACCCATTTTCAAGGGGTAAATTGTATAAAAAAGGGATAATCGATAATACGTTGCCCGCGAAATTTGAAGTCGCTTCATTTTTTGAACACACCTCATACATACAGTTTGTCACATGTGTTTTCGCATGAAGTTTTTTTTTACACTTTTCCCATTTTTCTTAAAATAAAACAACTATGCAATAATTTTTGAATTTGTTTTTAATAATAAATTCTCGGCATTTGCAGACGCTGACAAACGTGTAACCCAATTGGTATATTACAACCATACCATTGGGAAAACAAATGCAAACATTGCAAGTATGTTCAAACATCATATACGAATTTGCAGAAAATATAATACGTCGCCCAAAAAATGAGGATAGACTCGAAAATCAGTCAGTAAATAGTCGGTCGGGTGAACTCTCAAACAAAGCTATTCGAATCATTATGCGGAAAGTGGATCAGAGCCCCATGATCTCGACAAGAAAACTGGCTGTTGGAAATTGTGGAAAGTGTGCAGTTGATGATTTTCTGTAACGATTCGAAAATAATGTTATTCTATAATGGGGCAGCCAACAGAGTGTGGCGAAAACAGTTGTCTGCTCTACAAAATAAAAACATTATACCGATAGTGAAATTGGGTAAATTAGTCTGAGGGTTTATCTCAAGCAAAGGAATGGCCAATTTTGTATTTATCGAAAATACGATGGGTGCTGAACAGCATCTTGATATTTTGTAAACCAGGTTGGTCGAAAGCGCAAAAACATTTAGTTTTAGGTGCAGCGTTAAGTTCTACCAAGACAACGACGTAAAACATAAAGCTTATAATGTACGAATGTGTACGCTACATAATTGCGGTGAAGTGGTTGACATTACATCCCAGAGCCCGGCCATCAAGCCTATAGAAAATATGTGGGCGTATTTAATGAATTCACGACTGAAAGCTATTGTAAAGACCAAAGGCCATCATAGAAAATATTTGATTCATTTAAATTTTAAGATTAGCGTAAAGTGATCACCGAGTTCCATAAAACGAAAACACTTATGTGACTTATGTGGAAAATTCAAGTTTCGTTTTTTTTTGTGTAATTCTAAGAAATAAATTAATAATATAAACTATAAAAAAAAAACATTCAAAAGTTGTTGCATAGTTGTTTTATTTTAAGAAAAATTGGAAAATTTTAAAAATATCTTCATATGAAAACACTTTTGTAACAGACTGTAGATCATCATTTGACCAAACAGCTTTCACATAAGCAATGACTTTTTAATTATTATTGTAGATAACAATAATATCGACAAATCCTATAAATTTATTCGATTTATCCGATCGGACAATAAACACAGAAGTTATAGGCACGAGAAGTTTCCCTTACAGCAGCAGAGGCCCGACGTCGACGTCGACGCCGACGCCGACTGCGCACGCACAGTCGTCGTGTAGTCAGCGCGCAGTCGGCATGTGCCATTAGCTTTAATGTATGTGTATTTGACTTCGAAAATATGCGATCCGTTTTTATTAGTTCGCCGCATAAGAGTAATTAATATTAGGAATTATTTTTTAACAGCCAAAGGTAAATGGTATCTAACTGTCGAGTGCATTTTTCAACATTTTCAAAATTATAAAAACCGTCAAAAATACCATCAACAACTTTTTATACAATTTATCTATTGAAAATAGATAAAAAATGGTATATTTACTTTGTGAAAATGTATGTTTTAAACAGAAGGAGGCGTGGTAGACCAGACGAAGTATATTTATTCTTGATCATCATCAATAGAGCAACATCAAATAACCGAGTCGATTTGGTCATGTACGTTTTTCTGTATGAACATACAGATTACAACTATTGCAAGAGCTAGAGACACAAGATTGGTGAGAGTTTATACTATACAAATAAAAAGTATTTATCAAAGTTTTCAATTTATAAAAAAGTAGAAAATCTGAAATCGACAAATTTGGTAGGAATGTAACATTAAGCAAAATGCAAATTTTGGATGCCACGCCCACCGACCCCAGAAATAGATTTTAAAAATTAATAAATCTATTTAAAAAACAAGTATAAAAGTAGAAAATATTTGTAACACTGATCTGCTCAAATTTTAGGCACGAGATGTTTCCCATACAAATAACAACAGAGACACAGGGCCGGCGACATTGCACAGTGATAATGAAGATTACCTACTTTACTAGCGAAGTCGCAGTAACTGTCTCCAAACATCGCAGCCTTAACTCGTGCAAAGGAGTACTTTACTAAAAGAATCTGCATGGGATTACTGATTTGATGGGATTTTGCACTCCGTGTAATGTTACCACGGACTTTACCAATGAGTTTTCTAGCTTTTCTACATTACTATTCTTATAGTTCAATTGATAAAGCAAAAAAAAGTTAAAAATTCATTTTCTGCATAATGTTACAAGGAAATTATTTGCAATAAATCAAAAAACGTCTGTATCGATTTTCGGAGACGGTGGGCGTGGCACATAAAATTTGAAAAAAAAACTTCTAATGTGCTTTTAATATACAAGCTTTCTTATCAAGTTTGATGGCTCTAGCTCTCTTAACGGCTGAAATATGTGTATTCATACAGAGTAACAGACAGACATGGCCAAATCGACTAGGCTATTGATGCTGATCAAGTATTTATATACTCTGTATATTCTGCCATGCCTTCTTCTGCCTGTTACATACATTTTCACAAAGTTAATATACCATTTTTTACCCATTTTTAAGGGGTAAATTGTATAAAAAAGGGATAATCGATAATACGTTGCTCGCGAAATTTGAAGTCACTTCATTTTTTGAACACACCTCGTACATACAGTTTGTCACAAGTGTTTTCGCATGAAGTTTTTTTTTACAATTTTCCCATTTTTTCTTAAAATAAAACAACTATGCAATAACTTTTGAATTTGTTTTTAATAACAACTTCTCGGCATTTGCAGACGCTGACAAACGTGTAACCCAATTGGTATATTACAACCATACCATTGGGAAAACAAATGCAAACATTGCAAATATGTTCAAACATCATATACGAATTGCAGAAAATATAATACGTCGCCCAAAAAATGAGGATAGACTCGAAAATCAGTCAGTAAATAGTCGGTCGGGTGAACTCTCAAACAAAGCTATTCGAATCATTGTGCGGAAAGTGGATCAAAGCCCCATGATCTCGACAAGAAAACTGGCTGTTGGAAATTGTGGAAAGTGTGCAGTTGATGATTTTCTGTAACGATTCGAAAATAATGTTATTCTATAATGGGGGATGTAGTGTCCAACGCCCATAAGGCAAAAATTACTGTTATAATTACGTAATACGTAACCAGATTCAATATACTAACGTTCCCTTCAAAAAGAGCATTACCAACATCAAATTCTTTGGCTTAACATTCTCTCGCTCTATTTCGCTCTCTTGGTGCTGCCAACTTTTTTGTAAAAGGTTCAAAGCAAACAAGACGATTAAATCAGGCGACTTTGTGGAAGTTTACAGTTATTGGAAGTAAACACCAAGCACAAAAGACATGTACACTGACAAATTGTTCTCATTTGCGAAAAAACAGCCCAAGCGCTAAGTTGCATGTGAATCTTTAATTCCAAGTGAAGAAAAATATAAATATCGTGGAGACAAATATATTTATTTAAATTTCACACCCAAATCCTATACGGAATTTCTCCTCTTGGCAATTAGCCAAACTTCAACCACCATTCTGCTCGGTTTGGGCACCGCAAATTGGCAAGTGATTCTTGGAGAAAAAGGTGATATTTTGTGATGTGCATATTAGTTCTTTAGCTAATTAAAATTCGTGTTATAGGAATTTTGATCTTCCTGATTGCTGTATGTGTGCAGGCGACCTTTCTCAACTTGGTGAGAATTGGCGGCGCCTCGGCGCCAAACGCCGCACCACAGTAAACCCGGCAGTGACCAATTCTGCAAGCGTGTGAACGAGTTTTGAGTCGAGCCATGACCTAGCTCAAGACGCATTTCAAGGTTCTGGCAAGGTGACCTCGGGTGGAACTTCGGCCCGCCCAAATGAGCGAGACTCAGCAACTATACTGAGCCCCGAACTTTCTTTGATGGAGCAACCCCTATAGACGTCTCAATGTTTTTTTTTTCTCCAACGATCCTGCTTGTGAAAGGAATTTGTTTTTGATATGACTCAGATTAATTCTGTGTTCAGGTTTGGCGAATATTGAGTTCATGAGATTGCCAGTGATTTTTATTGCCATGTGCGCATAACTTCATGTGTATTTTTATATATTTGCTCAAAGGCAAAAGAAAAGCCAGAACTTTACCATCGGTAATTTCTCGCATCGAATTTTGATTTAATTTCTATATGCTGAAGCAACCTATTAATTTTTGTAATATTCATGATTTAACTTTTTTTATTAAATATGAAAACAAATTAACGTATAAGCTCAAAGCGTAAGCACCTAAAATGCAATCTCTCAATATTCGGTGTCATTTTGTATAATATTCAATTTGATTATATACTAAAGTCCTAACTTATTATAGAGTAAAACAGCTAAAATTCTTCAAGTGTTCTTGGGCCCAACGATCGCAACGAGGAAATTGAGTAAGTAACCGTGTAAAAAGGTACAATAGTTTGATGAATCGATTTAGGTAAATAATTTGACTTGAATATTTACACATATAATTTTGATATGACCCTATTAATTGAGAGTTGGCATTAGGTTGAATTCTAGTTTAAGAGAAAATGAAAGTATTGTGGAAGAACTTAATTGATTGAAATTTTGAGATATGAATTGTTGGTACAAATTTAATTTTGAATATAATGTGAATTATTTGATTTAAAATGAAGCTTTAAAGAGAGTCTTTGTTTTGGTTCCGAGTAAAGTATGGAAGATGTCTAACACGGGTGTAATATAACGTGGCTTTGTTAAAGAGTAATTCGAAAAGACTATCAATTGAATTACATAGGTAGGGAGGGTAAAAAATGGGAGTAAATAACATCATATTTCCCAAAACAATAGCTATCCTAAATTGCAAGAGGTTTGATCTGTGTCGGAGATGATTTTGGTATGTTATTTTTATATATTTGATTTAGTTTTTTTTATTTAGAAACGTGCATCTAAAAACATTATGCGAGTGTGTTTATGTATGGGAAGGTAGGAAGAACCCCGACAATCCGGCGAGCTAGCAAGAGCAACGCTAGAGATGCACACCCCCGAATCTCCCTGCATACTGAGCCAGGTTCCTAGGTTTGTTTCGGTGTAAAATCGAACAAACTTTAGGTTGGCGAACTGACGAAAAGACTATAACACTGGGGTACACTACATAATTGGCGCCCAACGTGGGGCACGAAAGGCAACGAAAGGCCACGACAGGCAAACAGGCGTATTGGCGAACTCGTTTTACGAGGCTCCACGTAAGCTCTTCAAATCCATCCAGAAACAATAGTTAGGTATTTATTCATGTGTCAAAAGTTGATAGACGAAATCTCTGGAATTAACGGTGCTGATTCAGTTTTTTTTTGGATAGATCGACCGAGAGGAAGTTTACTTCGGTTATACATGAGTTGAGAATACAATTGGGATTCATTATTTAAATTAGCATTTGTTTTTATAATAGATAGTGGCAGGCATAAATGATATTTCTGGAATTTGCGAAGTAGTTGATTATATTGACCACATCGACCGAAATTTATTTTGTGTAAGAAACTGGAAATTATTAATTCAAATGACTAAACATGTGTATAAGTAAAATTTTTAGGCTTTCGGAAATACATTCGATTAGATTTGGTATTTGGCGAATGTCCATTGTCCAATTCTTTACTAATACATATACAATAGAATCAATTAAAATTCAAGGAAGGAAACTCTGCATTTTAGTGTTGTATTAAACCAGTGTGACAGAACCATACTTGAAAGGAACCAAAACTCTAAATTCACAAACACATACTTAAAATATTTTATTTTTTTTGTATATTTTCGTATATCTATATTTTTTTTGTTGATGCTTTTGATTTTTATACCATTTACCCATTGAAAATGGGTAAAAAATGGTATATTAACTTTGTGCAAATGTATGTAACAGGCAGAAGGAGGCGTGGCAGACCATACAAAGTATATATATTCTTGATCAGCATCAATAGCCGAGTCGATTTGGTCATGTCCGTCTGTCTGTCCGTCTGTCCGTCTGTATGAACACACAGATCTCAGCTATTAAAAGAGCTAGAGGCACCAGACTTGGTGGGAGTGTGCGTGTATTCAATACACACAAGAAGTTTATTTCAAACTTGATGTGCCACGCCCACCGCCTCCGCAAATCGATAAATGCGTATTTCGATTTTTTCCAAATAATTCAATAACGAAAAGAGATAAACGCACCAAATTTGGTAGGAGGGTGTCTTGCAACATTATGCAGAAGTTGGATTTTAGAATTTTGGATGCCACGCCCACCGCCTCTAAAAAACACATTTTTATAGTTTAAAAGAAAACTAGAAAAGCTAGAAGCGCCAAATTTGAAAGTAAGGTGCCTGGTAACATTACGAAGAATGTTTGATTTTCAACTTTTGGATGCCACGCCCACCGCCCCCACACTATTGCATTTTAAGAAAAGTAGGGAAATAACAAAACATTTTTTTTAACACTCTTGTAGCTTACCATAGTACAGATCTATCCTATAAATTTCAATCCGATCGGACAATAAACACAGACGTTATAGGCACGAGAAGTTTCGCTCACAGCAGTAGAGGCCCGACGCCGACGCCGACTGCGCACGCCGACTGCGCACGCACAGTCGTCGTGTAGTCAGTGTGCAGTCGGCATGTGCCATTAGCGTCAATGCATGTGAATTTGTCCTCGAAAATATGCGATGCATTGTTATTCGCCGAATAAAAGTAATTAATATTAAGAATTAGTTTTTAACAGCGAAAGGTAAATGGTATCTTACTGTCGAGTGCACTCGACTGTAGCTTTCTTCACTTGTTTTTTTTTTTTTGTTGAATATTTAATCGTTTATTGCAATGGCAGTTAGGCGTAGCACAGAAAATATCGCTGAAGCTATCAACGCACAAACCCATTTTTGTGACACTTGCCATGAGGAACTCAAACAAAACCAGATAGTTGCAACAACTACTTGTCAACATCGACATCACAATCATTGTATCAGTGAGTGGTTCTTGACATCACTTACTTGTCCTTCATGCAAAGAAAGTTGCAATCCTGGCACTTTATCATACACTGGAAACAATTTGGGCGTAGAAATACAGGCAGCGGAAAACTCAGATCTTGTAGTAACTGCTCCATCGAATCTTAGGCAATTTGCAGAGCAGCCTACACATCAGACCCATAGAGGGGCAAAAAGCGGAAGACCGAGAGGAGCTACTCCTAAAATAGATATGCAGACCCGGTCTATGCAGCGCAACAGACGGGAACGGACAGACAGTCATTGGTCCTTAGGTAGTACAGGAAATACCTCACAAAACCAAGATCATGGTACAGATTTGAATAATTTAATTCAAGCTACCATTCAACAACAACAAGACAAAATGTTAAAAAACCTTACCGCACTGATTCAATATTCTATAGATCAAGCTCTACAGGCAAAGTTTTCCACTCTCAATATTGACTCCACGGATCGCGTGACGATTCAACAAGAACCCATTAGTGAAAATATGTTTGACCCACAAAGACAGCGTAACCAAGCTAATAGTGCTAGTTTTGGTCGTAATTCAGACAGTCCAAGGGGAAGTCCTAACTCAAATTTGCAGTTACACCCCGAAAAAGCAGCCAACATAATCCTAAGCTGGCGCCTGAAATTTGATGGAACCAAAGATTCCATGGACGTAGAACAATTCTTGTATAGAGTGCGTTCGTTAATGGCACAAAACCTTAACGGTGACTCTCAACTTCTTTGCGATAATTTACATCTGTTATTCACTAACAAAGCAAGTGATTGGTTTTGGAATTTTCACCGTAAAAATAGAAACTTCACTTGGCAGTCCTTTTGTACAGAGTTTCGACGCCGTTTCGAGGATACAAAAGATGACTATGATTTGTGGGAATTGATAAGAAAGAGACGACAGCAGGAAAAAGAATCCTTTGACGATTTCCAAGCGTCGATAGAAACTTTAGTTGATCAACTTTCGCAAGAAGTAGGAGAAGAAAAATTAATTGAACTTTTGATTCGCAATGCGAAACCATCCCTTCGGTACGAACTTTTACATATAACTATCATCAGCCGATCTCAATTAAGAGAAGAAGTGCGGAAGCACGAAAACTTTTGTAGAGACAATAATATGTATACTCCCAGACATCGTGGCCTTCGACCCATTATCTCTGAATATGAAACAGATATTACGGAAGAAGAGACTATCTCTGAAGTGAGAGGTAAACGCTTGGTGTGCTGGAACTGCGAAAAGTTCGGACATCGTTTTGATGAATGTTTAGAGGACAGAAAAGTGTTTTGCTACGGATGTGGCGCAAAAAATACTTTCAAACCCAAATGTGTTAAATGCAACCCGGCGGAAAACCTAACACGGGATGTGCAGACCAACACCCTGCTGACACATCCCGGGTCGCAATAAAAGTTTCTACTCATACACAAACATCCTCTAACTTAACCCAGCTAGATAATATAACCCAGACAGATAATATAACCCCAGACTTAGACAATAATCTCAAGGAGGATACAATCAACAGCTTTCCATCCAATAGATTATTACCTTTTAACCAGAGACTTGACAATTATAATTTGACGCGAAATAAAATTTTCGGCGATGTAGATGGGTCGATACAATCCAAACGTTCGACGATTCGACTCAGAAAATATTGGAAAAACATCAGAAGAGTTCGACAAAAGTTAGTTTCTTCAATTTTTGTCAACAGCGACCAACGGCTATATACTGACCTTGAACTAGAGGGACACAAATTTGTAGCTCTACTCGATTCAGGGGCCACCATTAGTTGCCTTGGAGGAAAGGCTGCTAAAATGTTTATTCTACACCCAAAAGCACGAAAATGTTCAGGAAGTGTGAAAACAGCGAACAATGCATCATGTTCAGTAGTCGCAAGACTAAGCATAGCAGTCAATTTCCGTGAGCAAACTAAAAACTTAGATTTATATGTAATACCGGACTTAAAACAAGATGTATATCTGGGAATTGACTTTTGGAAGGACTTTGGTCTTCTATCAAAAATGTTGACTACTCCAGTAGTTAATGAATTAGACATTGGAAGTGATCCAATTCAAAAAAATATACCCAAAATGCACACCCTCAATTTTGACCAGCAGCGTCGCTTAAATTCAATTATTAATATATTTCCTTCATATGAAAGCGAAGGCTTAGGTCGCACTCACTATATCCAGCATAAAATAGAAACTGGCAATGCGAAACCTGTCAAACAACGGCATTGGCCAATATCTCCAGCTATGGAAAAATTTATGTTCGAAGAGGTTGACAAGATGTTAGCACTTGGAGTCATAGAAGAATCCAAAAGCCCCTGGAGTAGCAACTGTGTTCTTGTGAGAAAGGGTATTAAAAACAGATTGTGCCTTGACTCCCGTGAAATAAATAAGTGGACCCTTAAAGATGCGTACCCTTTACCGCATATAGATGGGATACTTAGCAGATTGCCACCCGCTAGATTTATCACCGGCCTTGACATGAAACATGCGTTTTGGCAAATTCCTCTGGAGGAAAATTCTCGACAATATACTGCGTTCACAGTACCTAATCGGCCTTTGTACCAATATAAGGTAATGCCATTTGGACTTTGCAACGCACCCCAAACGCTATGTAGACTAATGGATCACGTGATACCGGCACATTTGCGGACCCGGGTATTTGTCTACTTAGACGATTTGTTGATTCTTTCCGAAGACTTTGAGTCACATTTGTTGCTTTTGCAAGAGGTTGCCATGCATCTAAGAAAAGCTAACCTCACGATCAATATAGAGAAATCCAAATTTTGCATGCAGGAAGTGAAATACCTCGGCTTTGTGATAGGCGATGGACAGCTAAAGACTGATTCTAGTAAAGTAAAAGCCATAAATGAATTTCCTATCCCAAAGACTGTAAAGCAATTAAGGCGTTTTCTCGGACTTTCGGGTTGGTATCGTCGTTTTGTTGCAGATTTTGCGACCATAACAAATCCCTTGACGGAGTTGTTGAAGAAACGAAATACCTACTCTTGGAACTCAGCCGCAGATGAAGCGTTTCGAAACCTGAAGTCTAAATTAATTATTCTTTCCACACCAGATTTTTCGAAACCCTTTTTGCTCGTCTGTGATGCCAGTACTTGTGGACTTGGCTGTGTACTTGCGCAGTTAGATGAAACCGGATTCGAGGCCCCAATCGCTTTTATGTCGGAGAAACTCTCCAAAGCACAACGAAATTATTCCGTAACGGAGTTGGAGTGCCTCGCAGTGATCAAGGGTATTAAGAAATTCAGAGCATATATTGAAGGTCAAGACTTTCAAGTCATTACTGACCACGCGTCCCTACAATGGCTTATGCGACAGAAAGATCTGTCAGGACGGTTGGCCAGGTGGGCAATTAAGCTGCAAGGTTTTAATTTCAACATTTCTCATCGTAGTGGTGCTCAAAATATAGTAGCCGACGCTTTGTCGCGCCAAAATGAATCTACTATTGAAGAATTGGATGAACAAGGTCCCATAGTCGACTTAACGTCGCCGGAATTCCAATCCAATGAGTACTCAGATCTCCGAGAGCGCATTCTACTTAATCAATCAAAATTACCAGACCTCCAAATAAAAGATAATCTAATTTACAAACGAACGGAAGTTGCTACAGGAAATCCAGTTCAAGAAAAACTTTCATGGAAACTGTGGATACCAACAACGCTTACACACGATGTTATATCCAGAGCACATGATCCACCCAACGCCTCACACTGTGGCATGGCAAAGACCGTGGAAAAATTAAAGCGTTATCTCTTTTGGCCAAAAATGACCATGCAAATCCGAAACTATATATCTGATTGCTCAATTTGTCGAAAGACTAAAAGCCCGAACAAAATTCTCAAGCCTCCCTTGGGCAAACCATTCTACTCAGACCGTCCCTTCCAAAAACTTTTTGTAGATTTATTAGGACCCTACCCTAGGTCGAAAAATGGCAATATTGGTATTCTTATAGTGGTGGACCATCACACGAAATTTCACTTTTTGTGGCCACTACGCCAATTTACATCTAATAAGATTTGTCAGTTTTTGGAAACTTTTCTCTTTTGTACATTTGGAGTACCCGAAAATATTCTAACGGATAACGGCTCCCAATTTGTATCCGGTGTATTCAAATCATTTCTAACTCGATATGGTGTTTCACATACTTGTATATACTCGCCTCAGGCCAATGCGAGCGAGAGAGTTAATAGATCCGTTTTAGCTGCCATCCGTGCTTACGTAGGTAGTGACCATCGGAACTGGGATTCCAAGCTACCTGAAATAAGTACTGCCCTAAGAGCTTCTATACACCAAAGCACTGGATATTCTCCTTACCTTCTAACCTTCGTACAAAATATGATCCTCAATGGAAAAGATTATGACCTTTTGCGTAATCTCAATTTCATTTCGGATGACACCAGATTAAACAATATTAACCAATTAAATTTTATTCGTAGCTTGGCTAAATCCAACGTTGCAGCGTCACATGAACGGGACGCCAAAGCCTACAATTTGAGAAGTCGTAATATTCAATTAAAAGAAGGTGATACCGTCTACGCTCGAAACTTTTGTCAAAGTAGCGCAATCAAGAAATTTTCGTCCAAATGGGCTCCTGTGTTCATAGAAGCTAAAGTCGTTAAAATGATTGGCTCGGCATACTATCAATTGAAAAATGAAAAAGGAAAAATTATCGGCACCTATCATCTAAAGGATATACAAGTATAGGCGTGTTGGACCCTTTGTTTCTTTCAGATTAATTGTTGTAAATTATTTCCACCCCTTCATCTGTGCTTGTAGTGTCCAACGCCCATAAGGCAAAAATTATTGTTATAATTACGTAATACGTAACCAGATTCAAATTACTAACGTTCCCTCCAAAAAGAGCATTGCCAACATCAAATTCTTTGGCTTAACATTCTCTCGCTCTATTTCGCTCTCTTGGTGCTGCCAACTTTTTTGTAAAAGGTTCAAAGCAAACAAGACGATTAGATCAGGCGACTTTGTGGAAGTTTACAGTTATTGGAAGTAAACACCAAGCACAAAAGACATGTACACTGACAAATTGTTCTCATTTGCGAAAAAACAGCCCAAGCGCTAAGTTGCATGTGAATCTTTAATTCCAAGTGAAGAAAAATATAAATATCGTGGAGACAAATATATTTATTTAAATTTCACACCCAAATCCTATACGGAATTTCTCCTCTTGGCAATTAGCCAAACTTCAACCACCATTCTGCTCGGTTTGGGCACCGCAAATTGGCAAGTGATTCTTGGAGAAAAAGGTGATATTTTGTGATGTGCATATTAGTTCTTTAGCTAATTAAAATTCGTGTTATAGGAATTTTGATCTTCCTGATTGCTGTATGTGTGCAGGCGACCTTTCTCAACTTGGTGAGAATTGGCGGCGCCTCGGCGCCAAACGCCGCACCACAGTAAACCCGGCAGTGACCAATTCTGCAAGCGTGTGAACGAGTTTTGAGTCGAGCCATGACCTAGCTCAAGACGCATTTCAAGGTTCTGGCAAGGTGACCTCGGGTGGAACTTCGGCCCGCCCAAATGAGCGAGACTCAGCAACTATACTGAGCCCCGAACTTTCTTTGATGGAGCAACCCCTATAGACGTCTCAATGTTTTTTTTTTTCTCCAACGATCCTGCTTGTGAAAGGAATTTGTTTTTGATATGACTCAGATTAATTCTGTGTTCAGGTTTGGCGAATATTGAGTTCATGAGATTGCCAGTGATTTTTATTGCCATGTGCGCATAAGTTCATGTGTATTTTTATATATTTGCTCAAAGGCAAAAGAAAAGCCAGAACTTTACCATCGGTAATTTCTCGCATCGAATTTTGATTTAATTTCTATCTGCTGAAGCAACCTATTAATTTTTGTAATATTCATGATTTAACTTTTATTATTAAATATGAAAACAAATTAACGTATAAGCTCAAAGCGTAAGCACCTAAAATGCAATCTCTCAATATTCGGTGTCATTTTGTATAATATTCAATTTGATTATATACTAAAGTCCTAACTTATTATAGAGTAAAACAGCTAAAATTCTTCAAGTGTTCTTGGGCCCAACGATCGCAACGAGGAAATTGAGTAAGTAACCGTGTAAAAAGGTACAATAGTTTGATGAATCGATTTAGGTAAATAATTTGACTTGAATATTTACACATATAATTTTGATATGACCCTATTAATTGAGAGTTGGCATTAGGTTGAATTCTAGTTTAAGAGAAAATGAAAGTATTGTGGAAGAACTTAATTGATTGAAATTTTGAGATATGAATTATTGGTACAAATTTAATTTTGAATATAATGTGAATTATTTGATTTAAAATGAAGCTTTAAAGAGAGTCTTTGTTTTGGTTCCGAGTAAAGTATGGAAGATGTCTAACACGGGTGTAATATAACGTGGCTTTGTTAAAGAGTAATTCGAAAAGACTATCAATTGAATTACATAGGTAGGGAGGGTAAAAAATGGGAATAAATAACATCATATTTCCCAAAACAATAGCTATCCTAAATTGCAAGAGATTTGATCTGTGTCGGAGATGATTTTGGTATGTTATTTTTATATATTTGATTTAGTTTTTTTTATTTAGAAACGTGCATCTAAAAACATTATGCGAGTGTGTTTATGTATGGGAAGGTAGGAAGAACCCCGACAATCCGGCGAGCTAGCAAGAGCAACGCTAGAGATGCACACCCCCGAATCTGCCTGCATACTGAGCCAGGTTCCTAGGTTTGTTTCGGTGTAAAATCGAACAAACTTTAGGGTGGCGAACTGACGAAAAGACTATAACACTGGGGTACACTACAGGGAGCCAACAGAGTGTGGCGAAAACAGTTGTCTGCTCTACAAAATAAAAACATTATACCGATAGTGAAATTGGGTAAATTAGTCTGAGGGTTTATCTCAAGCAAAGGAATGGCCAATTTTGTATTTATCGAAAATACGATGGGTGCTGAATAGTATCTTGATATTTTGTAAACCAAGTTGGTCGAAAGCGCAAAACCATTTAGTTTTAGGTGCAGCGTTAAGTTCTACCAAGACAACATAATTGCGGTAAAGTGGTTGACATTACAGCCCAGAGCCCGGCCATCAACCCTATAGAAAATATGTGGGCGTATTTGAAATAAAAGGTCACAAAAAGGCAAAAAGACCTTAACACACGATGATAAAAAAAAAATATATTTTATTGAAAAATTAATTAATTCAATGATTTCACTGAAAAGCTGTTGTAAAGGCTAAAGGCCATCATAGAAAATATTTGATTCATTTAAATTTTAAGATTAGCGTAAAGTGATCACCGAGTTCCATAAAACGAAAACACTTATGTGACTTATGTGGAAAATTCAAGTTTCGTTTTTTTTTGTGTAATTCTAAAAAATAAATTAATAATATAAACTATAAAAAAAAAACATTCAAAAGTTGTTGCATAGTTGTTTTATTTTAAGAAAAATTGGAAAATTTTAAAAATATCTTCATATGAAAACACTTTTGTAACAGACTGTAGATCATCATTTGACCAAACAGCTTTCACATAAGCAATGACTTTTTAATTATTATTGTAGATAACAATAATATCGACAAATCCTATAAATTTATTCGATTTATCCGATCGGACAATAAACACAGAAGTTATAGGCACGAGAAGTTTCCCTTACAGCAGCAGAGGCCCGACGTCGACGCCGACGCCGACTGCGCACGCACAGTCGTCTTGTAGTCAGCGCGCAGTCGGCATGTGCTATTAGCGTTAATGTATGTGTATTTGACTTCGAAAATATGCGATCCGTTTTTATTAGTTCGCCGCATAAGAGTAATTAATATTAGGAATTATTTTTTAACAGCCAAAGGTAAATGGTATCTAACTGTCGAGTGCATTTTTCAACATTTTCAAAATTATAAAAACCGTCAAAAATACCATCAACAACTTTTTATACAATTTATCTATTGAAAATAGATAAAAAATGGTATATTTACTTTGTGAAAATGTATGTTTTAAACAGAAGGAGGCGTGGTAGACCAGACGAAGTATATTTATTCTTGATCATCATCAATAGAGCAACATCAAATAACCGAGTCGATTTGGTCATGTACGTTTTTCTGTATGAACATACAGATTACAACTATTGCAAGAGCTAGAGACACAAGATTGGTGAGAGTTTATACTATACAAATAAAAAGTATTTATCAAAGTTTTTAATTTATAAAAAAGTAGAAAATCTGAAATCGACAAATTTGGTAAGAATGTAACATTAAGCAAAATGCAAATTATGGATGCCACGCCCACCGACCCCAGAAATAGATTTTAAAAATTAATAAATCTATTTTAAAGAGAAGTAGAAAAGTAGAAAATATTTATAACACTGATCTGCTCAAATTTTAGGCGCGAGATGTTTCCCATACAAATAACAACAGAGACACAGGGCCGGCGACATTGCACAGTGATAATGAAGATTACCTACTTTACTAGCGAAGTCGCAGTAACTGTAATTTTTAATATTAAATACTTTTATTCGGCGAACTAACAACAACGTATCGCATATTTTCACAGTCAAATACAAGTATATTGACGATATATCGCACACGCCGAATGCACGATGACTGTGCGTGCACATTGACGGCGAGCCTCTGCGTCTCTGCTTCTGTATAGGAAACTTCTTGCACCTATACACGTAACTTCTGTGTTTGTTGTCTATAGTTTCCTATAGTTGATTTATCGATTTTCAAAGCCGGGGCGGAAAAAGTTGAAAATTCGCACTCCGTGTAATGTTACCACAGACTTTACTATTAAGTTTTCTAGCTTTTATACATTACTATTCTTATAGTTCAATTGATAAAGCAAAAAAAAGTTAAAAATCCATTTTCTGCATAATGTTGCAAGGAACCCTCCTACCAAATTTATATTAAATTATTTGCAATAAATCAAAAAACGTCTGTATCGATTTTCGGAGACGGTGGGCGTGGCACATAAAATTTGAAAAAAAAACTTCTAATGTGCTTTTAATATACGAGCTTTCTTATCAAGTTTGATGGCTCTAGCTCTTTTAACGCCTGAAATTTGTGTATTCATACAGAATAACAGACATACATGGCCAAATCGACTAGGCTATTGATGCTGATCAAGTATTTATATACTCTGTATGTTCTGCCATGCCTTTTTCTGCCTGTTACATACATTTTCACAAAGTTAATATACAATTTTTAACCCATTTTCAAGGGGTAAATTGTATAAAATTGGGATGGTTTGGCTTCATTCGTACAGAGTAAAGTTTCTGATCGCGGTCAACTTGGCGACCGCCAGTACGATCTCTGTCTACGAATGATTGCAAGTTGACACACAGCCTCCTCGTGGCACCTCCTGGGTAACTATCTTAGCATCCGCTAGATAGTGAGCTAATGTGTGAAGCGGGTCACCAGGACTTTAAATGGTTGAGCGCAGGGTTTGGAACCCGCCTCGGAAAAAGAAAACCCAAAGAAAACCAAAGCGAAAGCCTCAGAAAGGATCCCCCCTTATGATGACGACCACCGCAAAACGAAAAAGGACTACGATTTAAGGATATGCACCTGGAATGTCCGAACTCTTAATTGGGAAGGTGCCTCTATCCAACTGGCGGATGCCCTCGAAAAATTAAAGGCTGACATTACCGCCATCCAGGAAATGAGATGGACAGGACAAGGTTGCTCCAAGCGAGCAAACTGTGATATCTACTACAGCTGCCATGCGGAGAGGCGCGAATTTGGATGCGGATTTGTAATAAGCCGGAGACTTCGCCACCACGTCTCCAATTTCACTCCAGTGAGTGAACGGCTGGCTACAATCCGCGTCAAAGCTAGATTTTTCAATCTTAGCATAATTTGCGCGCACGCCCCGACGGAGGAGAAGGACGATGCTGTTAAGGATGCGTTCTACGCGAGACTCGAGGACACGTACGACCGCTGCCCAAACCACGACGTGAAGATCATCCTCGGGGACTTCAACGCAAAGGTTGGGCGCGAACGCATTTTTGACCGCACCGTCGGTCAATTCAGCCTCCATGAGACCACCTCGAACAATGGTTTCAGGCTGATTGACTTCGCCGCGGCTCGAAACAGGGTAGTGAGTAGTACCAGATTTCAACACCTCGACATCCACAAGGCCACATGGCTGTCCCCTGATCAAAAAACGCGCAACCAGAAGGCATGCCTCAAGCGTGATGGACGTGCGTACGTTTCGTGGAGTCAACATAGACTCGGACCACTATCTTGTCGCAGCCAAGATACGCATGCGGCTATGCCGTGCGAAAAACATACGCCCCATCACGCAACGAAAGCTTGACGTCACTAAGCTGCGATCACAACGGACAGCAATGGCCTACTCCACTCACCTCTCGGAACTGCTCCTCCAACCTTCCCCTCTCCCTGTTGACGCTGGCGGACTCTGGGCGCACATATCCCACTCCATGCGAGCTGCTGCTGAAACAGCCATTGGGTTCAAGCGCCCTCCCACACGGAACCAATGGTATGACGAGGAGTGTCGCGTCGCAGCTGCGGTAAAAAACGCCGCCTACAGTAAAAAGCTGCAGTCTGGCGCAACGCGAGCTACGTGTGAACGTTACAGGGAGAAAAGGAAGGAAGAGAGGCGACTTTTCAGACGGAAAAAGCGGGAGCAAGAAAAGCGAGAGTGCGAGGAACTTGAGGTGTTGCAAGACAGGAATGATGCTCGAAAATTTTACCATCAAGTCAACCGTCTGACACAAGGTTTCAAGACCGGAGCATCTAACTGTCGAGACGATAATGGAAATCTGGTTACAGATACGCAGTGCACGCTAAGGTTATGGAGGGCGCATTTCTCCAAGCTGCTAGCAGGCGATGACGGCACCAATCCCGCCGATGAAGGAAACAGCCCGATACCACCAATCAACGACAATGTGGATATACCACTACCTAGCCATGACGAGGTCCGAGTTTCGATTACGCGACTCAAAAACAACAAAGCAGCCGGTGCTGATGGACTGCCTGCAGAGTTGTTTAAGGCCGGCGGCGAAGAGCTGATAAGGCGCATGCATCAGCTCTTGTGCAAAATATGGCTAGAAGAAAGCATGCCCAACGATTGGAATCTCAGCGTCCTTTGTCCTGTACTGAAGAAAGGCGACCCGACGATATGTGCCAACTACCGGGGAATCAGCCTGATCACCATCTCATACAAGGTCCTGTCGAGCGTTATATGTGAACGACTGAAGCCGTATACCAACACACTGATCGGACCTTATCAGTGCGGCTTCAGACCTGGTAAATCCACCATAGACCAGATCTTCACATTGCGCCAAATCCTGGAAAAAACCCACGAAAATGGAATTAACACACACCATCTCTTTGTCGATAACAAAGCTGCATTCGATAGCCCGACGAGGGAAAGCCTATATGCCACCATGTCTGAGTTCGGTATTCCTGCAAAGCTGATACGTCTTTGCAGGATGACATTGAGCAGCACCATCAGCTCTGTCAAGGTAGGAGCGAACCTCTCCGAACCTTTTAATACCGTTCGAGGTTTCAGACAAGGCGACCCTCTGTCGTGCAACCTCTTCAACTTCGTGATGGAAGGGGTTCTGCGGAAAGCCGGTGTTCATCGATCTGGCACTATTTTTTATAAAGGTGTCCAGCTCCTTGCTTATGCCGATGATATTGACATCATTGGCCGTAGCAAGCGTGATGTCACTGCTGCATTTTCCGCTATCGAAAAGGAGTCAGCAAAAGTGGGTTTGGCGGTAAACGAGGGCAAGACGAAGTATATGCTGTCGACAAGCAGGGAGACGCGGCGCCTAGACTCCCATGTGGTAGCCGACAGCTATAACTTTGAAGTGGTCAAGGAGTTCACGTACCTTGGCACCGCCATTAACACCAAAAATGACGTCAGCCTGGAGATCAAGCGAAGAATCACACTTGCCAATAGGTGCTACTTTGGTCTGAGTAGGCAAATGTGCAATAGAGACCTCTCTCGCCGAACAAAACTAACACTCTACAAGACACTCATCCTACCCGTGCTCTTATATGGTGCAGAAGCATGGGTAATTTCACAGACGGATGCAGCAGCGCTTAGAGTGTTCGAGAGAAAAATTCTTCGCAAGATCTTCGGTCCCGTTCGGATTGAGGACGACTTTCGCATACGGATGAACCACGAGCTGTACGAGTTGTACGACGACGTGGACGTGGTCCGGCGCATCACGATACAACGTCTGCGCTGGTTCGGCCACGTTGTGCGTATGGATGAAGAAGCTCCAGCTCAGAAGGTGTTCGAAGCGAGGGCCGACTATGGGCGACGACGAAGGGGACGACCAAATCTTCGATGGAAGGACCAAGTAGAGAAGGACCTTACTCTACTGGGTATTTCCAATTGGAGGAGGCGCGCAAGATCAGAGGCGCCTGGAGGGAGACGCTGAGGTCGGCCAAAACCCGAAATGGGTTGTGGTGCCACCTAATAATAATAATAAAATTGTATAAAAAAAGGATAATCGATAATACGTTGCTCGCGAAATTTGAAGTCACTTCATTTTTTGAACACACCTCGTACATACAGTTTGTCACAAGTGTTTTCGCATGAAGTTTTTTTTACAATTTTCCCATTTTTTCTTAAAATAAAACAACTATGCAATAACTTTTGAATTTGTTTTTAATAACAACTTCTCGGCATTTGCAGACGCTGACAAACGTGTAACCCAATTGGTATATTACAACCATACCATTGGGAAAACAAATGCAAACATTGCAAGTATGTTCAAACATCATATACGAATTGCAGAAAATATAATACGTCGCCCAAAAAATGAGGATAGACTCGAAAATCAGTCAGTAAATAGTCGGTCGGGTGAACTCTCAAACAAAGCTATTCGAATCATTATGCGGAAAGTGGATCAGAGCCCCATGATCTCGACAAGAAAACTGGCTGTTGGAAATTGTGGAAAGTGTGCAGTTGATGATTTTCTGTAACGATTCGAAAATAATGTTATTCTATAATGGGGCAGCCAACAGAGTGTGGCGAAAACAGTTGTCTGCTCTACAAAATAAAAACATTATACCGATAGTGAAATTGGGTAAATTAGTCTGAGGGTTTATCTCAAGCAAAGGAATGGCCAATTTTGTATTTTAAATTTAAGTTTTGTTTTTTTTTTTGTGTATACTTAAGAAATTAAATAATAATATAAACTATAAAAAAAAATTCAAAAGTTGTTGCAAAGTTGTTTTATTTTAAGAAAAATGGGAAAATTTAAAAAAAATCTTTATACGAAAATAATTTTGTGACAGACTGTAGATCATCATTTGACCAAATACCTTTCACATAAGCAATCATTTTAAAAAAGCTTTCGACAAAATTAGTACTTACGCTGTTGTAATACAACTACAGAGGGCTATATTATATTTAATTACGTTATTTTTATGAAAAAAAAAACAAAATTTTAATGCGAGATCGCAGACAAGTCATTCAATACCTTTATCGTATATCCTTTAGACAATGGTCTCCACCAAGGGTTCCTTATATCAAAAATTCTTTTCTTATTGTTTACTAAAAGCTGGCTAACATGATTGGCATCCAGGCGTAACTTAAAAAATGCAAAAGAAAATGCAAAAAATTCAACTGCCAATGAAAATTAAAATTTTTGACATCCCCACTGTCTTATCGACGAAAATTCTCGAAAAATTATGCGACTCATGGTTTACATAATTTTAAAATCCGCATTCTGTGTAATGTTACCAGGAACCTTACTTCAAATTTTTTTAATTCAAAAAATTCGTTTTATAGGGGCGGTGGGCATGGCATCCAAAAGTCTTTAATCAAGTTACTGCATAATATTGCAAGACACTCTCCAACCAAGTTTTATGCGTTTATCGCTCTTTGTTATTGAATTATTTGCAAAAAATCTTAAAGCGCATTTATGGGCGATGGGCGTGGCACATCAAGTTTAAAATAAACTTCTTGTGTGAATTGAAACACACACACTTCCACCAAGTCTAGTGCCTCAAACTTTTTTAATAGCTAAGATGTGTGTGTTCTTATAGACAGACAGACAGACGGACATGACCAAACCGACTCGGTTGTTGATGCTGATCAAGAATATATGTACTTTTCACAAATTTAATATACCATTTTTTTACACATTTTCAATGAATAAATGGTATACAAAATGTACAGGCTTTTGTTATGCCTGAGCTTATTTGTGCAGAAAGTTTATAGTCAATAAATGGTACATTAAATCTTAAAGATCGCAGATTTTTCTGTTATTTTAACATTTTAAATACAAACAAATATTAATTTTTTTCAAAAAAATGTTTCGGCATTTTCACGCTGCAAGTGCGTTTTATTCGTCACATCTGGTCATGCATTTTGGAAAGCTGTTTTCACGCGTTTAATTGATTGTTTTTTATCGTTCGAGAGTAATAGCGTCGAAAACATGGAGCAAAATTAAGAGAAAAATACATTTTTTACAGTACTACTACGATAAAGGCCAAAATGCATCTCAGGCAGCCAATACAATTTGCGCAGCTTACGATACAGTTTCCATTTCCACCGCACAACGATGGTTTCAAAGTTTTCGCTCCGGTGTAAAGGTGGTCGTAAATGCGCCACATTCCGCAAGGTCTGTCTTCGAAAATTGCGATAAAATCGCAAAATTTGTTGAAAGAGACCAGCATAGTAGCAGCCGTAGCATCGGTCAAGAGCTGGGCATGAATCATCAAACCGTTAAAAACCATTTTAAGAAGCTTGGAGTCACTAAGAAGCTTGATGTATGGGTGCCACACAAATTGACGCAAAAAAAAACAAGCAGCATGCGAATCGCTTCTGAATCGCAACAAAATCGACCCGTCTTTGAAACGTATGGTGACTGGCGATGAAAAGTGGATCACTTACGACAACGTAAGGCGCAAACAGTCGTGGTCGAAAAGCGGTGGAGCGGCCCTGACGGTTTCCAAGCCTGGATTGACGGCCAGGAAGGTTCTTCTGTGTGTTCGGTGGGATTGGCAGGGAATCATCCAATATTAGCCGCTCCCCTATGGCCAAACAACCAATGCAGATCTATACTTTTGACAATAGGAAAGTGAGCTTTTATAAAAGGGGCACTATAATGTTGGCATCTAGTTGGGGACGCATCATCGAACAAAACGGCGCCTATTTGAATCTCACTATTGTAACCAATTTTATACACAATTCAAAAAAATACCGCAGGACTTTTTTGTCAACCTAACATATTTTATGAGTTTCGGAGGACAATCCCAGCTTAATGTAAATTTGTTACACAGGAATTACCGAAATGGCGCCACATACAACCATTGAGCAACAAGAACTTGTACTTTACCATTTTAAAAGTAGAAAAAATCCGTGGATAAATGCAAAAAAAGTATCTTAAGAATAACATTCAATACAGTACAATACATACAGTATAATACAATACAGTAAATACATAATTTAATAATTCGTTTGAATGAATCGTATCGTGAATATAAGGGCCGAAAAGCGCCTAATTTAATTTTCAACGATTATAAAAAGCTCCGTGTTGTCATTACAGTCCTCGATTTGAAGTTATCGAAAATTTATGGAAAATATAGAGAATATCTATAAGGAAGTGGAAATTTTGAGCGAAAACAAACTGAAAAGTGAAATATAGTTTCCTTCATGGGAATGCGTCTCATAACTGCCCTGAATTAGAAAAGGGGACACACATAACCTAAATGGAATGGACTGCACAAAATAAGCTCCGACATGAAAAGAAGAATAAGAATAAGAATAAGAATAAGAATAAGAATAAGAATAAGAATAAGAATAAGAATAAGAATAAGAATAAGAATAAGAATAAGAATAAGAATAAGAATAAGAATAAGAATAAGAATAAGAATAAGAATAAGAATAAGAATAAGAATAAGAATAAGAATAAGAATAAGAATAAGAATAAGAATAAGAATAAGAATAAGAATAAGAATAAGAATAAGAATAAGAATAAGAATAAGAATAAGAATAAGAATAAGAATAAGAATAAGAATAAGAATAAGAATAAGAATAAGAATAAGAATAAGAATAAGAATAAGAATAAGAATAAGAATAAGATAATATAATATAATAATAATAATCAATACGATATTCCCATAATTAGCAATAGAATTAAATACTAAAATTCATATAATATTGAAAGCTTCGGTTAGCAATTTTTTTTGCTTGAGTAATTTTAGGTGATTTTTCATGTAGATCTATAACTTCGTGCAGTTTGCTAAGAGATGGCGCCGCATGACTTTTCTACTATCGTGTCAATATTCCAGACATACGTTGGAAAGCTAATGTTATTGTGCATTTTTTTCAGTATTTGTCATTCATTTGAAGCGTAAACAACACTATTTTTGATGCACTCAAATATGTCGAATATATGCCTGGAAATGTGTTTTTGCGGGGATTTCTTCTTCATTACTTTAATATGAAGAAAACTGCTGCCGAAAGTCATACAATTTTGGTGGAAGTTTATGGTGAACATGCTCTAGCTGAGCGAACGTGCCAAAAGTGGTTCGCACGATTTAAAAGTGTCGATTTAGACGTGAATGACGCAGAACGTCCTGGGCAGCCAAAAAAGTTTGAAGATGACGAACTGAAAGCATTACTCGATGAAGATTGTTGCCGAACACAAAAAGAGCTGGCAGAATCTGTGGGAGTCACTAAAGTCGCCATTGCAAAACGTTTGAAAGCAGACCGATACATTGGAAAGCAAGGAAATTGGATTCTTTATGAACTCAAGCCGAGAGACGTTGAAAGACGATATTGCATGTCCGAAATGCTGCTGAAACGCCACAAAAGAAAGTCTTTCTTGCATTGAATTGTTACTGGTAATGAAAAATTGATCCATTACTACAACCCCAAGCGCAGAAAGTCATATGTGAAACCCGGCCAACCAGCCAGCTCGACCGCAAAAGCCGAATATCCATGGCGCTTAGGTATTGCTCTGTGTTTGGTGGGATCAGAAGGGTGTGCTGTATTATGAGCTGCTAAAATCGGGTGAAACTATCAATGTAGAACGCTACCAAACACAGCTAACCCGTTTGAAAAGAGCAATAGCCGAAAAACGGACAGAATATGCGACCAGGCCCTATGCAATTATTTTCCACCAAGACAACGCTCGGCCCCATGTTGCTCTTCCGGTTAAAAACTATTTGGAAAACAATGGATGGGAAGTGTTACCCCACCCGCCTTATAGCACAGACCTTGCCCCTACTGACTATCATTTGTTTCGGTCGATGCAGAACGTCTTCACTGGAATACGGTTCACATCAGAACAGGGTATCAGAAATTGGCTTGATTCGCTCTTGGTCGTCAAGCCGGCCCGGTTCTTTTTGGGATGGAATCCACAAATTGCCAGAAAGATGGGAAAAAGTCATAGCTTCAGATGGAAAATACTTTGAATAATACTATTGTACATGTTTTTCTTAAACTAGCGTTCAAAGTTAAAAAACAAGACATAAATTAAGTTAAAGACCCAAAAATAAATAAAATACACAATTTTATACCACTTACCCATTGAAAATGGTTAAAAAATGGTATATTAAATTTGTAAATATGTATGTAATAGGTAGAAGAAAGTGTGGCAGACCATACAAAGTATGATCAGCATCAATGGACGAGTCGATTCGAGTCGAGTATCACAGATCTTAGCTATTAAAAGAGCTAGAGACACCAGACTTTGTCGGAGTGTGCGTGTAAAAAAATTTATTTCAAACTTTATGTACCACGCCCACCGCCTCCACAAATCATTCGATCTTTTGCAAATAATTCAATCACGTAAAGAGATAAACGAACCAAATTTTGTAGGAGTATGTCTGGCAGCAATATGCAAAAGTTGGATTTTCGACATTTGGGTGTTATGCCCACGGGACCCATAAAACGAATTTTTTGAAGTATAAGAACACTAGAAAAGCTAAAAGCACCAAGTTTAGTATTTAGATCCTTGGTAACAATACAAGAAATACTGATTTTCAAGTTTGGATGCCACGCCCACCGATTTTTAAATCGATAAATCGAATTATCAGAAAAGTAGAAAAGTTACAGAATACTTATAATATTGCCTAACCCTATATATATTTGAATCCGATCGGACAATAAACGCAGAAGTTATAGACGCCAAAAGTTTTCCATATGGCAGCAGAGGCCCGGCGTCAATGCTTACCGCGATTGGACATACACAGTCCTCGTGCAGTCAGAGTTCGCCGAATAAAATGAATTAATATTAAGATTAATTTTTTAACTGGTATCGAGTGCACTCGACAGTAGCTTTCTTTACTTGAAAGTTATTATTTATTCAAAGTAGGCTCCATTTGACATAATACAACGTCTGGAAAGATCAATCAGCGCAAGCAGAGATTTTGTATTTCATTTATAGTTACTTCGTAGCGGCTGCTTGCAGGGTTGGGATATCATCATAAAATTCTCCTTTTATCATAGCTTTGATGACTCAAGCAAATAGATCAGGCAAATAGGGAGGTGGTTTGATTAGAGATATATTTTTTTGACTCTAAATTCTTTTGGTCCTGTAAGGCGGAGCATTATCGTGCAACAAAAACAACTGTTTTTTTGCTGGATATTCACATCTAACACGACAGATTCTTCTCCTCAATCAATGCAAAAAGTATAAATAGTATTCTCCATTTAGGATTTGACCTTCTGGAAAAAATTGTTTTTGTGGACAATACCCTTCGAACCATAAAATGTAATCAACTTTTTTATACCATTTACCCATTGAAAATGGGTAAAAAATGGTATATTAACTTTGTGCAAATCTATGTAACAGGCAGAAGGAGGCGTGGCAGACCATACAAAGTATATATATTCTTGATCAGCATCAATAGCCGAGTCGATTTGGTCATGTCCGTCTGTCTGTCCGTCTGTATGAACACACAGATCTCAGCTATTAAAAGAGCTAGAGGCACCAGACTTGGTGGGAGTGTGCGTGTATTCAATACACACAAGAAGTTTATTTCAAACTTGATGTGCCACGCCCACCGCCTCCGCAAATCGATAAATGCGTATTTCGATTTTTTCCAAATAATTCAATAACGAAAAGAGATAAACGCACCAAATTTGGTAGGGGGTTGTCTTGCAACATTATGCAGAAGTTGGATTTTAGACTTTTGGATGCCACGCCCACCGCCTCTAAAAAACACATTTTTATAGTTTAAAAGAACACTAGAAAAGCTAGAAGCACCAAATTTGGAAGTAAGGTGCCTGGTAACATTACGGAGAGTGCGGAATTTCAACTTTTGGATGCCACGCCTACCGCCCCCAAAAATCGATTTTGTAAATCGGTAAATCAAATTATAGGAAAAGTAGAAAAGTTTTTTTTTAGGTATTATTGTAGATAATAATAATGTTGACCAACCCTATAAATTTAAATCCGATCGGACAATAAACACAGAAGTTATAGGCACGAGAAGTTTCGCTCACAGCAGTAGAGGCCCGACGCCGACGCCGACTGCGCACGCACAGTCGTCGTGTAGTCAGTGTGCAGTCGGCATGTGCCATTAGCGTCAATGCATGTGAATTTGTCCTCGAAAATATGCGATGCGTTGTTATTCGCCGAATAAAAGTAATTAATATTAAGAATTAGTTTTTAAGAGCGAAAGGTAAATGGTATCTTACTGTCGAGTGCACTCGACTGTAGCTTTCTTCACTTGTTTTGTTTCGGGTCGCCTTCGGACTTTCATTCAGAAGATTGACGCATAGTTTCAGGGCCATATTTATAGCACCATGTCTAATTACTAGTTGCAATCGAATCAACAAAGTCTAGATTGTTTTCAATTTCAACAATATCATTGCAATACTCTGCTTAAGCGATTTTTTGGTCGTTAAGAGTTGTATTTTTTAAATTTAAAGTCCGGTTATTTTTGGGAGACACTGTGCAAGAATAAGTAGACGTTTACGAACAATGAAAGAGATTACTCGGTAATAGGATAGCACACGATTTGTATGGACATCAAATGGAAAATCGCAAATTCACTTGTGAAGTGCTGTTCGACGTCACGAAAGTTTAAGTTTAAGCATCGAATTGTGACGGGTAATGAGAAATGGATTTACTTTAAAAACTGAAAGAATCGCGGCTTTCACCTGGCGGAGCCAATCGTTAAACGACAAGGCCAAACCACTTCGACTGCACGCGCTGTGTCTGGTATTACCAAAACCAGTCAAAACCGTTAATACACAACGTGATTGCCAACAAATAATGACTAAAAACTACGCGTTCATCAAAAACGACAGGAATGGGCCAGAAGTCATAGCAAAGTGAATTTGTTAAACGACAATGCCCCATCTCACACAGCAAAATCAATGAAAGACACCTTCAAACACGCCTTAATCACCAGACCTGCCTCACCAGACCTCCTCACCTGCTCGCATCAATGGAAGTTTTAAAATCTTTCGATGGATGGTTTCCCCAAACGACGAGCAGTTTTTCTGGAATAGTGTTCACAAGATGGGCAAAATATGGGGAAAGGAATTCGATGGCCAACGTTTTGAATAAATCGAAAGTTAATTGGGTTATAATTTAAGAGGAAGCGGTGTATCCTATTTTTAATTTGAAAAAATGACATGACATACAAAGTTGAAAGCCTGCATTCTGCGTTCTACGTCTAACTTTTCTACTTTTCTTAGAATTTGAAAAAAATGTATGAAGTAAAAGTTAAAAAATTCGCAATCTATGTAATGTTACCGGGGTAACCAAATTTGGTGTTTCTGCTTTTCTTATAATTAAAACACGTAGAGACGTAGAGTCAAGTGCACTCGTCAGTAAACTTTTATTTATCTTTGACGGTTCAAAATAATTCTTAATATTTTATGCTTTTTTTGACGAATTACCAACAACACATCGCATCGCATATTTTCACAGCCAAACGCTCATGTATTGACGTTACATGCACATACCAACTACACACTGTGCGCGCGCAGTCGGCGCAAGCATTACCGCCCTCTGCTGCGCCCTTGCTATTTTATATGGGAACATCTCTCTTCTCTCCCATAACTAATTTGTTTATTATTCGATCAGGCTTACATTTTTAGGGTAGGTTGCTATTTTTGACAACTTGTATGTCAAAAAAAAAAACGTTTTGCACCCTTTACTTTTGCTATAATTCGAAAAAATGTCTTATAATGTCAATTATGGGGGTGGTATCCAATAGTTGAAAATCCACATCCGGCGTAATAACGCCTTTTTCGCGGTGGGCGTGGTAAACAAGTTTGAAATAAACTTCTTATACATATGTATTGTATATACGAACACTTTCACCAAGTCTGGGGTCTTCATCTCTTTGAATAGCTGAGATCTGTTATATATATATTCTGATCAGGAATATATATATACTCTGTATGGTCTGCAACATACATCTTCACAAAGTTAATATACCATTTTTTACCCATTTTCAATAGGTAAATGGCACAAAAATGCTACATGTTATATATGTTCATACAAGTGTAGTTAGATACTTTCTCAGATATGAAAGTATGTGGTAGATACATTCTCACAAATGTACATATATAATTGAGGCTTTGTACATATGTATGTACTGTGTAAATATGTACACATATATAAATATATATATATTTGCTGAAAAACTATAAATTCTAAAAACCTGTTAAATAACTTGTTTCACAAATCGTATAAGAACTAAGACCCAGGATACTTACAAACGATGACTAGTAATTATTTTTTCGCACATATGATACATCTAGAAGTATTTAGTATACATGCACACATATTATATTTTGATTTAGTAATTTTGGAACAAATATTTTATCATTGTCCAATGGCAAAAATATAAAGATATGAATTAAATAATGAAGCAAAATAAAATGTTTAAAATAAAATTTCATACATACATATTTAATAATATAAATACATGCGTAGATTAATACAGATGTATAACAGAGTTGCTGTCCGATAATATTTCAAATACTCACAACAGTAACCAAATATGTGTATATACATGTGTGAGCACCAATGTGGTTAAAGAAATTGTTTAGCAAAGGTAGCGTAAGACAGTTGAGAAGAAATGAATTTTTTTTTATTTATTTAGCGTCTCTCAAGCCAGAGCTAATATATTGCAGCAGCAGCGACGCGATGTTCTTCGCGCCAAAATCGCAAGTGTAA
Organism: Zaprionus bogoriensis; assembly: GCA_035046045.1. Taxonomy (NCBI): domain Eukaryota; kingdom Metazoa; phylum Arthropoda; class Insecta; order Diptera; family Drosophilidae; genus Zaprionus; species Zaprionus bogoriensis. The sequence continues at coordinate 107,142 of JAWNOI010000022.1, forward strand.
TTACACCGCGTCGAATTTATTGGAGGTTTTTTTATTCGTCAATGACAACAAATGACAGCCATGAAAAAAGAGATTGCGCATAAACAGCTATACGCAAAAAACGTCGTGATGATTTTTAATAAATATTTTTTCAATAAAAGTAAATGATTATAAGTTAAAAAACTGCTTCTCGTATTATATTATTATAATTATATTGTAGCAAAAGCCAAAAACTTAGTAATTTAACATGTAAACAAGGCAAAAAAAAAATGCATCACATGTGAGGTCATCAGCGCAGAACAAAGTGCAAATTTCTGCAAATTTCTCGCTCTTGGCGGCAAGCGCTGCATGCGCGGTCGTGAAAAAAAAACGCTGCAAATTCTCCGACAAAACGAATTCGCTCCGCTTTGGAGTGCATTCGTTCATAGGACGCAATGTAATTATATATTCGCGCCGATGCCGCTGCGATTTATTCTAAGCTTTGAGAGATGCTTTAATTGATAAGCAATCATCATTAGCTTAAACCTTTTGGCATGTTCTGGTAACTAAATTTGTTTACTAAAAATATTTCAAGAAAGTTAAGAATAGTTTTATATTTCATAAAACAGTAAAACTATCATTAGATTTTGAAATCGATAAGTCAACATGGAAAATCACATGGAAGACAATGTAGACAGTCTCGCAATTTGCTTCGCTTGTGAAATCACGAGCAAAACGTCTTATGCAGACTTCCAACTTAAAGATATCATGTCTACCGTCTCTGTAAAAAGATTTTCAAATTTTTGAAAGATGTAAAAAAAATTACATAGAAGACGTTAAGGACAAGATTGACTTATGGATGCATATGTATACGCCGAAAATTAAGTCGATTACTTATCACGCGCCCCACTTAATTTTCCACATTGCGCCAATTACGATTTCGCCAAAAACAACTCAACTATATCAATGATACCGAAGTCAGAGTCTGACTGCCAGAAAAAGATCTACTCCCTATCGTACAGAACTATTATTATGCCTATCGAAATTCTTAAGACTCGGATATATTCATTTTTGTTAACCAAATATGTGGCTTTTTTCACCGCAGACACCCCAAGCAGCCAACTAAAAACTAGCCCTATTAACGCCGCTTGGGCTATCAACCCAATAATTAACGACCGACTTTAAGGTCACTTGTAAATACCAAAACTCGTACAAATTTTAACTTCAACGTTTTAAAATGTGCATACCTTTTCAGAAATATATTTTTCGAGCTTAACAGTAAAGTCCAAGTAAGTATTCAAAATCTGTAAAAACATGTAAATTATTATACCATTTACCCATTGAAAATGGGTAAAAAATGGTATATTAACTTTGTGCAAATGTATGTAACAGGCAGAAGGAGGCGTGGCAGACCATACAAAGTATATATATTCTTGATCAGCATCAATAGCCGAGTCGATTTGGTCATGTCCGTCTGTCCGTCTGTCTGTCCGTCTGTCCGTCTGTATGAACACACAGATCTCAGCTATTAAAAGAGCTAGAGGCACCAGACTTGGTGGGAGTGTGCGTGTATTCAATACACACAAGAAGTTTATTTCAAACTTGATGTGCCACGCCCACCGCCTCCGCAAATCGATTAATTCGTTTTTCGATTTTTTGCAAATAATTCAATAACAAAAAGAGATAAACGAACTAAATTTGGTTGGAGGGTGTTTGGCAACATTATGCAGAATTTGGATCTTAGACTTTTGGATGCCACGCCCACCACCTCTAAATAACACATTTTTATAGTTTAAAAGAAAACTAGAAAAGCTAGAAGCGCCAAATTTGAAAGAAAGAAAAGTAGTAAAGAATGTTTGATTTTCAACTTTTGGATGCCACGCCCACCGCCCCCAAACTATTGCATTTTAAGAAAAGTAGGGAGAAATCACAAAACATTTTTTTAACACTCTTGTAGCTTACCATAGAACAGATCTACCCTATAAATTTCAATCCGATCGGACAATAAACAAAGAAGTTATAGGAGTTTGAATCTCCCATATAAAGTTGTGGGCGCTTAGAATTCCAACTAAAATGTTGAACTGACGCAGCAGAAGGCCGGCATCAATAAAAGTCTCATTTGCCGATCGCTCCGCGTAACTGTGTGTGGTCTAGATGGTTGCATGCAAGATTCTGGTGCGTGTGGTCGCGGGTTCAAATCCAGCAACGGGCAATTTTTTTTTTTTTTTTGTGCCGATCGCACTGCGTAACTGTGTGTGGCCTTGATGGTTGGCTCGCAAGTTTCTGATGCGTGAGGTCGCGGGTTCGAATCCTGCGCTGGGCAATTTTTTTTTTTTTAATAATTTTGCGCTATATGAAAAATATATTATGCAAAAAAAATAAGAAAAACCAAAAACTTTTTTTAAGCAATACAAAAAAAAGAAGACTGCGCTGGGATTCGAACCGGGGACATTTTGTTATAGAGCTGACAACTCTCACAACAAACCACTGAAGCACATGGTCTGTTCCTAGGCGCGAGAAGTTTTGCATACTGCAGCAGAGACGGAGTAGAGGCTCGGCTTCAATGCTTGCGCCGACTGCGCACGCACAATCGGCGTGCAGTCGGCATGTGCCATTAGCGTCAATGCATGTGTATTTAATTTCGGAAATATGCGATGCGTTGTTATTAATTCGAATAAAAGTAATTAATATTAAGAATTATTTTTAGCAGCCAAAGGTAAATTATAACTTACTGTCGAGTGCACTCGACTGTAGCTTTCTTCAATTTCTATTTTTTAATAACAAAGAAGTTATAGGAGTTCGAATTCCCCATACAAAGTTATGGGCGCTGGCGATTCCTAACCAAAACGTTAAATCGATGCAGTAGAGGGCCCGCGTCAATAAAAGCCTAATTTGCCGATCACATGGCGTAAACTTGTGTGGTCTAGTGGTTAGAGGTCCGACTCGTAAGTTACAAAGTTCGTGAGAGTTCTTGGGTTCGAATCTGGCGCGGGGCGATTTTTTTTTCTTAATGTAAATTGCTTTTTTTTATTTTTATACCATTTATTTTATTTTGTATTATTTCTTCGAATAGGGTAAATGGTATCTTACAGTCGCGCGCGCTCGACTGTAGCTTTCCTTACTTGTTTTTGGTCGCTTCTGTGTAATCCGGTAACCCGATTTTTTTTTTAAATTGTAATTTGTTTTAACAGCGTAGGTTACTTTGTTAGAGTTAGCCTTGCGATATTTACATTCAAAATTATTTGAGTTCTCTTGGTAGTTTATAGGTGATGCATAATAACATTTGAAAATAATAAAATTGAAAATGTTTCCTATGGAAGGGTGAATTTTTACAGTATCTATCCATTTTTTTTAATAAAAGTTTTAATAATTTTCAATAATAAAAAATCTATGAGATATTATATTAGAAGAGTGTTGCTTCTAGGGCTGACGAACGTTTTTAACATATTGCATCAATGAACTTTCCTATTATGACAAAATATTGATATTTTTAACACCTACAAAAAATTTTCACTTTGCAAAAAAAAAAACATAAATTCATTTACATAACACAAATAAAATGTATTAAATAGTATACCATTTAGTTTGTCTATTTATATTTCAGCGAATATATCTAGATGACTACAACTTAAATATAAACTGATAGAAAATTTAGAACATTTTATATTAGTTTCCATAAATAAAACTGGAGATGAAAACTAAAATGTATTCACTTTAATAACATTTAATGCTTGTATTCTTTAAATTTTTTTAACATAACGATTAACAGTAAATACCATTAAATATCAAATATAGATATCCCTATAAAATATACTTCTAAATAAATATTTCACCTACCCATAAAAATATCGATATATTGATATATTATCGACAACCCAAGTTGCATCAATAAATTTTCATATAACACAAAAATTTGCGACGAAATGATGTTCCGTAGATGTTATAGTCGGATGCTTTGCTTTATTTATAAATATAAATTTGGTATGAATAGGCAATGATTGAAGACGCAAATATGGAAAGTCAGGACTTTGAATTTTTAAGTGCAGAGCTTAAGGACAATCAAACGTTTACTACATTGAAAACATTTTCAAGAAGTCTGGATATTTTGGAAAATGATCTTAATTATGCAGTGGAAATGTACGGTTCTCAAAAATTGATAACAGAGGAGCAAATAAAGCTTGATACTTATTTGGCATACGTTAACAGCACGTTGTTTTGGATGTTTTTAAAACTGCAGGAATCTAAAATGTCAAAGGTACACATTCAAATTTGTTATTTGCCGTGTTAATTTTTCATTTCTAAAATTATTTTGCAGAAACACATCTTACAAGACTTGGGTCGAGCAAAAGAGATGCTAGCTCGAGAGAAAAATATACACGATTTGAAAACAGCACCACGTTTGAATATTGCTGCAAGTAAACGTTTTATTGCCGCAGGAATTCAAGTTCGATTTGTAGATATGGGTGACGTCATGGTGAAAAATGAAAAGCATGTAAAATGAATGAAAAAATGCGTTCAAGGTTGAATATATATGCTGATGCCTAAATAATTGCATTTACACGGCTTACACAAAGAGTGGTTACATTATTTCAATATAATTAACTTAAGTTATAAATTCATCGGCACATGGATACCCTGAGATATTTGTAACTAATATTTGTAAACTAATTAATATAAAATTGAATAAATAAAGTCAATATTATTCATCTTTTTTAAAAGATTTAAGAAAGTCCTCGAAAAACAACCAAAATAACGATTGCACCGCCAAACGAAAAATCATCCAAAATTACTTAAACAAGAAAATCGGTCAAATCTGAACATACATTACTTTATCATAGCTAAATACTAAATTGTTATCTATAACACTAGTCAGCATAGTTATTTTAACGAAACCTTGTTTTGACTTTTAAACGTTGCTTTGCTTAAAATCCTCAAATAACGGTGCGAAAATGAGGCACAAAACAAAGAATCTATGTCTAGCTACATGCATGCCAAATTTTATTTCGTTTACCTTTTGCATTCTCTTTCTGCTGATTAAAATGCATGCAGACAACGTTTTTTTGCCTGGCACAAGTATTTTGACAGGAGCTTTGTGAAAATATTTTCAAACAAATTCTGTGTTTAACTTTGATCAATATTAAACTTTGTTAATAAAATACAAAGTTATTAAAAACTAGTGACCCGCCAGACTTCGTACTGCCTCAGTCGAATAAATAAATATGAATAAGAATAAGGTTTAAATTTGATATTAACAGTTACACACTGTCATGATACAGTTTGTTAATTAATTTAAAGCTTTCTCATAAACTATATTTTTTGTTTTTTTTTGTGGTGCGTAAATAAACAAAGAAGACGGTTTTCCGACGCGCGAACACGCGACGTATAATTGTCCATGCGCGAAACAGGGATACTCCAAATTGATTCCGCAAACCGCTAAAGACTGTCCTTGCGATTTATTTATTGTCATCGCAAAGGCCAGACGTACTGGAAATTGTAAGCGTTTAAAATCGAATGGTAAATCCGTTGGAATCATCGGTATTCGCGGGATCAAGACATCCTCTCCTTTGTATTTTCCTTTTATGATTGTTGCCTCAATGACGTTATTCATCAGCTTTTTCACTGCCAGTCTTGTTCCATTGCATAGTCGAGGTTGATTAATGTTACGCAGCATGATGACAACTGATCCTACTTTTAACTGCAAATTGTGAGGTGGTAAACCAGGCAATTCCAGTGAATTTAAAAACTCCGTGGGATAGTTGACTACGTCATCTTGGTTCATAACGGTGTCGGTGTCTTCAAATGCGCAAAAGAGTTTGGGCCATGTACCTTAACGACACCAAATCCCGCCAAATTCTACCAAATCCCGCCAAATTCTACCAAATCCCGCTAAATTCTACCAAATCCCACCAAATTATACAAAATCCCGACAAATTCTACCAAATCCCGGTAAATCCCGCCGAATTCTACAAAATTCCGCCAAAATGCCTGCTTTTGGAATCGAATGAAAATTTGCACAATACACCAATAGATTTGACAAGATTTTTAAATTTTTAAAATTTAAAATTTTTAAATTTTTTTACTGCTCAGAGAACAAAATTAGACTGTCGATTTATTTTGTGAACTGTGTTTAGGTGTATTATTATAATTTGTCGTGTTCGTCATAGGTTCCTTGTAGTAGCCGGAACTGTGTTGTTTCCAAGTGGCCATTCACAGTCTTCAAATGCGCAAACGATTTTGGGCCACGTACCTAAACGACACGGAGCCCGAGACCTTTCCAACGAATGCAAAACCGTGAAAATAGGTTCATGTTTTCTGGAGTTAATATTCAGGAAGGAAATTTGGACTTCTTTTTATATAGTAGAAGATATAGAGGCCATTATACGATTTTTCTCACCTTTTATGCCTTCCTTAGACCTCCACGAACATTTTAAGACTAAGATGAGATAAATCCGTTCAGCCGTTTTCGAGTTCTTATGAGACAAACAAACAGCAATTCATTTTTATATATATAGATAGATTATTAAGTAACATGGGTAAAACGGCTAAGCTAATTTTGGTTTCCCGATCTTCAATGGTAGTAAAGTCTAACGCTGGAATAGCAGTCAAATCATAGCCAATGAGTTTTATGTGTTGCGTCAAATTGTGAATTACCAAATTAAAAAGTTTAAAAGGCATAATGACATGCGTAATTTACGAAAATCAGGCGCTAAGCGCAAAACAGAGCTCAGTGAAGACCGAGTCCTTGTTCGGGAATTAAAAAGAAATGTTCTTCTGAAGCCTCAATCTGCAGCAGACCAATTTAGTTTGACAGCTAAGACCCCAATTAGTGAGCGCAAAGACTTAAAGCCAAGGACGTACCATTTATAACAGGAGCAAACAAGCTTAAAAGACTGTCTCTCCCAAAGGAAGCCAAAGGAGCTCTTGGAAAGCGTTCTGTGGTCAGATTAAAGCTCTTTTGAGTACAATTCATCAAAAAATAAATTTTTAGTAAGATTCCAAGGGTACAAAGGCAGAAAAGGCGGCCCGTTTGCCAAAAAGTGAGCCATGGAGGAGGCTCTGTCATGCTGTGGGGATGCGTTGCACACAATGGGCTGGGTGACTTGGATCCTATTGCCGGCTAAATAAATCTAGGGCAATCTATGGAGGTTCTTCCAGTGATAGGCTCATTGGTGAGTCATTTATTCTGCAGCAGGATAATGCCCCCTGCCGCAAAGCCCCAAATGATTACCAATGTTTTGAAGGACAAGGGCATTACTGTCTTGAACTGGCCGCTCCAAAGGCCAAACTTTAACATTATTGAGGTGTGGTCTCTTTTAAAATTCAAGAGGACAGTTTTGTTGAACAAAACCCGAGAGAACACAATTTTTGAGGTCACTTCCCTTTGGGAAGAGATGCCTCCAGAGATCATCCAAAATGTTATAGATTCAGTGCAGCGACGACTGCAAAAAGTTATTGAAACCAAAGAAAATTAAATAATTTACTAAATTCTAGTTTTTCCTTAATTTTTTTTTGGGTTCAAACTTTGTTATTCATATTAAAATGTACTTGTTAAAATACTTATGCCACCACATAAAAATTACTTTAGCTTATATTTTTATACCATTTACCCATAGAAAATGGGTAAAAAACGGTATATTAACTTTGTGCAAATCTATGTAACAGGCAGAAGGAGGCGTGGCAGACCATACAAAGTATATATATTCTTGATCAGCATCAATAGCCGAGTCGATTTGGTCATGTCTGTCTGTCTGTCCGTCTGTATGAACGCACAGATCTCAGCTATTAAAAAAGCTAGAGACACCACACTTGGTGGGAGTGTGCGTATATTGAATACGCAGATCGAGTTTATTTCAAACTTGATGTGCCATGCCCACTGCCTCCGCAAATCGATTAATTCGTTTTTCGATTTTTTGCAAATAATTCAATAACAAAAAGAGATAAACGAACTAAATTTGGTTGGAGGGTGTTTGGCAACATTATGCAGAATTTGGATCTTAGACTTTTGGATGCCACGCCCACCACCTCTAAAAAACACATTTTTATAGTTTAAAAGAAAACTAGAAAAGCTAGAAGCGCCAAATTTGAAAGAAAGAAAAGTAGTAAAGAATGTTTGATTTTCAACTTTTGGATGCCACGCCCACCGCCCCCAAACTATTGCATTTTAAGAAAAGTAGGGAGAAATCACAAAACATTTTTTTAACACTCTTGTAGCTTACCATAGAACAGATCTACCCTATAAATTTCAATCCGATCGGACAATAAACAAAGAAGTTATAGGAGTTTGAATCTCCCATATAAAGTTGTGGGCGCTTAGAATTCCAACTAAAATGTTGAACTGACGCAGCAGAAGGCCGGCATCAATAAAAGTCTCATTTGCCGATCGCACTGCGTAACTGTGTGTGGCCTTGATGGTTGCATGCAAGATTCTGGTGCGTGTGGTCGCGGGTTCGAATCCTGCGCTGGGCAATTTTTTTTTTTTTTTAATAATTTTGCGCTATATGAAAAATATATTATGCAAAAAAAAATAAGAAAAACCAAAAACTTTTTCTAAGCAATACAAAAAAAAGAAGACTGCGCTGGGATTCGAACCGGGGGCATTTAGTTATAGAGCTGACAACTCTCACAACAAACCACTGAAGCACATGGTCTGTTCCTAGGCGCGAGAAGTTTTGCATACTGCAGCAGAGACGGAGCAGAGGCTCGGCTTCAATGCTTGCGCCGACTGTGCACGCACAATCGGCGTGCAGTCGGCATGTGCCATTAGCGTCAATACATGTGTATTTAATTTCGGAAATATGCGATGCGTTGTTATTAATTCGAATAAAAGTAATTAATATTAAGAATTATTTTTAGCAGCCAAAGGTAAATTATAACTTACTGTTGAGTGCACTCGACTGTAGCTTTCTTCAATTTTTATTTTTTAATAACAAAGAAGTTATAGGAGTTCGAATTCCCCATACAAAGTTATGGGCGCTAGCGGTTCCTAACCAAAACGTTAAATCGACGCAGTAGAGGGCCCGCGTCAATAAAAGCCTAATTTGCCGATCGCATGGCGTAAACTTGTGTGGTCTAGTGGTTAGAGGTCCGACTCGTAAGTTACAAAGTTCGTGAGAGTTCTTGGGTTCGAATCTGGCGCGGGGCGATTTTTTTTTCTTAATGTAAATTGCTTTTTTTTTATTTTTATACCATTTATTTTATTTTTTATTATTTCTTCGAATAGGGTAAATGGTATCTTACAGTCGCGCGGCTCGACTGTAACTTTCCTTACTTGTTTTTTTATTACCGACACCAGTATATTAGTATACTATAGATTAGTAGCTTGTTGGATATGTTTAAGTTCGACTGTCTTTCCAGAAGCCAGTGGAGTTGTCGAAATTTGCTTTTAACTTCGTTTCGTTTGTGCGTTATATGTTTTTTCCACGTGCGTTTTGAGTCAATAGTGAGTCCCAGGTATTTTGTGCTGGTACTTAGTTTTAGGAGTTCGTCATCTATTTTTATTCTTGTTGGGGTAGTTATTTTCCCACCTGTTGGGTTTTGTCAGTGTTTATTTCAATGCCCCATTTTTCATACCACGTTGTTGTTGTTAAGATCTCTTGAAGTAAGTTTGCTGCTCTTTTTTCTGTGTAGCTAGAGGCCATTAGAACTGTATTGTCAGCAAAGGTTGCAATCATGGAACCATGGGTCAGTGGGTTTGGGATGTCTGTTGTGTATATGAGGTATTATACTGGTCCAGTACGCTGCCTTGGGGTACACCCGCTGCCACAGGCATCAGATCTGAACATTCATCGTCGCATTTGATATAGAAATATCTGTCAAGTAACTTTTTAGTATAATGAATAGGTTAAGTGGTAGGATGTTGTGAAGCTTATGGAGTAATCCTGTATGGCATACTTTATCAAACGCCTTTGCAATGTCCCTGTATTCTGCCACGCAAACCTTCATGTCAAAGTCTTCTGATATTTTGTTGATAACTCTGTGCACTTGCTGCACCGTTGAGTGTTTTTTTCGAGTGTTTTTTTTTTTCGAAAACTAAATTGATGTGGTGGGATGACATTTTTTTTTTTTATTAGGATAGGGTTGATTCTGTCAAGTAAAATTTTTTCAAACATGTTTGATAGAATTGGTAACAGACTGATTGGTCTATATGAGCAAACAAGAGGTTTTGGGATTGCTGTGTTCTGAGAAATTTTCCACGTAGAAGGAAAGAACTTTAATCTTATAGTATTACTGCATTAAAAATATCTCTTATAAACCTAATCGTAATGTCTGGCAGCTCTTTTAGTGTTTACCACTTATCTGGTCATAGCCCGGTGTCTTCTTGTCTTTGACTTTTAATATTTGTTATCTTATACGATTTTGTATATCGTCGTTTTTCTGATTGCACAGTTGGGTTTGGGTAAATATGTTGGGAGCTCAATGGTTGGTTGGTTGTCCATACTGTTCCTAAAAATTTCCTCAAAGTGATCGGCCAGTGTGTCAGCTTTTTCTTTGTTTGTTCTTGTCCACGAGTTTTTCTTTGTCCTTATTGGATGTTTATGTATAACATAGTTGCTGTAGTTAGTTTTTTAGTCGCTTTCCATAGGGAGTCGTTTGTTTGTCCCAGATTTTCCAGCTGTCTCCTGACTTGGCTCTCGTTGTACTCTTGTAGCGTTTGTTTGAGATCTTTTGTTGCACGGCTTAGCTTGGCCTTGTCATTTGGGTGCTTGGTGGACTGTCATTTTTGTCGTAGTTAGCGTTTTTGTCTGATTTTGTCTTTTATGGGTGATGAAGTCCTTTTGTTTATTACGGGGGTCAGAGCCGGCGTCAATTGTCATAGAGCTTTATGTATGTTGTCGTTTCAGTGCATTATTGCAGATTCTATTGTAGTTCTTCATTCGTTTTTAGAGAGGCCATGGTATCCATGTTGTAAAGTGATATTTCCCTGAATAGGTTCCTGTTCGCTTTGTGGTTGTGGCTCAGGTGTTGCTTGTCAGGTGTGGTGTGCTTTTTATAGTTACTAAAATTGGTAAGATGGTTCGGCTTCATTCGTGCAGAGTAAAGTTTCTGATCGCGGTCAACTTGGCGACCGCCAGTGCAATCTCTGTCTACGAATGATTGCAAGTTGACACACAGCCTCCTCGTGGCACCTCCTGGGTAACTATCTTAACATCCGCTGGATAGTGAGCTAATGTGTGCAGCGGGTCACAAGTACTGTAAATGGTTGAGCGCAGGGTTTGGAACCCGCCTCGTAAAAAAGAAAACCTAAAGAAAACCAAAGCGAAAGCCTCGGAAAGGATCCCCCCTTATGATGACGACCACCGCAAAACGAAAAAGGACTACGATTTAAGGATATGCACCTGGAATGTCCGAACTCTTAATTGGGAAGGTGCCTCTATCCGACTGGCGGATGCCCTCGAAAAACTAAAGGCTGACATTACCGCCATCCAGGAAATGAGATGGACAGGACAAGGTTGCTCCAAGCGAGCAAACTGTGATATCTACTACAGCTGCCATGCGGAGAGGCGCGAATTTGGATGCGGATTTGTAGTAAGCCGGAGACTTCCTCACCACGTCTCCAATTTCACCCCAGTGAGTGAACGGCTGGCTACAATCCGCGTCAAAGCTAGATTTTTCAAACTTAGCATAACTTAGCACGCCCCGACGGAGGAGAAGGACGATGCTGTTAAATATGCGTTCTACGCGAGACTCGAGGACACGTACGACCGCTGCCCAAACCACGACGTGAAAGCTGATACGTCTTTGCAGGATGACATTGAGCAGCACCATCAGCTCTGTCAAGGTAGGAACGAACCTCTCCGAACCTTTTAATACCGTTCGAGGTTTCAGACAAGGCGACCCTCTGTCGTGCAACCTCTTCAACTTCGTGATGGAATGGGTTCTGCGGAAAGCCGGTGTACATCGATCTGGCACTATTTTTTATAAATGCTCCTTGCTTATGCCGATGATATTGACATCATTGGCCGTAGCAAGCGTGATGTCACTGCTTCATTTTCCGCTATCGAAAAAGAGTCAGCAAAAGTGGGTTTGGCGGTAAACGAGGGCAAGACGAAGTATATGCTGTTGACAAGCAGGGAGACGCGGCGCCTAGACTCCCATGTGGTAGCCGACAGCTATAACTTCGAAGTGGTCAAGGAGGTCACGTACCTTGGCACCGCCATTAACACCAAAAATGACGTCAGCCTGGAGATCAAGCGAAGAATCACACTTGCCAATAGGTGCTACTTTGGTCTAAGTAGGCAAATGTGCAATAGAGACCTCTCTCGCCGAACAAAACTAACACTCTACAAGACACTCATCCTACCCGTGCTCTTATATGGCGCAGAAGCATGGGTAATTTCGCAGACGGATGCAGCAGCGCTTGGAGTGTTTGAGAGAAAAATTCTTCGCAAGATCTTCGGTCCCGTTCGGATTGGGGACGACTTTCGCATTCGGATGAACCACGAGCTGTACGAGTTGTACGACGACGTGGACGTGGTCCGGCGCATCACGATACAACGTCTGCGCTGGCTTGGCCACGTTGTGCGTATGAATGAAGAATCTCAAGCTCAGAAGGTGTTCGAAGCGAGGGTCGACTACGGGCGACGACGAAAGCTCCGATGGAAGGACCAAGTGGAGGAGAACCTAACTACACTGGGGATTTCCGATTGAAGGAGGCGCGCGAAGAGCAGAGGCGCCTGGAGGGAGACGCTGAGGTCGGCCAAAACCCGAGATGGGTTGTAGTGCCACCCAATAATAATAATTGGTGAGTGGTCTGCGGATAGGTCTTCATGTTATTATTGTGTTTTGGTGTGTCAAGTTTTGGTAATGTAAAGCTTAATCAACTCGGGGAGTTTTTTTGTGTCAGTCGGCCAGTTATTTGGCTTTCCTGTACTTAGTGTACGACTATTGTTAGCTTTGATAGCTTCGTGTAGTTGTCTTTCCTTCGCAATTGTCAGACGCGATCCCCATATGGCATGCTTGGCGTTGTAGTCTCCTCCCGCCAGGTATCGATTCCCTAGCGAATTTAGGTAGTCTAAGTATTGATCTTTCGTGTTATTAAATTTGGGTAGGCAGTAAACAGCCGAGATATTTAGTTGTTCCGATTGGTCCGAGATGGATATTGTCGTGGCTTGTATGTTTGCAGCCTTATAGCATTCTACCTCCACACATTTTAGATCATTTTTGATTATGATCGCTATGCCTCCATGGGCTTTGTTGCCTGGGTGGTTTGGTTTGTTTGCATTCCAGATTTCGATAGTTAAGTTATTGTTTTAAAAGTTTGGATACAAGTATAGTAACTATATTCATCATGCATGACATCTGACCAATCAGTTGCTTCATTAGTGTCTTCAACTCTTGCATGTCTTCTTGTTGTTTGTTATTGTTTGTGTATGTTGAGATGAACGGCTCATTGTGTAGGAAAGTTGGTTGATGTTGGGGTTTTTTTTTTGTTGAGCTTCTGCGTATGATATTTTTGGATTGATCGAGTTAGGTGTACTTTTTGTGGCAATTTCGGGTGGTGTCTGGTTATGTGGTATTTTTTTTCCGGAGACTAGGATATTTTTGGAGTTGTAGGGCTTTGTAGACCATACAGCCTTCATAATCGTAGGTATGGTTCTCGCTATAGAGTGCGCATTTTATTTGGTTTTTGTCGGAGATGACTGTTTGTAAGTGACAGTTGGCTGATTGATCTTTACCAGAGCATTGACGCAGATGGAATCTCTCGTACAGTAATTTTTTGTGTGTCCGTGTTTTTGGCAGTTTGTACATTGTGGTATTATACGTTTATGGTGCGGTGGCTCAAAAGCAAATTTTCAATGTTATAAATGGGTTATTTTGTATATATCTTTATTGTTGTCTTGCTTTTTAAGTTCAATTGAGAAAAGGGGGAGGGGCTATTTTGTGCCATTGCATTGAATATTGTGGATGTTTAGTAATGTGCCCAAGGTCGGCTAGTTCGTTCATTATTTCGTTTTTTTCTGTAGCATGATGTACGTGGAAAATGACGTCAGCCTGGAGATCGAGCGACGAATCACACGTGCCAATAGGTGCTACTTTGGTCTGAGTAAGCAAATGTGCAATAGAGACCTCTCTCGCCGAATACAATTAACACTCTACAAGCACTCATCCTTCCCGTGCTCTTATATGGCGCAGAAGCATGGATAATGTCACTGACGGATGCAGCAGCGCTTGGAGTATTTGAGAGAAAAATTCTTCGCAAGATCTTTGGTCCCGTTCGGATTGGAGACGACTTTCGCATTCGGATGAACCACGAGCTGTACGAGTTGTACGACGACGTGGACGTGGTCCGGCGCATCACGATACAACGTCTGCGCTGGCTTGGCCACGTTGTGCGTATGAATGAAGAATCTCAAGCTCAGAAGCTGTTCGAAGCGAGGGTCGACTACGGGCGACGACGAAAGCTCCGATGGAAGGACCAAGTGGAGGAGAACCTAACTACACTGGGGATTTCCGATTGAAGGAGGCGCGCGAAGAGCAGAGGCGCCTGGAGGGAGACGCTGAGGTCGGCCAAAACCCGAATCGGCACCTAATAATAATAATGATGTACGTGGCGAAGTAAAACTTTAAACCCTCTCTGATCTTTTGGTCTGTACGTATAAAATTTGGTCTCTTTGTCTTTAAGCAACTTTAGGATGTTTATATAGTGTATACTTTCTTGTGGTTGGATTTTTATTTCGTTCGTTGAGAGTGCTTTTAGTTCAAATTTCGTCTCGGGAAGTGAGTTTAGTGCAGTTGTTAGTACGTGGATATTTGCCGCATTTTGTACGTAGATCGGTGAAGGTTTGGGTTTTCGCTGTGGTACTTGGGTTTGCGCGTTTAGGTTCCGGTCTTGCTTATGCGGTACTTGCTCAAGCGCTAGTAACTCAAAGCGGTTGTTTGAGCGTGGTTCTGGTAGTCAGTACTCTTTGAGTGTTTTTTGAGTGGCTCTTTGGTTTTTGCTCCGTTGTTATTTGCTTGAGTTCGTGTGTTCGTTTACTTAGCCAGGCGACTGTCCATCTCGAGTCCGTTTAAGGTTTTGTTGAGTTACTTGCGGAGGTACATTTTTGAATGCTCCTATCCCGTATGAGGCCAAATTTCCGTTGTTGCTGTCAAAAAATTCGCAGTTTAAAGGCATATAAAACTTTTCAGCATGTCTCGAGCTGCCATGTTGGTCCAAGAGCTCTAGTGAGTTTACTGCGAAAGCGAATCTGGGTGATCAATGCTCAAGAAGTTTGTCGTCGGACTTTGAGACAAAGCGTTGCTTCAGATTTGTTGACACAGATAATGGGTAACGTACCAGCTGAACGACACTCGAGCTCTCCGCCCATTTGCAATTTGTGGCATCGATTTTTATGGCCCAATCAGCACAACGTTTTGAAATCGCGGAAAGCTTCCAGATAAATATTATGTGGCGCTTTTTGTTTGTTTTGCTTCTAAGGCGGTCCACTTAGAGTTAGTATCAGTAAAGAGTAAGGAACAGGAGCAGATCGCAACATGAGAGAGACGAGCACGTCTGATGGAGCAGGCGGGCAGAATAAGCGCATTCGCATCAAGAAAAGGATGCGAATTTGTGTTCATACCGCCCAGGGCACCGCACTTCGGCGGTCTATGGGAAGCAAGTGTCAAGTCTACAAAGCACCTTCCTTCGGACTGTCGGCAACGAACTCCTGACCGCGGAGGAGCTCGAGACTCTCCTCACCAGCGTCGAGGCGGTGCTGAATTCGCGGCCAATAGGGGCACTCAGCGTGTATCCCAACGACGGCGAGGCGCTCACTCCAGCACAGCTGCTCATCGGCGGCACGCTGCTGGCACCACCAACCATAGAACTCTCAGACCGAGCGAACCTGGCTTGTTTGCGGCGATGGCTCCATGCCTCGTATCTCAAGCACAAGTTTTGGCAGCGATGGTCTCGGGAGTATATCTGCAGCCTCCAGGCTCGTGCCAAGAGGCATCAGGAGCGGCACAACCTCGCCGTGGGAGACGTGTTCGTCGTCGCAGATGACAATCTTCCACCGCTGCAGTGGATGGTGGCTCGAGTCAGGGCGGTACACCCAGGAGCGGACGGCATGGACAGAGATTTTTTTTCTTTTTATTAACCCAAATATGTATTACAATCTATTCAAAAGAATAATAACTAATTTTTCTGGAAAACAACATTTGGGCTTAACTTATTACCGACACTAGTGTATTGGTATATGGTACATTTTTCATATTTCGCTTATTATACCGTTTACCCATTAAAAATAGGTAAAAAATGGTATATTAACTTGTATGTAACAGGTAGAAGAAAGCGGTGCAGACCATAAAAAGTATATATGTTCCTAACCAGAATCAATAGTCGATTTGGTCTTGTCCGTCTGTATGAACGCACACATCTCAGCTATTAAAAGAGCTAGAGGCACCAGACTTGATGGGAGTATGCGTGTATTCAATACACACAGAAAGAGTTTATTTCAAACTTGATGTGCCATGCCCACCAGCGTGACCGTTTATGGTATTTTAAATACTTTTTGGTATTTTATCAGCTCTGATTTTGCTCAAAAGTATTTTAATGGTATATAGGTATTTAGTAGCATTTTTCTGAGATTTTATGGTATTATATGGTATTTGTCACACTTTAACATATGTGACGCTTTCTTTTTATTGAATAATATGTAATAAATGAGTAAAAAGAATGAGTAATAAGCAAAAATATAGAGCTGAGTGGGAGAATATGCCAGAAAATGAAAATGGCTGGGCAGGAGCGCAAATAAGATGGATGCGCACTGCAAAGCGCGTCAGTCGGACATTTTGAGTAGGCTGGCGTCACTTAAGCAGCACGCGGCTACTGATCTCTAGCATGAAACGGTGCGTTTCTCCAGCGGGAAGGCCTGTGTTCTTCATAATCATTGATAAAAAAAAATTCTAAAATTCTAATACGAAATTATATTCAAATTTCTAGGCGTTTTAAAATAAAATTATTATGGTAATAATCTAGTAATCGAAATAGTTTATTTTAGTATATTTTTCTTAAAAAAAAAGTATTTTTCGATTGGTTCGGCGCGGTCACGCTGATGCCCACCACCTTCGTAAATCGATAAATGCGTTGTTTGATTTCTTGCAAATAATTTAAAAACGAAAAGAGATAAACGGACCAAATTTGGCAGGAGGGTGTCTTGCAACATTATACTGGTTGGATTTTAGATTTTTGGAAATAAGGCTTCAGGTAAAATTACACAGAATCAATTTCGTTAATCGATAAATCGAATCCATTTCGTAAATCGATAAATCGAATTATAGGAAAAGTAGAAAATTTCAGAATCCGATCGGACCGGTGTTAGCGCATTTGGAGTTCGGAACAATAAGTTATATTAAGTTAGTAAGTGGAGCGGGAGAGTGATTGCAGATCAAGTGCAATACGCTCTCTCGCTTTGAGGCCTAAAATAAATTTGAAGTTAAATGTATAGTTAGTGTCAAATAAACTCTGAAATCGAAAGCACTCCCTCTCGCTACAATTCACTAGTCCAAAACCAAATAAATAAATAGGTACATATATAAAATCATAATTTTACAAAATTGCTTTTTTTTGGTCTGTGATATTGTTAGAACTCTTCGTTTTTACATATGACAATGAATTGCTTTAAGCATCTCACACATCAGAGCGAATAAATCGCAGCGGCAACGACGCGAATAAACTGCGTGATATTTTCCACGCCGAAATCGCTAGTGTGTTCACACCGCGGCGAATTAATTGCGCATAAACAGCTAAACGCATAAACGTCACATGTGATGATTTTTAATAAATATTTTTTCATCAAAAAGGAATGATTATAAGTTAAAAACTGCTTCTCGTATTATATTATTATAATTACCATATATGGTATAATTACCATGTATGGGATGGTTTGGCTTTCATTCGTGCAGAGCAAAGTTTCTGATCGCGGTCAACTTGGCGACCGCCAGAGCGATCTCTGTCTACAAAAGATTGCAAGTTGACACACAGCCTCCTCGTGGCACCTCCTGGGTAACTATCTTAGCATCCGCTGGATAGTGAGCTAATGTGTGCAGCGTGTCACCAGGACTGTAAATGGTTGAGCGCAGGGTTTGGAACCCGCCTCGTAAAAAAGAAAACCTAAAGAAAACCAAAGCGAAAGCCTCGGAAAGGATCCCCCCTTATGATGACGACCACCGCAAAACAAAAAAGGACTACGATTTAAGGATATGCACCTGGAATGTCCGAACTCTTAATTGGGAAGGTGCCTCTATCCGACTGGCGGATGCCCTCGAAAAATGAAAGGCTGACATTACCGCCATCCAGGAAATGAGATGGACAGGACAAGGTTGCTCCAAGCGAGCAAACTGTGATATCTACTACAGCTGCCATGCGGAGAGGCGCGAATTTGGATGCGGATTTGTAGTAAGCCGGAGACTTCGTCACCACGTCTCCAATTTCACCCCAGTGAGTGAACGGCTGGCTACAATCCGCGTCAAAGCTAGGTTTTTCAATCTTAGCTCAATTTGCGCGCACGCCCCGACGGAGGAGAAGGACGATGCTGTTAAATATGCGTTCTACGCGAGACTCGAGGACACGTACGAGTTGTGTGGTTGCCAAGGGAAGATTACTTCCAGTTTCAATTGGATGACTCTTTCCAGCACCTAAAAGCGACAAAACGGAATATTCTGTAGGTCGGCTCTTTGACCCTCTCGGTCTATTATGCCCCGTAATTACCAGAGGTAAAATGCTTTCGCAAAAGCTGTGGCTACAAAAGTTAGCCATACCGCGAAAAGAGTTCTTTGGAGTTCCACCCATCTTCATTGTCAGAATCCCAATCAAGTCGCATGGCTGAGATCCAGGAGTAGTCAGAGAAAGCAATCTGGCGGCACGTGCCAACGAAGATAAATCCAGCGGACATTGTATCTCGGGGGTGTAATGTTGACGAACTGATTACGTCAATTTGGTTCACGGGTCCGCCTTTCTTAAAAGAGCCGAGCGAAAGCTGTCCTGTAAATCGACATTTTGTGTTACCTGCAGATCAAGCGGACCTTGAGATGCGAAACTATGCCGTCATTTTCACTGTAGATGTCTAGCCAAGTTCATTGCTCGAGATAATTGAAAGTTACTTTTCTCATATGAGGCAATTGAGGGTCTTCGTATTGGTATTTAGATTCATCAATAGGTGCCAGAAAGTCAAAATACTACGTAGCAAAGTTGCCTCCCCTAGTGAGCTGGAGTTTGCTTTTACTAAAATCATAGAGATATTGCAAACTCACGATTTTAGTGTCGAAATTAGCAGTTTGAGGAAAGGTGTAAAACTTTGTTCAAATCTGCAAAGATTAAGCCCGTTTCTTCAGGAGTAAAGCGATTGGTGTTCAATTTCGTTGTTGCGAGTAGTAGATAGATTTTTATACCATTTACCCATTGAAAATGGGTAAAAAATGGTATACTAACTTTGTGCAAATGTATGTAACAGGCAGAAGGAGGCGTGGCAGACCATACAAAGTATATATATTCTTGATCAGCATCAATAGCCGAGTCGATTTGAGCATGTCCGTCTGTCTGTCCGTCTGTATGAACACACAGATCTCAGCTATTAAAAGAGCTAGAGGCACCAGACTTGGTGGGAGTGTGCGTGTATTGAATACGCAGATCGAGTTTATTTCAAACTTGATGTGCCACGCCCACCGCCTCCGCAAATCGATAAATGCGTATTTCGATTTTTTCCAAATAATTCAATAACGAAAAGAGATAAACGCACCAAATTTGGTAGGAGGGTGTCTTGCAACATTATGCAGAAGTTGGATTTTAGAATTTTGGATGCCACGCCCACCGCCTCTAAAAAACACATTTCTATAGTTTAAAAGAAAACTAGAACAGCTAGAAGCGCCAAATTTGAAAGTAAGGTGCCTGGTAACATTACGGAGAATGTTTGATTTTCAACTTTTGGATGCCACGCCCACCGCCCTCAAACTATTGCATTTTAAGAAAACATTTTTTTTAACACTCTTGTAGCTTACCATAGTACAGATCTACCCTATAAATTCAATCCGATCGGACAATAAACAAAGAAGTTATAGGAGTTTGAATCTCCCATATAAAATTGTGGGCGCTTAGAATTCCAACTAGAATGTTGAACTGACGCAGCAGAAGGCCGGCATCAATAAAAGTCTCATTTGCCGATCGCTCCGCGTAACTGTGTGTGGTCTAGATGGTTGCATGCAAGATTCTGGTGCGTGTGGTCGCGGGTTCGAATCCAGCAAACGGGCAATTTTTTTTTTTTTTTTTTTGCCGATCGCACTGCGTAACTGTGTGTGGTCTTGATGGTTGGCTCGCAAGTTTCTGATGCGTGAGGTCGCGGGTTCGAATCCTGCGCTGGGCAATTTTTTTTTTTTTTAATAATTTTGCGCTATATGAAAAATATATTATGCAAAAAAAAATAAGAAAAACCAAAAACTTTTTCTAAGCAATACAAAAAAAAGAAGACTGCGCTGGGATTCGAACCGGGGACATTTAGTTATAGAGCTGACAACTCTCACAACAAACCACTGAAGCACATGGTCTGTTCCTAGGCGCGAGAAGTTTTGCATACTGCAGCAGAGGCGGAGCAGAGGCTCGGCTTCAATGCTTGCGCCGACTGTGCACGCACAATCGGCGTGCAGTCGGCATGTGCCATTAGCGTCAATGCATGTGTATTTAATTTCGGAAATATGCGATGCGTTGTTATTAATTCGAATAAAAGTAATTAATATTAAGAATTATTTTTAGCAGCCAAAGGTAAATTATAACTTACTGTCGAGTGCACTCGACTGTAGCCTTCTTCAATTTTTATTTTTTAATAACAAAGAAGTTATAGGAGTTCGAATTCCCCATACAAAGTTATGGGCGCTAGCGATTCCTAACCAAAACGTTAAATCGACGCAGTAGAGGGCCCGCGTCAATAAAAGCCTAATTTGCCGATCGCATGTCGTAAACTTGTGTGGTCTAGTGGTTAGAGGTCCGACTCGTAAGTTACAAAGTTCGTGAGAGTTCTTGGGTTCGAATCTGGCGCGGGGCGATTTTTTTTTCTTAATGTAAATTGCTTTTTTTTTATTTTTATACCATTTATTTTATTTTTTATTATTTCTTCGAATAGGGTAAATGGTATCTTACAGTCGCGCGCGCTCGACTGTAACTTTCCTTACTTGTTTTTTTATTACCGACACCAGTATATTAGTATACTATAGATTAGTAGCTTGTTGGATATGTTTAAGTTCGACTGTCTTTCCAGAAGCCAGTGGAGTTGTCGAAATTTGCTTTTAACTTCGTTTCGTTTGTGCGTTATATGTTTTTTCCACGTGCGTTTTGAGTCAATAGTGAGTCCCAGGTATTTTGTGCTGGTACTTAGTTTTAGGAGTTCGTCATCTATTTTTATTCTTGTTGGGGTAGTTATTTTCCCACCTGTTGGGTTTTGTCAGTGTTTATTTCAATGCCCCATTTTTCAAACCACGTTGTTGTTGTTAAGATCTCTTGAAGTAAGTTTGCTGCTCTTTTTTCTGTGTAGCTAGAGGCCATTAGAACTGTATTGTCAGCAAAGGTTGCAATCATGGAACCATGGGTCAGTGGGTTTGGGATGTCTGTTGTGTATATGAGGTATTATACTGGTCCAGTACGCTGCCTTGGGGTACACCCGCTGCCACAGGCATCAGATCTGAACATTCATCGTCGCATTTGATATAGAAATATCTGTCAAGTAACTTTTTAGTATAATGAATAGGTTAAGTGGTAGGATGTTGTGAAGCTTATGGAGTAATCCTGTATGGCATACTTTATCAAACGCCTTTGCAATGTCCCTGTATTCTGCCACGCAAACCTTCATGTCAAAGTCTTCTGATATTTTGTTGATAACTCTGTGCACTTGCTGCACCGTTGAGTGTTTTTTTTTCGAAAACTAAATTGATGTGGTGGGATGACATTTTTTTTTTTTATTAGGATAGGGTTGATTCTGTCAAGTAAAATTTTTTCAAACATGTTTGATAGAATTGGTAACAGACTGATTGGTCTATATGAGCAAACAAGAGGTTTTGGGATTGCTGTGTTCTGAGAAATTTTCCACGTAGAAGGAAAGAACTTTAATCTTATAGTATTACTGCATTAAAAATATCTCTTATAAACCTAATCGTAATGTCTGGCAGCTCTTTTAGTGTTTACCACTTATCTGGTCATAGCCCGGTGTCTTCTTGTCTTTGACTTTTAATATTTGTTATCTTATACGATTTTGTATATCGTCGTTTTTCTGATTGCACAGTTGGGTTTGGGTAAATATGTTGGGAGCTCAATGGTTGGTTGGTTGTCCATACTGTTCCTAAAAATTTCCTCAAAGTGATCGGCCAGTGTGTCAGCTTTTTCTTTGTTTGTTCTTGTCCACGAGTTTTTCTTTGTCCTTATTGGATGTTTATGTATAACATAGTTGATGTAGTTAGTTTTTTAGTCGCTTTCCATAGGGAGTCGTTTGTTTGTCCCAGATTTTCCAGCTGTCTCCTGACTTGGCTCTCGTTGTACTCTTGTAGCGTTTGTTTGAGATCTTTTGTTGCACGGCTTAGCTTGGCCTTGTCATTTGGGTGCTTGGTGGACTGTCATTTTTGTCGTAGTTAGCGTTTTTGTCTGATTTTGTCTTTTATGGGTGATGAAGTCCTTTTGTTTATTACGGGGGTCAGAGCCGGCGTCAATTGTCATAGAGCTTTATGTATGTTGTCGTTTCAGTGCATTATTGCAGATTCTATTGTAGTTCTTCATTCGTTTTTAGAGAGGCCATGGTATCCATGTTGTAAAGTGATATTTCCCTGAATAGGTTCCTGTTCGCTTTGTGGTTGTGGCTCAGGTGTTGCTTGTCAGGTGTGGTGTGCTTTTTATAGTTACTAAAATTGGTAAGATGGTTCGGCTTCATTCGTGCAGAGTAAAGTTTCTGATCGCGGTCAACTTGGCGACCGCCAGTGCAATCTCTGTCTACGAATGATTGCAAGTTGACACACAGCCTCCTCGTGGCACCTCCTGGGTAACTATCTTAACATCCGCTGGATAGTGAGCTAATGTGTGCAGCGGGTCACCAGTACTGTAAATGGTTGAGCGCAGGGTTTGGAACCCGCCTCGTAAAAAAGAAAACCTAAAGAAAACCAAAGCGAAAGCCTCGGAAAGGATCCCCCCTTATGATGACGACCACCGCAAAACGAAAAAGGACTACGATTTAAGGATATGCACCTGGAATGTCCGAACTCTTAATTGGGAAGGTGCCTCTATCCGACTGGCGGATGCCCTCGAAAAATTAAAGGCTGACATTACCGCCATCCAGGAAATGAGATGGACAGGACAAGGTTGCTCCAAGCGAGCAAACTGTGAAATCTACTACAGCTGCCATGCGGAGAGGCGCGAATTTGGATGCGGATTTGTAGTAAGCCGGAGACTTCTTCACCACGTCTCCAATTTCACCCCAGTGAGTGAACGGCTGGCTACAATCCGCGTCAAAGCTAGATTTTTCAAACTTAGCATAACTTAGCACGCCCCGACGGAGGAGAAGGACGATGCTGTTAAATATGCGTTCTACGCGAGACTCGAGGACACGTACGACCGCTGCCCAAACCACGACGTGAAAGCTGATACGTCTTTGCAGGATGACATTGAGCAGCACCATCAGCTCTGTCAAGGTAGGAACGAACCTCTCCGAACCTTTTAATACCGTTCGAGGTTTCAGACAAGGCGACCCTCTGTCGTGCAACCTCTTCAACTTCGTGATGGAAGGGGTTCTGCGGAAAGCCGGTGTACATCGATCTGGCACTATTTTTTATAAATGCTCCTTGCTTATGCCGATGATATTGACATCATTGGCCGTAGCAAGCGTGATGTCACTGCTTCATTTTCCGCTATCGAAAAAGAGTCAGCAAAAGTGGGTTTGGCGGTAAACGAGGGCAAGACGAAGTATATGCTGTTGACAAGTAGGGAGACGCGGCGCCTAGACTCCCATGTGGTAGCCGACAGCTATAACTTCGAAGTGGTCAAGGAGGTCACGTACCTTGGCACCGCCATTAACACCAAAAATGACGTCAGCCTGGAGATCAAGCGAAGAATCACACTTGCCAATAGGTGCTACTTTGGTCTAAGTAGGCAAATGTGCAATAGAGACCTCTATCGCCGAACAAAACTAACACTCTACAAGACACTTATCCTACCCGTGCTCTTATATGGCGCAGAAGCATGGGTAATTTCGCAGACGGATGCAGCAGCGCTTGGAGTGTTTGAGAGAAAAATTCTTCGCAAGATCTTCGGTTCCGTTCGGATTGGGGACGACTTTCGCATTCGGATGAACCACGAGCTGTACGAGTTGTACGACGACGTGGACGTGGTCCGGCGCATCACGATACAACGTCTGCGCTGGCTTGGCCACGTTGTGCGTATGAATGAAGAATCTCAAGCTCAGAAGGTGTTCGAAGCGAGGGTCGACTACGGGCGACGACGAAAGCTCCGATGGAAGGACCAAGTGGAGGAGAACCTAACTACACTGGGGATTTCCGATTGAAGGAGGCGCGCGAAGAGCAGAGGCGCCTGGAGGGAGACGCTGAGGTCGGCCAAAACCCGAGATGGGTTGTAGTGCCACCTAATAATAATAATTGGTGAGTGGTCTGCGGATAGGTCTTCATGTTATTATTGTGTTTTGGTGTGTCAAGTTTTGGTAATGTAAAGCTTAATCAACTCGGGGAGTTTTTTTGTGTCAGTCGGCCAGTTATTTGGCTTTCCTGTACTTAGTGTACGACTATTGTTAGCTTTGATAGCTTCGTGTAGTTGTCTTTCCTTCGCAATTGTCAGACGCGATCCCCATATGGCATGCTTGGCGTTGTAGTCTCCTCCCGCCAGGTATCGATTCCCTAGCGAATTTAGGTAGTCTAAGCATTGATCTTTCGTGTTATTAAATTTGGGTAGGCAGTAAACAGTCGAGATATTTAGTTGTTCCGATTGGTCCGAGATGGATATTGTCGTGGCTTGTATGTTTGCAGCCTTATAGCATTCTACCTCCACACATTTTAGATCATTTTTGATTATGATCGCTATGCCTCCATGGGCTTTGTTGCCTGGGTGGTTTGGTTTGTTTGCATTCCAGATTTCGATAGTTAAGTTATTGTTTTAAAAGTTTGGATACAAGTATAGTAACTATATTCATCATGCATGACATCTGACCAATCAGTTGCTTCATTAGTGTCTTCAACTCTTGCATGTCTTCTTGTTGTTTGTTATTGTTTGTGTATGTTGAGATGAACGGCTCATTGTGTAGGAAAGTTGGTTGATGTTGGGGTTTTTTTTTTGTTGAGCTTCTGCGTATGATATTTTTGGATTGATCGAGTTAGGTGTACTTTTTGTGGCAATTTCGGGTGGTGTCTGGTTATGTGGTATTTTTTTTTCGGAGACTAGGATATTTTTGGAGTTGTAGGGCTTTGTAGACCATACAGCCTTCATAATCGTAGGTATGGTTCTCGCTATAGAGTGCGCATTTTATTTGGTTTTTGTCGGAGATGACTGTTTGTAAGTGACAGTTGGCTGATTGATCTTTACCAGAGCATTGACGCAGATGGAATCTCTCGTACAGTAATTTTTTGTGTGTCCGTGTTTTTGGCAGTTTGTACATTGTGGTATTATACGTTTATGGTGCGGTGGCTCAAAAGCAAATTTTCAATGTTATAAATGGGTTATTTTGTATATATCTTTATTGTTGTCTTGCTTTTTAAGTTCAATTGAGAAAAGGGGGAGGGGCTATTTTGTGCCATTGCATTGAATATTGTGGATGTTTAGTAATGTGCCCAAGGTCGGCTAGTTCGTTCATTATTTCGTTTTTTTCTGTAGCATGATGTACGTGGAAAATGACGTCAGCCTGGAGATCGAGCGACGAATCACACGTGCCAATAGGTGCTACTTTGGTCTGAGTAAGCAAATGTGCAATAGAGACCTCTCTCGCCGAATACAATTAACACTCTACAAGCACTCATCCTTCCCGTGCTCTTATATGGCGCAGAAGCATGGATAATGTCACTGACGGATGCAGCAGCGCTTGGAGTATTTGAGAGAAAAATTTTTTTTTAATAATTTTGCGCTATATGAAAAATATATTATGCAAAAAAAAATAAGAAAAACCAAAAACTTTTTCTAAGCAATACAAAAAAAAGAAGACTGCGCTGGGATTCGAACCGGGGACATTTAGTTATAGAGCTGACAACTCTCACAACAAACCACTGAAGCACATGGTCTGTTCCTAGGCGCGAGAAGTTTTGCATACTGCAGCAGAGACGGAGCAGAGGCTCGGCTTCAATGCTTGCGCCGACTGTGCACGCACAATCGGCGTGCAGTCGGCATGTGCCATTAGCGTCAATGCATGTGTATTTAATTTCGGAAATATGCGATGCGTTGTTATTAATTCGAATAAAAGTAATTAATATTAAGAATTATTTTTAGCAGCCAAAGGTAAATTATAACTTACTGTCGAGTGCACTCGACTGTAGCTTTCTTCAATTTTTATTTTTTAATAACAAAGAAGTTATAGGAGTTCGAATTCCCCATACAAAGTTATGGGCGCTAGCGATTCCTAACCAAAACGTTAAATCGACGCAGTAGAGGGCCCGCGTCAATAAAAGCCTAATTTGCCGATCGCATGTCGTAAACTTGTGTGGTCTAGTGGTTAGAGGTCCGACTCGTAAGTTACAAAGTTCGTGAGAGTTCTTGGGTTCGAATCTGGCGCGGGGCGATTTTTTTTTTTAATGTAAATTGCTTTTTTTTTATTTTTATACCATTTATTTTATTTTTTATTATTTCTTCGAATAGGGTAAATGGTATCTTACAGTCGCGCGCGCTCGACTGTAACTTTCCTTACTTGTTTTTTTATTACCGACACCAGTATATTAGTATACTATAGATTAGTAGCTTGTTGGATATGTTTAAGTTCGACTGTCTTTCCAGAAGCCAGTGGAGTTGTCGAAATTTGCTTTTAACTTCGTTTCGTTTGTGCGTTATATGTTTTTTCCACGTGCGTTTTGAGTCAATAGTGAGTCCCAGGTATTTTGTGCTGGTACTTAGTTTTAGGAGTTCGTCATCTATTTTTATTCTTGTTGGGGTAGTTATTTTCCCACCTGTTGGGTTTTATCAGTGTTTATTTCAATGCCCCATTTTTCAAACCACTTTGTTGTTGTTAAGATCTCTTGAAGTAAGTTTGCTGCTCTTTTTTCTGTGTAGCTAGAGGCCATTAGAACTGTATTGTCAGCAAAGGTTGCAATCATGGAACCATGGGTCAGTGGGTTTGGGATGTCTGTTGTGTATATGAGGTATTATACTGGTCCAGTACGCTGCCTTGGGGTACACCCGCTGCCACAGGCATCAGATCTGAACATTCATCGTCGCATTTGATATAGAAATATCTGTCAAGTAACTTTTTAGTATAATGAATAGGTTAAGTGGTAGGATGTTGTGAAGCTTATGGAGTAATCCTGTATGGCATACTTTATCAAACGCCTTTGCAATGTCCCTGTATTCTGCCACGCAAACCTTCATGTCAAAGTCTTCTGATATTTTGTTGATAACTCTGTGCACTTGCTGCACCGTTGAGTGTTTTTTTTTCGAAAACTAAATTGATGTGGTGGGATGACATTTTTTTTTTTTATTAGGATAGGGTTGATTCTGTCAAGTAAAATTTTTTCAAACATGTTTGATAGAATTGGTAACAGACTGATTGGTCTATATGAGCAAACAAGAGGTTTTGGGATTGCTGTGTTCTGAGAAATTTTCCACGTAGAAGGAAAGAACTTTAATCTTATAGTATTACTGCATTAAAAATATCTCTTATAAACCTAATCGTAATGTCTGGCAGCTCTTTTAGTGTTTACCACTTATCTGGTCATAGCCCGGTGTCTTCTTGTCTTTGACTTTTAATATTTGTTATCTTATACGATTTTGTATATCGTCGTTTTTCTGATTGCACAGTTGGGTTTGGGTAAATATGTTGGGAGCTCAATGGTTGGTTGGTTGTCCATACTGTTCCTAAAAATTTCCTCAAAGTGATCGGCCAGTGTGTCAGCTTTTTCTTTGTTTGTTCTTGTCCACGAGTTTTTCTTTGTCCTTATTGGATGTTTATGTATAACATAGTTGATGTAGTTAGTTTTTTAGTCGCTTTCCATAGGGAGTCGTTTGTTTGTCCCAGATTTTCCAGCTGTCTCCTGACTTGGCTCTCGTTGTACTCTTGTAGCGTTTGTTTGAGATCTTTTGTTGCACGGCTTAGCTTGGCCTTGTCATTTGGGTGCTTGGTGGACTGTCATTTTTGTCGTAGTTAGCGTTTTTGTCTGATTTTGTCTTTTATGGGTGATGAAGTCCTTTTGTTTATTACGGGGGTCAGAGCCGGCGTCAATTGTCATAGAGCTTTATGTATGTTGTCGTTTCAGTGCATTATTGCAGATTCTATTGTAGTTCTTCATTCGTTTTTAGAGAGGCCATGGTATCCATGTTGTAAAGTGATATTTCCCTGAATAGGTTCCTGTTCGCTTTGTGGTTGTGGCTCAGGTGTTGCTTGTCAGGTGTGGTGTGCTTTTTATAGTTACTAAAATTGGTAAGATGGTTCGGCTTCATTCGTGCAGAGTAAAGTTTCTGATCGCGGTCAACTTGGCGACCGCCAGTGCAATCTCTGTCTACGAATGATTGCAAGTTGACACACAGCCTCCTCGTGGCACCTCCTGGGTAACTATCTTAACATCCGCTGGATAGTGAGCTAATGTGTGCAGCGGGTCACCAGTACTGTAAATGGTTGAGCGCAGGGTTTGGAACCCGCCTCGTAAAAAAGAAAACCTAAAGAAAACCAAAGCGAAAGCCTCGGAAAGGATCCCCCCTTATGATGACGACCACCGCAAAACGAAAAAGGACTACGATTTAAGGATATGCACCTGGAATGTCCGAACTCTTAATTGGGAAGGTGCCTCTATCCGACTGGCGGATGCCCTCGAAAAATTAAAGGCTGACATTACCGCCATCCAGGAAATGAGATGGACAGGACAAGGTTGCTCCAAGCGAGCAAACTGTGAAATCTACTACAGCTGCCATGCGGAGAGGCGCGAATTTGGATGCGGATTTGTAGTAAGCCGGAGACTTCCTCACCACGTCTCCAATTTCACCCCAGTGAGTGAACGGCTGGCTACAATCCGCGTCAAAGCTAGATTTTTCAAACTTAGCATAACTTAGCACGCCCCGACGGAGGAGAAGGACGATGCTGTTAAATATGCGTTCTACGCGAGACTCGAGGACACGTACGACCGCTGCCCAAACCACGACGTGAAAGCTGATACGTCTTTGCAGGATGACATTGAGCAGCACCATCAGCTCTGTCAAGGTAGGAACGAACCTCTCCGAACCTTTTAATACCGTTCGAGGTTTCAGACAAGGCGACCCTCTGTCGTGCAACCTCTTCAACTTCGTGATGGAAGGGGTTCTGCGGAAAGCCGGTGTACATCGATCTGGCACTATTTTTTATAAATGCTCCTTGCTTATGCCGATGATATTGACATCATTGGCCGTAGCAAGCGTGATGTCACTGCTTCATTTTCCGCTATCGAAAAAGAGTCAGCAAAAGTGGGTTTGGCGGTAAACGAGGGCAAGACGAAGTATATGCTGTTGACAAGCAGGGAGACGCGGCGCCTAGACTCCCATGTGGTAGCCGACAGCTATAACTTCGAAGTGGTCAAGGAGGTCACGTACCTTGGCACCGCCATTAACACCAAAAATGACGTCAGCCTGGAGATCAAGCGAAGAATCACACTTGCCAATAGGTGCTACTTTGGTCTAAGTAGGCAAATGTGCAATAGAGACCTCTCTCGCCGAACAAAACTAACACTCTACAAGACACTTATCCTACCCGTGCTCTTATATGGCGCAGAAGCATGGGTAATTTCGCAGACGGATGCAGCAGCGCTTGGAGTGTTTGAGAGAAAAATTCTTCGCAAGATCTTCGGTTCCGTTCGGATTGGGGACGACTTTCGCATTCGGATGAACCACGAGCTGTACGAGTTGTACGACGACGTGGACGTGGTCCGGCGCATCACGATACAACGTCTGCGCTGGCTTGGCCACGTTGTGCGTATGAATGAAGAATCTCAAGCTCAGAAGGTGTTCGAAGCGAGGGTCGACTACGGGCGACGACGAAAGCTCCGATGGAAGGACCAAGTGGAGGAGAACCTAACTACACTGGGGATTTCCGATTGAAGGAGGCGCGCGAAGAGCAGAGGCGCCTGGAGGGAGACGCTGAGGTCGGCCAAAACCCGAGATGGGTTGTAGTGCCACCTAATAATAATAATTGGTGAGTGGTCTGCGGATAGGTCTTCATGTTATTATTGTGTTTTGGTGTGTCAAGTTTTGGTAATGTAAAGCTTAATCAACTCGGGGAGTTTTTTTGTGTCAGTCGGCCAGTTATTTGGCTTTCCTGTACTTAGTGTACGACTATTGTTAGCTTTGATAACACATCGTTCAATAAGTCCCGGGACTAACCCAGAGATGGCGCTAGTAGTACCAAACTGGCCCCGTTTCCATAGAGTACGAACCTCTACATGAAACGTGTAAAAATTTCACGTCGATCGGACGACACACAGCAGAGTTATCGAGGTTAGAGTGAAGTCACTTTGCAATTTGTTTAAAAAATGGAAAAAAGTGAGTTTCGCGTGTTAATAAAACATTGTTTTTTAATTGGTAAAAACACCGTAGAAGCCCAGCAATGGCTTGAAAAGTATTACCCGGACTCCTCTCCATCCAAATCAACGATTTGTCGGTGGTATGCTGAGTTTAAACATGGTCGTACGGACACAAACGATGCGAAACGTTCGGGTAGGCCTTTGGAAGCCGTTACACCGGAAAATGTTAGTGAAGTGACAAAAATTATAATGAAAGATCGTAAACTGAAGTTCCGTGAGATTGCTGAGATAACACAGGTATCATATGGAAGTGTTTTTACTATCCTTCATGAAAAGTTGATCATGAAAAGGGTATTTTCCAAGTGGGTGCCGCGATTGCTTGCGATGGAACAAAAACAGCAACGAGTCGATGGTTCAGAAAACTGGCAAAATTGAACGAATTGGGCTTTCATCTGCTTCCCCACCCTCCATACTCGCCAGATTTAGCCCCCAGTGACCACTGGCTCTTTGCTGATCTTAAAAAAATGCTCCAGGGAAAAAAATTTGGCTCGAATGAGGAGGTCATCGCCGAAACTGAAGCCTATTTTGAAGCAAAGGATAAATCCTTCTATAAAGATGGTATAGAAAAGTTGAAAAGGCGTTGGAACGATTGTATCACTCTAAAGGGAGATTATGTTGATGAATAAAAGTTATTTTTGGAAGAAAAATGTTGTTTTCGTTGTTAGTCTCGGGACTTATTGAACGATGTGTTAGCTTCGTGTAGTTGTCTTTCCTTCGCAATTGTCAGACGCGATCCCCATATGGCATGCTTGGCGTTGTAGTCTCCTCCCGCCAGGTATCGATTCCCTAGCGAATTTAGGTAGTCTAAGTATTGATCTTTCGTGTTATTAAATTTGGGTAGGCAGTAAACAGCCGAGATATTTAGTTGTTCCGATTGGTCCGAGATGGATATTGTCGTGGCTTGTATGTTTGCAGCCTTATAGCATTCTACCTCCACACATTTTAGATCATTTTTGATTATGATCGCTATGCCTCCATGGGCTTTGTTGCCTGGGTGGTTTGGTTTGTTTGCATTCCAGATTTCGATAGTTAAGTTATTGTTTTAAAAGTTTGGATACAAGTATAGTAACTATATTCATCATGCATGACATCTGACCAATCAGTTGCTTCATTAGTGTCTTCAACTCTTGCATGTCTTCTTGTTGTTTGTTATTGTTTGTGTATGTTGAGATGAACGGCTCATTGTGTAGGAAAGTTGGTTGATGTTGGGGTTTTTTTTTTGTTGAGCTTCTGCGTATGATATTTTTGGATTGATCGAGTTAGGTGTACTTTTTGTGGCAATTTCGGGTGGTGTCTGGTTATGTGGTATTTTTTTTCCGGAGACTAGGATATTTTTGGAGTTGTAGGGCTTTGTAGACCATACAGCCTTCATAATCGTAGGTATGGTTCTCGCTATAGAGTGCGCATTTTATTTGGTTTTTGTCGGAGATGACTGTTTGTAAGTGACAGTTGGCTGATTGATCTTTACCAGAGCATTGACGCAGATGGAATCTCTCGTACAGTAATTTTTTGTGTGTCCGTGTTTTTGGCAGTTTGTACATTGTGGTATTATACGTTTATGGTGCGGTGGCTCAAAAGCAAATTTTCAATGTTATAAATGGGTTATTTTGTATATATCTTTATTGTTGTCTTGCTTTTTAAGTTCAATTGAGAAAAGGGGGAGGGGCTATTTTGTGCCATTGCATTGAATATTGTGGATGTTTAGTAATGTGCCCAAGGTCGGCTAGTTCGTTCATTATTTCGTTTTTTTCTGTAGCATGATGTACGTGGAAAATGACGTCAGCCTGGAGATCGAGCGACGAATCACACGTGCCAATAGGTGCTACTTTGGTCTGAGTAAGCAAATGTGCAATAGAGACCTCTCTCGCCGAATACAATTAACACTCTACAAGCACTCATCCTTCCCGTGCTCTTATATGGCGCAGAAGCATGGATAATGTCACTGACGGATGCAGCAGCGCTTGGAGTATTTGAGAGAAAAATTCTTCGCAAGATCTTTGGTCCCGTTCGGATTGGAGACGACTTTCGCATTCGGATGAACCACGAGCTGTACGAGTTGTACGACGACGTGGACGTGGTCCGGCGCATCACGATACAACGTCTGCGCTGGCTTGGCCACGTTGTGCGTATGAATGAAGAATCTCAAGCTCAGAAGGTGTTCGAAGCGAGGGTCGACTACGGGCGACGACGAAAGCTCCGATGGAAGGACCAAGTGGAGGAGAACCTAACTACACTGGGGATTTCCGATTGAAGGAGGCGCGCGAAGAGCAGAGGCGCCTGGAGGGAGACGCTGAGGTCGGCCAAAACCCGAATCGGCACCTAATAATAATAATGATGTACGTGGCGAAGTAAAACTTTAAACCCTCTCTGATCTTTTGGTCTGTACGTATAAAATTTGGTCTCTTTGTCTTTAAGCAACTTTAGGATGTTTATATAGTGTATACTTTCTTGTGGTTGGATTTTTATTTCGTTCGTTGAGAGTGCTTTTAGTTCAAATTTCGTCTCGGGAAGTGAGTTTAGTGCAGTTGTTAGTACGTGGATATTTGCCGCATTTTGTACGTAGATCGGTGAAGGTTTGGGTTTTCGCTGTGGTACTTGGGTTTGCGCGTTTAGGTTCCGGTCTTGCTTATGCGGTACTTGCTCAAGCGCTAGTAACTCAAAGCGGTTGTTTGAGCGTGGTTCTGGTAGTCAGTACTCTTTGAGTGTTTTTTGAGTGGCTCTTTGGTTTTTGCTCCGTTGTTATTTGCTTGAGTTCGTGTGTTCGTTTACTTAGCCAGGCGACTGTCCATCTCGAGTCCGTTTAAGGTTTTGTTGAGTTACTTGCGGAGGTACATTTTTGAATGCTCCTATCCCGTATGAGGCCAAATTTCCGTTGTTGCTGTCAAAAAATTCGCAGTTTAAAGGCATATAAAACTTTTCAGCATGTGTCGAGCTGCCATGTTGGTCCAAGAGCTCTAGTGAGTTTACTGCGAAAGCGAATCTGGGTGATCAATGCTCAAGAAGTTTGTCGTCGGACTTTGAGACAAAGCGTTGCTTCAGATTTGTTGACACAGATAATGGGTAACGTACCAGCTGAACGACACTCGAGCTCTCCGCCCATTTGCAATTTGTGGCATCGATTTTTATGGCCCAATCAGCACAACGTTTTGAAATCGCGGAAAGCTTCCAGATAAATATTATGTGGCGCTTTTTGTTTGTTTTGCTTCTAAGGCGGTCCACTTAGAGTTAGTATCAGTAAAGAGTAAGGAACAGGAGCAGATCGCAACATGAGAGAGACGAGCACGTCTGATGGAGCAGGCGGGCAGAATAAGCGCATTCGCATCAAGAAAAGGATGCGAATTTGTGTTCATACCGCCCAGGGCACCGCACTTCGGCGGTCTATGGGAAGCAAGTGTCAAGTCTACAAAGCACCTTCCTTCGGACTGTCGGCAACGAACTCCTGACCGCGGAGGAGCTCGAGACTCTCCTCACCAGCGTCGAGGCGGTGCTGAATTCGCGGCCAATAGGGGCACTCAGCGTGGATCCCAACGACGGCGAGGCGCTCACTCCAGCACAGCTGCTCATCGGCGGCACGCTGCTGACACCACCAACCATAGAACTCTCAGACCGAGCGAACCTGGCTTGTTTGCGGCGATGGCTCCATGCCTCGTATCTCAAGCACAAGTTTTGGCAGCGATGGTCTCGGGAGTATATCTGCAG
Organism: Zaprionus bogoriensis; assembly: GCA_035046045.1. Classification (NCBI taxonomy): domain Eukaryota; kingdom Metazoa; phylum Arthropoda; class Insecta; order Diptera; family Drosophilidae; genus Zaprionus; species Zaprionus bogoriensis. The sequence goes on from JAWNOI010000022.1 coordinate 141,486, forward strand.
CCTCCAGGCTCGTGCCAAGAGGCATCAGGAGCGGCACAACCTCGCCGTGGGAGACGTGTTCGTCGTCGCAGAGGACAATCTTCCACCGCTGCAGTGGATGGTGGCTCGAGTCAGGGCGGTACACCCAGGAGCGGACGGCATGGACAGAGATTTTTTTTCTTTTTATTAACCCAAATATGTATTACAATCTATTCAAAAGAATAATAACTAATTTTTCTGGAAAACAACATTTGGGCTTAACTTATTACCGACACTAGTGTATTGGTATATGGTACATTTTTCATATTTCGCTTATTATACCGTTTACCCATTAAAAATAGGTAAAAAATGGTATATTAACTTGTATGTAACAGGTAGAAGAAAGCGGTGCAGACCATAAAAAGTATATATGTTCCTAACCAGAATCAATAGTCGATTTGGTCATGTCCGTCTGTATGAACGCACACATCTCAGCTATTAAAAGAGCTAGAGGCACCAGACTTGATGGGAGTATGCGTGTATTCAATACACACAGAAAGAGTTTATTTCAAACTTGATGTGCCATGCCCACCACCTTCGTAAATCGATAAATGCGTTGTTTGATTTCTTGCAAATAATTTAAAAACGAAAAGAGATAAACGGACCAAATTTGGCAGGAGGGTGTCTTGCAACATTATACTGGTTGGATTTTAGATTTTTGGAAATAAGGCTTCAGGTAAAATTACACAGAATCAATTTCGTTAATCGATAAATCGAATCCATTTCGTAAATCGATAAATCGAATTATAGGAAAAGTAGAAAATTTCAGAATCCGATCGGACCGGTGTTAGCGCATTTGGAGTTCGGAACAATAAGTTATATTAAGTTAGTAAGTGGAGCGGGAGAGTGATTGCAGATCAAGTGCAATACGCTCTCTCGTTTCGAGGCCTAAAATAAATTTGAAGTTAAATGTATATTTAGTGTCGAATAAACTCTGAAATCGAAAGCACTCCCTCTCGCTACAATTCACTAGTCCAAAACCAAATAAATAAATAGGTACATATATAAAATCATAATTTTACAAAATTGCTTTTTTTTGGTCTGTGATATTGTTAGAACTCTTCGTTTTTACATATGACAATGAATTGCTTTAAGCATCTCACACATCAGAGCGAATAAATCGCAGCGGCAACGACGCGAATAAACTGCGTGATATTTTCCACGCCGAAATCGCTAGTGTGTTCACACCGCGGCGAATTAATTGCGCATAAACAGCTAAACGCATAAACGTCACATGTGATGATTTTTAATAAATATTTTTTCATCAAAAAGGAATGATTATAAGTTAAAAACTGCTTCTCGTATTATATTATTATAATTACCATATATGGTATAATTACCATGTATGGGATGGTTTGGCTTTCATTCGTGCAGAGCAAAGTTTCTGATCGCGGTCAACTTGGCGACCGCCAGAGCGATCTCTGTCTACAAAAGATTGCAAGTTGACACACAGCCTCCTCGTGGCACCTCCTGGGTAACTATCTTAGCATCCGCTGGATAGTGAGCTAATGTGTGCAGCGTGTCACCAGGACTGTAAATGGTTGAGCGCAGGGTTTGGAACCCGCCTCGTAAAAAAGAAAACCTAAAGAAAACCAAAGCGAAAGCCTCGGAAAGGATCCCCCCTTATGATGACGACCACCGCAAAACAAAAAAGGACTACGATTTAAGGATATGCACCTGGAATGTCCGAACTCTTAATTGGGAAGGTGCCTCTATCCGACTGGCGGATGCCCTCGAAAAATGAAAGGCTGACATTACCGCCATCCAGGAAATGAGATGGACAGGACAAGGTTGCTCCAAGCGAGCAAACTGTGATATCTACTACAGCTGCCATGCGGAGAGGCGCGAATTTGGATGCGGATTTGTAGTAAGCCGGAGACTTCGTCACCACGTCTCCAATTTCACCCCAGTGAGTGAACGGCTGGCTACAATCCGCGTCAAAGCTAGGTTTTTCAATCTTAGCTCAATTTGCGCGCACGCCCCGACGGAGGAGAAGGACGATGCTGTTAAATATGCGTTCTACGCGAGACTCGAGGACACGTACGACCGCTGCCCAAACTACGACGTGAAAGCTGATACGTCTTTGCAGGATGACATTGAGCAGCACCATCAGCTCTGTCAAGGTAGGAACGAACCTCTCCGAACCTTTTAATACCGTTCGAGGTTTCAGACAAGGCGACCCCCTGTCGTGCAACCTCTTCAACTTCGTGATGGAAGGGGTTCTGCGGAAAGCCGGTGTACATCGATCTGGCACTATTTTTTATAAATGCTCCTTGCTTATGCCGATGATATTGACATCATTGGCCGTAGCAAGCGTGATGTCACTGCTTCATTTTCCGCTATCGAAAAAGAGTCAGCAAAAGTGGGTTTGGCGGTAAACGAGGGCAAGACGAAGTATATGCTGTCGACAAGCAGGGAGATGCGGCGCCTAGACTCCCATGTGGTAGCCGACAGCTATAACTTCGAAGTGGTCAAGGAGGTCACGTACCTTGGCACCGCCATTAACACCAAAAATGACGTCAGCCTGGAGATCAAGCGAAGAATCACACTTGCCAATAGGTGCTACTTTGGTCTAAGTAGGCAAATGTGCAATAGAGACCTCTCTCGCCGAACAAAACTAACACTCTACAAGACACTCATCCTACCCGTGCTCTTATATGGCGCAGAAGCATGGGTAATTTCGCAGACGGATGCAGCAGCGCTTGGAGTGTTTGAGAGAAAAATTCTTCGCAAGATCTTCGGTTCCGTTCGGATTGGGGACGACTTTCGCATTCGGATGAACCACGAGCTGTACGAGTTGTACGACGACGTGGACGTGGTCCGGCGCATCACGATACAACGTCTGCGCTGGCTTGGCCACGTTGTGCGTATGAATGAAGAATCTCAAGCTCAGAAGGTGTTCGAAGCGAGGGTCGACTACGGGCGACGACGAAAGCTCCGATGGAAGGACCAAGTGGAGGAGAACCTAACTACACTGGGGATTTCCGATTGAAGGAGGCGCGCGAAGAGCAGAGGCGCCTGGAGGGAGACGCTGAGGTCGGCCAAAACCCGAGATGGGTTGTAGTGCCACCTAATAATAATAATTGGTGAGTGGTCTGCGGATAGGTCTTCATGTTATTATTGTGTTTTGGTGTGTCAAGTTTTGGTAATGTAAAGCTTAATCAACTCGGGGAGTTTTTTTGTGTCAGTCGGCCAGTTATTTGGCTTTCCTGTACTTAGTGTACGACTATTGTTAGCTTTGATAGCTTCGTGTAGTTGTCTTTCCTTCGCAATTGTCAGACGCGATCCCCATATGGCATGCTTGGCGTTGTAGTCTCCTCCCGCCAGGTATCGATTCCCTAGCGAATTTAGGTAGTCTAAGTATTGATCTTTCGTGTTATTAAATTTGGGTAGGCAGTAAACAGCCGAGATATTTAGTTGTTCCGATTGGTCCGAGATGGATATTGTCGTGGCTTGTATGTTTGCAGCCTTATAGCATTCTACCTCCACACATTTTAGATCATTTTTGATTATGATCGCTATGCCTCCATGGGCTTTGTTGCCTGGGTGGTTTGGTTTGTTTGCATTCCAGATTTCGATAGTTAAGTTATTGTTTTAAAAGTTTGGATACAAGTATAGTAACTATATTCATCATGCATGACATCTGACCAATCAGTTGCTTCATTAGTGTCTTCAACTCTTGCATGTCTTCTTGTTGTTTGTTATTGTTTGTGTATGTTGAGATGAACGGCTCATTGTGTAGGAAAGTTGGTTGATGTTGGGGTTTTTTTTTTGTTGAGCTTCTGCGTATGATATTTTTGGATTGATCGAGTTAGGTGTACTTTTTGTGGCAATTTCGGGTGGTGTCTGGTTATGTGGTATTTTTTTTCCGGAGACTAGGATATTTTTGGAGTTGTAGGGCTTTGTAGACCATACAGCCTTCATAATCGTAGGTATGGTTCTCGCTATAGAGTGCGCATTTTATTTGGTTTTTGTCGGAGATGACTGTTTGTAAGTGACAGTTGGCTGATTGATCTTTACCAGAGCATTGACGCAGATGGAATCTCTCGTACAGTAATTTTTTGTGTGTCCGTGTTTTTGGCAGTTTGTACATTGTGGTATTATACGTTTATGGTGCGGTGGCTCAAAAGCAAATTTTCAATGTTATAAATGGGTTATTTTGTATATATCTTTATTGTTGTCTTGCTTTTTAAGTTCAATTGAGAAAAGGGGGAGGGGCTATTTTGTGCCATTGCATTGAATATTGTGGATGTTTAGTAATGTGCCCAAGGTCGGCTAGTTCGTTCATTATTTCGTTTTTTTCTGTAGCATGATGTACGTGGAAAATGACGTCAGCCTGGAGATCGAGCGACGAATCACACGTGCCAATAGGTGCTACTTTGGTCTGAGTAAGCAAATGTGCAATAGAGACCTCTCTCGCCGAATACAATTAACACTCTACAAGCACTCATCCTTCCCGTGCTCTTATATGGCGCAGAAGCATGGATAATGTCACTGACGGATGCAGCAGCGCTTGGAGTATTTGAGAGAAAAATTCTTCGCAAGATCTTTGGTCCCGTTCGGATTGGAGACGACTTTCGCATTCGGATGAACCACGAGCTGTACGAGTTGTACGACGACGTGGACGTGGTCCGGCGCATCACGATACAACGTCTGCGCTGGCTTGGCCACGTTGTGCGTATGAATGAAGAATCTCAAGCTAAGAAGGTGTTCGAAGCGAGGGTCGACTACGGGCGACGACGAAAGCTCCGATGGAAGGACCAAGTGGAGGAGAACCTAACTACACTGGGGATTTCCGATTGAAGGAGGCGCGCGAAGAGCAGAGGCGCCTGGAGGGAGACGCTGAGGTCGGCCAAAACCCGAATCGGCACCTAATAATAATAATGATGTACGTGGCGAAGTAAAACTTTAAACCCTCTCTGATCTTTTGGTCTGTACGTATAAAATTTGGTCTCTTTGTCTTTAAGCAACTTTAGGATGTTTATATAGTGTATACTTTCTTGTGGTTGGATTTTTATTTCGTTCGTTGAGAGTGCTTTTAGTTCAAATTTCGTCTCGGGAAGTGAGTTTAGTGCAGTTGTTAGTACGTGGATATTTGCCGCATTTTGTACGTAGATCGGTGAAGGTTTGGGTTTTCGCTGTGGTACTTGGGTTTGCGCGTTTAGGTTCCGGTCTTGCTTATGCGGTACTTGCTCAAGCGCTAGTAACTCAAAGCGGTTGTTTGAGCGTGGTTCTGGTAGTCAGTACTCTTTGAGTGTTTTTTGAGTGGCTCTTTGGTTTTTGCTCCGTTGTTATTTGCTTGAGTTCGTGTGTTCGTTTACTTAGCCAGGCGACTGTCCATCTCGAGTCCGTTTAAGGTTTTGTTGAGTTACTTGCGGAGGTACATTTTTGAATGCTCCTATCCCGTATGAGGCCAAATTTCCGTTGTTGCTGTCAAAAAATTCGCAGTTTAAAGGCATATAAAACTTTTCAGCATGTGTCGAGCTGCCATGTTGGTCCAAGAGCTCTAGTGAGTTTACTGCGAAAGCGAATCTGGGTGATCAATGCTCAAGAAGTTTGTCGTCGGACTTTGAGACAAAGCGTTGCTTCAGATTTGTTGACACAGATAATGGGTAACGTACCAGCTGAACGACACTCGAGCTCTCCGCCCATTTGCAATTTGTGGCATCGATTTTTATGGCCCAATCAGCACAACGTTTTGAAATCGCGGAAAGCTTCCAGATAAATATTATGTGGCGCTTTTTGTTTGTTTTGCTTCTAAGGCGGTCCACTTAGAGTTAGTATCAGTAAAAAGTAAGGAACAGGAGCAGATCGCAACATGAGTGAGATGAGCACGTCTGATGGAGCAGGCGGGCAGAATAAGCGCATTCGCATCAAGAAAAGGATGCGAATTTGTGTTCATACTGCCCAGGGCACCGCACTTCGGCGGTCTATGGGAAGCAAGTGTCAAGTCTACAAAGCACCTTCCTTCGGACTGTCGGCAACGAACTCCTGACCGCGGAGGAGCTCGAGACTCTCCTCACCAGCGTCGAGGCGGTGCTGAATTCGCGGCCAATAGGGGCACTCAGCGTGGATCCCAACGACGGCGAGGCGCTCACTCCAGCACAGCTGCTCATCGGCGGCACGCTGCTGACACCACCAACCATAGAACTCTCAGACCGAGCGAACCTGGCTTGTTTGCGGCGATGGCTCCATGCCTCGTATCTCAAGCACAAGTTTTGGCAGCGATGGTCTCGGGAGTATATCTGCAGCCTCCAGGCTCGTGCCAAGAGGCATCAGGAGCGGCACAACCTCGCCGTGGGAGACGTGTTCGTCGTCGCAGATGACAATCTTCCACCGCTGCAGTGGATGGTGGCTCGAGTCAGGGCGGTACACCCAGGAGCGGACGGCATGGACAGAGATTTTTTTTCTTTTTATTAACCCAAATATGTATTACAATCTATTCAAAAGAATAATAACTGATTTTTCTGGAAAACAACATTTGGGCTTAACTTATTACCGACACTAGTGTATTGGTATATGGTACATTTTTCATATTTCGCTTATTATACCGTTTACCCATTAAAAATAGGTAAAAAATGGTATATTAACTTGTATGTAACAGGTAGAAGAAAGCGGTGCAGACCATAAAAAGTATATATGTTCCTAACCAGAATCAATAGTCGATTTGGTCATGTCCGTCTGTATGAACGCACACATCTCAGCTATTAAAAGAGCTAGAGGCACCAGACTTGATGGGAGTATGCGTGTATTCAATACACACAGAAAGAGTTTATTTCAAACTTGATGTGCCATGCCCACCACCTTCGTAAATCGATAAATGCGTTGTTTGATTTCTTGCAAATAATTTAAAAACGAAAAGAGATAAACGGACCAAATTTGGCAGGAGGGTGTCTTGCAACATTATACTGGTTGGATTTTAGATTTTTGGAAATAAGGCTTCAGGTAAAATTACACAGAATCAATTTCGTTAATCGATAAATCGAATCCATTTCGTAAATCGATAAATCGAATTATAGGAAAAGTAGAAAATTTCAGAATCCGATCGGACCGGTGTTAGCGCATTTGGAGTTCGGAACAATAAGTTATATTAAGTTAGTAAGTGGAGCGGGAGAGTGATTGCAGATCAAGTGCAATACGCTCTCTCGCTTTGAGGCCTAAAATAAATTTGAAGTTAAATGTATAGTTAGTGTCAAATAAACTCTGAAATCGAAAGCACTCCCTCTCGCTACAATTCACTAGTCCAAAACCAAATAAATAAATAGGTACATATATAAAATCATAATTTTACAAAATTGCTTTTTTTTGGTCTGTGATATTGTTAGAACTCTTCGTTTTTACATATGACAATGAATTGCTTTAAGCATCTCACACATCAGAGCGAATAAATCGCAGCGGCAACGACGCGAATAAACTGCGTGATATTTTCCACGCCGAAATCGCTAGTGTGTTCACACCGCGGCGAATTAATTGCGCATAAACAGCTAAACGCATAAACGTCACATGTGATGATTTTTAATAAATATTTTTTCATCAAAAAGGAATGATTATAAGTTAAAAACTGCTTCTCGTATTATATTATTATAATTACCATATATGGTATAATTACCATGTATGGGATGGTTTGGCTTTCATTCGTGCAGAGCAAAGTTTCTGATCGCGGTCAACTTGGCGACCGCCAGAGCGATCTCTGTCTACAAAAGATTGCAAGTTGACACACAGCCTCCTCGTGGCACCTCCTGGGTAACTATCTTAGCATCCGCTGGATAGTGAGCTAATGTGTGCAGCGTGTCACCAGGACTGTAAATGGTTGAGCGCAGGGTTTGGAACCCGCCTCGTAAAAAAGAAAACCTAAAGAAAACCAAAGCGAAAGCCTCGGAAAGGATCCCCCCTTATGATGACGACCACCGCAAAACAAAAAAGGACTACGATTTAAGGATATGCACCTGGAATGTCCGAACTCTTAATTGGGAAGGTGCCTCTATCCGACTGGCGGATGCCCTCGAAAAATGAAAGGCTGACATTACCGCCATCCAGGAAATGAGATGGACAGGACAAGGTTGCTCCAAGCGAGCAAACTGTGATATCTACTACAGCTGCCATGCGGAGAGGCGCGAATTTGGATGCGGATTTGTAGTAAGCCGGAGAATTCGTCACCACGTCTCCAATTTCACCCCAGTGAGTGAACGGCTGGCTACAATCCGCGTCAAAGCTAGGTTTTTCAATCTTAGCTCAATTTGCGCGCACGCCCCGACGGAGGAGAAGGACGATGCTGTTAAATATGCGTTCTACGCGAGACTCGAGGACACGTACGACCGCTGCCCAAACTACGACGTGAAAGCTGATACGTCTTTGCAGGATGACATTGAGCAGCACCATCAGCTCTGTCAAGGTAGGAACGAACCTCTCCGAACCTTTTAATACCGTTCGAGGTTTCAGACAAGGCGACCCCCTGTCGTGCAACCTCTTCAACTTCGTGATGGAAGGGGTTCTGCGGAAAGCCGGTGTACATCGATCTGGCACTATTTTTTATAAATGCTCCTTGCTTATGCCGATGATATTGACATCATTGGCCGTAGCAAGCGTGATGTCACTGCTTCATTTTCCGCTATCGAAAAAGAGTCAGCAAAAGTGGGTTTGGCGGTAAACGAGGGCAAGACGAAGTATATGCTGTCGACAAGCAGGGAGATGCGGCGCCTAGACTCCCATGTGGTAGCCGACAGCTATAACTTCGAAGTGGTCAAGGAGGTCACGTACCTTGGCACCGCCATTAACACCAAAAATGACGTCAGCCTGGAGATCAAGCGAAGAATCACACTTGCCAATAGGTGCTACTTTGGTCTGCAAATGTGCAATAGAGACCTCTCTCGCCGAACAAAACTAACACTCTCTTAGCATGAATTTCTCCTTGCCTGGATATGTGCTATTCGTTTGTCAGATTTCATATTAGACTCACCTACTTTGATCTAAAATCTTTATACGTGACAGAAAAACAAGCTTTATGATTTATAATTTAATATTTCAGTGAGAAATAAACCTTCTAATCGAACACCATTAAATCGGTTTACAATGTCCTATAGCTTTTAAAGGAGGCTAATCAAGAATCTGAGCTGATCGTGATATTCTCCAAGTAATCGGTTTTTCGACGATTATTCAGTCTATGACATTAAAACAAGCCAAATAAATTGTTTGATAATAACCATAATAAACTGGCAAAGGTTCAGCAGCATACGACTGAAAGTAGAAAAGAGGAAAACTCAACAGATTGTCAAGTTTGTTTGTATAGTGACGTCGTCGGACTTTTAGAGTCTATTGGTAGCTATTTTTGAAATGTGGATTTACTTTCATTAGTCAATGAGCTTAACGAGTGCCCAGCAATGGACTGAATCTTGCACGAGTGTTCCAAAGTGAACGACAGAGCCTCAATGGGTCGAAAGGGAAAAAATCGGTGTAAATCGTTCTCAGATGAATAAAAGAAAGCTTGACCATTTCGCGTTGTCGGCAAAAAACCGTTCTTTGTTGGCTCTTTACGAAAAGACTCAGAAATCGTTCTGTGGGTTCGTGAATGAGCTCACTCGCGTTTAGAGCGACTCCGTTGATTTATGTTTTGTTTTGCTTCGGTTGTTCCAAGGCGTTTTGTCGGTCTCCGGTCTTTTACGTAAGCATTGGTATATATTCACAAGCATAGGCAAACATCTGTTTTGCAGACGAAATAAATTAATTATATATTATATATATAATATATAATATATAATATATAATATATAATATATAATATATAATATATAATATATAATATATAATATATAATATATAATATATAATATATAATATACTAGCAAACCCGGCGAACTCCGTTTCGCCACCAGATGGCTATATTTCTCCCAGTCGTTCTCCCAGTCCCTCTTCTAATCCCTTTCCCAGTCCCTCCCCCAGTCGCTCTTACAGTCGCTCTCCCCAGTTCCTCTTCCCAGTCCCTCTCCCAATTCTTTTCCCAGTCGCTCTCCCAGTCCCTCTCTCAATCCTTCTCCCAATCCTTCTCCCAGTCCCTCTCCCAATCCTCCCGTTCGCTCTCCCAGTCGCTCTCCCAGTCGCTTTGCCAGTTGCTCTCCCAGTCCCTCTCCCAATCCTTCTCCCTCTCCCAGTAACTCTCCGAATTCTTTTCCCAGTCCCTCTCCGAATTCTTTTCCCAGTCGCACTCCCAGTCCCTCTCCCAGTCGCTCTCAAAGTTCTTCTCCCAGTCCCTCTCCCAGTCCTCCCAGTCGCTCTCCCAGTCGCTTTGCCAGTCCATCTCCCAATACTTTTCCCAATCCCTCTCCTAATCCCTCTCCTAATCCCTCTCCCGTAAATAACATTTTTGAAAAGAATTTTTTGATAATTTTTTTAAGAGATTTTATAATCAAATTTATTGCTTATAATATTTGATTTATTTATTTTTATTTTCAAGGTACCTTTGACGAACACGTCAAAGTATAACACACCTAAACACATTATTTGTAATACATAAACAGTCTACTTTTGTTCACCAAGCAGCAAGGTACTTTTATTTATTTTAAAATAAATTAAAGTTCCTTGTTGCTCGGTGAACAAAATTAGACTAACTATTTATTATGTAAACTGTGTATAGGTGTGTTTTACTTTGACGTGTTCGTCAAAGGTTCCTTGAAGTGGCCGGGAAAATTTGTATGGGAAAAAGAGAATGGCTATTTTTAGGGTTTATCCAGAAATCATTATAATTTAAAACCATAAAAAAACCATCCATGACAAAAGCAAACTCAGTTGATTTGGTGGCAGGCATTTTTTTTTATAATTTTGATATGACTTGAAGTCATAAAAAGTAGATAACAACATCGAAACTAATACAAAACAAACGCGCAGGTTAGTGGCCGAGGGATTTTAAATTTTTAAAATAAATAAAACTACCTTGCTGCTAGGTGAGCAAAAGTAGACTGTTTATGTATTACAAATAATGTGTTTAGGTGTGTTTTACTTTGACGTGTTCGTGAAAGGTTACTTGAAGTGGCCCGGAAAATTTGTATGGGAAAAAGAAAATGGCCATTTTAACGGTTTTCCCAGCAATAATTCTAATTTTTCTCGCCGAAACCACAAACCATGAACTTCAACGAACAATTTAAAAAAAAATTTGGCCAAATTGGTTCAGGCGTTGTTCAGTTATGCGCTTACCAACACATTTTGCGATTCATTTTTATATAATAGATAATATATAATATATAATATATAATATATAATATATAATATATAATATATAATATATAATATATAATATATAATATATAATATATAATATATAATATATAATATATAATATATAATATATAATATATAATATATTATTTGAAATTAAATTTTAATTGTTATGTTAAACAAAATATATTATATCTTTTTCACAACAACGAAAGTAAATGTGAAGGCCGTTTGCGTCGAGTTTTATACTCAATTTGTCTTTTGCTGAGTCTCTTTGTGCAAGCGTCTCTCGCTCCGCTCTTTGCACACTGCTCATTGAAAACCGAAGTCCAAAGACCTCAACAAAAAGTGCTCAACACAAAATATAAGTGAAGACAGCAAGAGTCTGTTGCTCAGATTGAGAGACTGACCGTTTGAACTGTAACGGTTGTGCTCGCAAAGAGAAAGTAGAGAGTTATTTGCAAGCTCTGATAAATACCGAACACAACATATGTACAATATTATAAATAAAAAAAATCACTATCCTACATATAATTATTTCAAAAACTTCATTGAAAACAAGTGAAGAAAGCTACAGTCGAGTGCACTCGACAGTAAGATACCATTTGCCTTTCGCTGTTAAAAACTAATTCTTAATATTAATTACTTTTATTCGGCGAATAACAACGCATCGCATATTTTCGAGGACAAATTCACATGCATTGACGCTAATGGCACATGCCGACTGCACACTGACTACACGACGACTGTGAGTGCGCAGTCGGCGTGCGCAGTCGGCGTCGGCGTCGGGCCTCTACTGCTGTGAGCGAAACTTCTCGTGCCTATAACTTCTGTGTTTATTGCCCGATCGGATTTAAATTTATAGGGTTGGTCAATATTATTATTATCTACAATAATACCTAAAAAACATTTCGGAAACTTTTCCACTTTTCCTATAATTTGATTTACCGATTTACAAAATCGATTTTTGGGGGCGGTAGGCGTGGCATCCAAAAGTTGAAATTTCGCATTCTCCGTAATGTTACCAGGCACCTTACTTCCAAATTTGGTGTTTCTAGCTTTTCTAGTGTTCTTTTAAACTATAAAAATGTGTTTTTTAGAGGCGGTGGGCGTGGCATCCAAAAGTCTAAAATCCAACTTCTGCATAATGTTGCAAGACAACCCCCTACCAAATTTGGTGCGTTTATCTATTTTCGTTATTGAATTATTTGGAAAAAATCGAAATACGCATTTATCGATTTGCGGAGGCGGTGGGCGTGGCACATCAAGTTTGAAATAAACTTCTTGTGTGTATTGAATACACGCACACTCCCACCAGGTCTGGTGCCTCTAGCTCTTTTAATAGCTGAGATCTGTGCGTTCATACAGACGGACAGACAGACGGACATGACCAAATCGACTCGGCTATTGATGCTGATCAAGAATATATATACTTTGTATGGTCTGCCACCCTCTGCCTGTTACATACATTTGCACAAAGTTAAAATACCATTTTTTACCCATTTTCAATGGGTAAATGGTATAAAAATCAGCAAAAACTAAACTTTGTCCTTGAAATCAAAATCTGGATTCAGATTATTATTATTATTGGGTGGCACTACAACCCGTTTCGGATTTTGGCCGACCTTAGCTTTTTCCTTCAGGCGCCTCTGCTCTTCGCGCGCCTCCTTCAATCGGAAATCCCCAGTGTAGTTAGGTTCTCCTCCACTTGGTCCTTCCATCGGAGCTTTCGTCGTCGCCCGTAGTCGACCCTCGCTTCGAATACCTTCTGAGCTGGAGCTTCTTCATCCATACGCACAACGTGGCCGAGCCAGTGCAGACGTTGTATCGTGTTGCGCCGGACCACGTCCACGTCGTCGTACAAATCGTACAGCTCGTGGTTCATCCGAATGCGAAAGTCGTCCCCCATCCGAACGGGACCGAAGATCACTCCAAGCGCTGCTGCCTACGTCAGTGACATTACCCATGCTTCTGCGCCATATAAGAGCACGGGTAGGATGAGTGTCTTGTAGAGTGTTAGTTTTGTTCGGCGAGAGAGGTCTCTATTGCACATTTGCTTACTCAGACCAAAGTAGCAAGTGTGATTCTTCGCTTGATCTCCAGGCTGACGTCATTATTGGTGTCAATGGAAGTGCCAAGGTATGCGGACTCCTTGACCACTTCGAAGGTATAGCTGTCTACTACCACATGGAAGTCTAGGCGCCGCGTCTTCCTGCTTGTCGACAGCATATACTTCGTCTTGCCCTCGTTTACCGCCAAACCCACTTTTGCTGACTCTTTTTCGATAGCGGGAAATGCAGCAGTGACATCACGCTTGCTGCCGCCAATGATGTCAATATCATCGGCATAAGCAAGGAGCTGGACACCTTTATAAAAAATAGTGCCAGATCGATGTACACCGGGTTTCCGCAGAGCCCCTCCATCACGAAGTTGAAGAGGTTGCACGACAGAGGGTCGCCTTGTCTGAAACCTCGAACGGTATTAAAAGGTTCGGTGAGGTTCGCTCCTACCTTGACAGAGCTGATGGTGCTGCTCAATGTCATTCTGCAAAGACGTATCAGCTTTGCAGAAATACCAAACTCAGACATTGTGGCATATAGGCGTTCCCTCCTGGGGCTGTCGAAAGCAGCTTTGTAATCGACAAAAAGATGGTGTGTGCCAATTCCATTTTCGTGGGGTTTTTTCCAGGATTTGTCGCAATGTGAAGATCTGGTCTATGGTGGATTTACCAGGTCTGAAGCCGCACTGATTAGGTCCGATCAGTGTGCTGGTATTCGGCTTCAGACGTTTACATATAACGCTCGATAGGACCTTGTATAAGATGGTAATCAGGCTGATTCCCCGGTAGTTGGCGCATTTCATTTCATTTCCTGGATGGCGGTAATATCAGCCTTTAATTTTTCGAGGGCATCCGCCAGTTGTATAAAGGCACCTTTCCAATTAAGGGTTCGGACATTCCAGATGCATATCCTTAAATCGTAGTCCTTTTTCGTTTTGCGGTGGTCGTCATCATAAGGGGGGATCCTTTCCGAGGCTTTCGCTTTGGTTTTCCTTTGAATTCTTTTATTTACGAGGCGGGTTCCAAACCCTGCGCTCAACCATTTACCGTCCGGGTGACTCGCTGCACACATTGGCTCACTATCTAGCGGATGCTAATAAAGCTACCCAGGAAGTGCCACGAGGAGACTGTGTGTCAACTTGCAATCATTTGTAGACAGAGATCGCACGGGCGCCGCCAAGTTGACCGCGATCAGAAAACTTCACTCTGTACGAATGAAAGCCAAACCGTCCCAACAGTATGGATTTAGATTGCAGTTTTCAAATCAGCTTTTTATGGACCGCCAAAAAACCTGAGGAACTTGAATATGCACCATAGACAACAACAATAGAATATGATAAATGTCTTAAATTCCACTTTGTAGTGGATTCAGCGTATTGCTTCACTTTCATGGTCGACATAATTTTTTTTAGGTTATGTATAAGAGTTATGCGAAAGCCCCAATCTTACTTCAGATTTGGATAAGGCGTACCCAAATAGGTTCATATACTTTACTAAAATATTTTTAAAGCAAGCCCAAATTCAGATAAGACTGATGATCTGTCGAAAATAATCTGCACCAACTAATTCTTAATTCTTAAACTAATGGCGAAAAAGATTCTTTGCATTCCGTATAAGTCGAAGGAATCGGAGAAAATATTCAGTAAATTGACAATTTATTGGTGATCACAAAGCGTAAAAAAACGAAAACTGTGAATATTTCAACGTATCGGCCAAAAATATATGTTTTGTTTTTTTCGTGTTTATTTAACATATTTCATCCGTACATTTTAAGTTAATTTAGTTTAATTCTTATTTATAATCTGAATACTTATGTTTTTATTTGTGGGATGCTGTCTAGAATGACTTACCATAATTTAAGGAATGAAATACGTTTTTATTTCAATTAAATAGTATTAATACTGTCGAATTTTTATATATACTTGTAAAGCCTCGAAAATATTTAATTTATCCACTATCGATATTTTTTTCAGCTCTACTGGTGGGTAGAATTGAGTATAACACTTATTTAAATTTTTTTTTAAATTTTATCGATGATGTGTTTGCTTTGGAAAATATAATAATATTTAAAATATATGTTTGATATTTGTAATATCTAAACAATAGTTCAATTAATATTCCAAGATGACTGCAACTCAAAATCAAAACTGAAAACTTCTAATAAATATAAGCTTTATTAAAAGATACCAGTAAAAACAGTAATATTACTTTAAATTTCTTAACAAAATGATCAACAACATATTTTATTAAATATCAAATATAAATATTTTATTTTCGAATTTTAGGCAAAATATAATATTTCGATATATTTAATTTTTTTACAATAAATTCGATATTTCGACATATCAACCTGGAAGTGAATAAGAATAATTAAATTTAAGAGGCTTGGTATATATTGTAAATTACATTTAGATTAACTGGAAAAGTCTCGAAAAATGATTGTATTTTTTTAATTTACTTTTATTCCTTAACATCCAAATACAATGATTTACATAGTATATATGTATATGGTTGCTTGACATAACGCTCTCTTTGTTGCTTTTTTACTATTGTTTAATTTGCTGAAATTTCTCTAACAAGCGAAGTGAAGCGCAAAATTTGAAGGCAAAAATTTATATGTCATTACCAGCAATTTTGAAATTTTTTTTCGGTACAAGAAAAAAATGCTGCGTTATCTCGCAGACAGATAATTTCTATCTGCTGAAACCACTGAAAAGTGGTTCAGGCGATTCCGAAGTGGTTATATTGTCAACGAAACACGCAAGTCCGCCGGACGACCAGTGACCGTTGTTACGTTTAAAAACATGGAAATAGTGGATCGAGATCGAGATGTTACTATGAGAAGCATTGTTGAGGAAATCCAGGTAAGCAAAATATATAATCTTCAAAAAAGTAAAAAGAAACCGATATGTCATTACCAAGCAATCTAATATCTAAGAAACTATCGGGTGAATCGCAAAATGTAAGTATCGATTACTTTACATTCAAAATAAATAGGTAATTCTTCGCTAGTAAATGATAGTTACATCACTAAATGATCATATATGTATATTCTTGTTAATATGTCTTCCGGACAAACTTTATTTACGGACGTCTTGGGATTAAGTACTTCAAGCAACTTAATTTTGGCTGGTGTGTTTACTTCGTTGCTTACTGTATATAAAATTACTTGATAACGTGATTTACTTACATATTTGATTATGGCAAATACTTCTTTTTCTTTTAGCCATCGGTAATCAATCATTTTTAATCAACGGTGATTCGAGAATAAAACTACCAAAACAGCAGCGGAAAAAAAAGGTGTTTGGTTTTGCACTAAGCCGTGAATGTATAACTTCACAGTTCTTACTGCTTTATAGCGAAAATGAGTTTTCTCTTTTTACATATGACATGAGACAAAAGGAAATTTTTCAATTAATTTACGAAGGAGAAACGAAGGATTGGATTAATTCAGCCACTTTTTTAAAAGATGAGAAAGACTGTGAATTTGTATTGCATATGGCCCATAGTACACTTCTACGACTTCATTATAATGAAACGGGAACTGTTGCATTAGGTGGTGACTGCAGCGTATTAGAATTTGCTTGTAGCACAGATAATTCCATGCTTTACCACACATGTTTGCATGGTAACCTATATAATGAGCTTAGTATAATAAGCGGTAATGGGTTCGGAGAAATTCTTGTTTGGCAAACACAAGATCCTATAAAATCAAATTTAAGTGTAAAGATGTATCCTCTTCGCTTTCGCCTAAAGGCGCATAATGGTGTTATATTTTCTGTTAGCATTAGTTTAACAGCTCAGCTACTAGTAACAACATCTGACGATCGTTCGTTGAAATTCTGGCATCTAGAAAGCATGACTATGAAATTCTGGAAATGGCATAAATCACCGGTGAGACCAATATTCAGTTGCTTTGGACATACTTCTCGAGTGATGTGTGCTATAATTGTAGAGCATGGTAAGTTAAATTCATCGTGTTAAAACATTCTAAATACTCAATACTAAGTTTCAATAAATCTATTATATAAAAATGAATCGCAAAATGTGTTGGTAAGCGCATAACTCAACAACGCCTGAACCAATTTGGCCAAATTTTTTTTTAAATTGTTCGTTGAAGTTCAAGGTTTGTGGGCACGGCAAGAAAAATTAGAATTATTGCTGGGAAAACCATTAAAATGGCCATTTTCTTTTTCCCATACAAATTTTCCGGGCCACTTCAAGTAACCTTTCACGAACACGTCAAAGTAAAACACACCTAAACACATTATTTGTAATACATAAACAGTCTACTTTTGCTCACCTAGCAGCAAGGTAGTTTTATTTATTTTAAAAATTTAAAATCCCTCGGCCACTAACCTGCGCGTTTGTTTTGTATTAGTTTCGATGTTGTTATCTACTTTTTATGACTTCAAGTCATATCAAAATTAAAAAAAAATGCCTGCCACCAAATCAACTGAGTTTGCTTTTGTCATGGATGGTTTTTTTATGGTTTTAAATTATAATTATTTCTGGATAAACCCTAAAAATAGCCATTCTCTTTTTCCCATACAAATTTTCCCGGCCACTTCAAGGAACCTTTGACGAACACGTCAAAGTAAAACACACCTATACACAGTTTACATAATAAATAGTTAGTCTAATTTTGTTCACCGAGCAACAAGGAACTTTAATTTATTTTAAAATAAATAAAAGTACCTTGCTGCTTGGTGAACAAAAGTAGACTGTTTTTGTATTACAAATAATGTATTTAGGTGTGTTATACTTTGACGTGTTCGTCAAAGGTACTTTGAAAATAAAAATAAATAAATAAAATATTAAAAGCAATAAATTTGATTATAAAATCTCTTAAAAAAAATTATCAAAAAATTCTTTTCAAAAATGTTATATACGGGAGAGGGATTGGGAGAGGGATTGGGAGAGGGATTGGGAAAAGAACTCGGAGAGGGACTGGGAGAGGGAGAAGGATTGGGAGAGGGACTGTAAGAGCGACTGGGGGAGGGACTGGGAAAGGGACTAGAAGAGGGACTGTAAGAGCGACTGGGGGAGGGACTGGGAAAGGGACTAGAAGAGGGACTGGGAGAACGACTGGGGGAGGGACTGGGAAAGGGACTGAGAGAGGGACTGGGAGAGGGACTGAGAGAGGGACTGAGAGAGGGACTGAGAGAAGGACTGAGAGAGGGACTGAGAGAGGGACTGAGAGAGGGACTGAGAGAGGGACTGAGAGAGGGACTGAGAGAGGGACTGGGAGAGGAACTGGGAGAGGGACTGAGAGAGGGACTGAGAGAGGGACTGGGGGAGGGACTGGGAAAGGGACTAGAAGAGGGACTGGGAGAACGACTGGGGGAGGGACTGGGAAAGGGACTAGAACAGGGACTGGGAGAACGACTGGGAGAAATATAGCCATCTGGTGGCGAAACGGAGTTCGCCGGGTTTGCTAGTATATAATATAAATAAATATAGTTGTTTGCACAGTTGACTACACAAGCAAAGAATTGCTTGCGACTGTGCCACGAATAGCGTCACAAATGCTCCGCCATTGTTTCGCCAAGTACTTTTTGTAGTCTTCCGCGTCGCAGGTTATTATATTGGATGAACAGTGGGCCTTTTCAAGCCTAAAAAAAAGTAGCTAAACTAGGCAAAAATAGTACGAATAAATTGCACATAACTGGGATAACATCATACAATAGTATGCTGCCTATATTAGCTATATTAGCAGTTGCATGCAGCTCACCAATAGGGATGTGAACCGGTCATCTCTGGTAAAATGGTAATTTTCGTTAGGATATAGCTTACATTGGTGTATTTTAATATATTAGGAAAACTAACACAATTTCCAATAAAAACTTAAATTCCACGGACCAAGCAATATTGTTTAGCATGGTGCATGGGTGCTATTGCGGCACTAAAGAAGGTATAATACATCGTATGCTCTCTTAAAAGATCAATATACCCAATTCAAATTTTGTCTTAAGTGGATGTAATAAATATTTCAGAATATGAAATGCTATAAAAACGTATTCTTCTGAAGGGCATTTATCAGAAATACATTCATATGGGGGCTCAGAAATGGTTGAGCAATACTGTGAACGTATTGGTCAGGCTTACGTAGTCACCAGACCTCAGAATCCTGAGAATCTTTTGATTAAAAGTTGAAAATTAATTCATGCGTCTATTTTGAGCAAAATAATACTTTGGAGTCATTTAAATTTTCATTCGTGACATGCCGACTACTGCATGCTCTACAAATTAAAAAAGTGTTACGATTAACGTCCGCGAGAACTTTCTTTACTTTTGCGATCCTTTGTGATAATGACATTCCAAGTAATGTGCTGTTTATACCATTTACCCATTGAAAATGGGTAAAAAATGGTATATTAACTTTGTGCAAATGTATGTAACAGGTAGAAGGAGGCGTGGCAGACCATACAAAGTATATATATTCTTGATCAGCATCAATAGCCGAGTCGATTTGGTCATGTCCGTCTGTCCGTCTGTATGAACGCACAGATCTCAGCTATTAAAAGAGCTAGAGTCACCAGACTTGGTGGGAGTGTGCGTGTATTGAATACGCAGATCGAGTTTATTTCAAACTTGATGTGCCACGCCCACCGCCTCCGCAAATTGATAAATGCGTATTTCGATTGTTTCCAAATAATTCAATAACGAAAAGAGATAAACGCACAAAACTTAAAAGGAGGGTGTCGGAACATTATGCATGGATTTTCAATTTTGGCCACGCCCACCGCCTCTAAAAAACACAGTTTTATGATTTAAAAGAACACTAGAAAAGCTAGAAGCACCAAATTTGGAAGTAAGGTGCCTGGTAACATTACGGAGAATGCGAAATTTCAACTTTTGGATGCCACGCCTACCGTCCCCAAAAATCGATTTTGTAAATCGGTAAATCAAATTATAGGAAAAGTAGAAAGGTTTCCGAAATTGTTTTTAGGTATTTTTGTAGATAAAAATAATATTGACCAACCCTTTAAATTTAAATCGGATCGGAAAATAAACACAGAAGTTATAGGCACGAGAAGTTTCGCTCACAGCAGTAGAGGCCCGACGCCGACGCCGACTGTGCGTGCGCAGTCAGTGTGCAGTCGGCATGTGCCATTAGCGTCAATGCATGTGTATTTGTCTTCGAAAATATGCGATGCGTTGTTATTCGCCGAATAAAAGTAATTAATATTAAGAATTATTTTTTAACAGCGAAAGGTAAATGGTATCTTACAGTCGAGTGCACTCGACTGTAGCTTTCTTTACGTGTTTTGTTTATATTTTGTGGTCCGCCATCGTTCAAACCATATAGAACAGTTAATGGACAGCTGTGTGCGACTTACCGCGAGTGTGCAGTTACTTGAGAACGATTCGCACTAGGATGAGACGCTCAAGGATTCCGTAATATCTTTATCGCCGCATCAAACTCGTACATTGGTTGATAGTATCATATCGACATGTTTCCCGAATCCAAAAGATTTTTGGGTTAAATATAGGGATGACTTGTTTGAGGATGTTTTGCATCGTGTGCGCCGTGAAACTTTGAATTGTACACTACAAATGACAGTAAATTTACAATTGGATATTAATTATAATAGAATATATGTGCTTATTGATAGCAAATGAAGTATGATCGTGTTTGGGAATGACAGCACCGAATCATTTACACGATGCATTAAGCCACGAGTTGCAAAGGTAACAACAGTACGACATTGAAGCGTTGGCCGAAACAGTTCGCACAAATGTTCCACAAATAAATCTTCAATTATTGAACAATTGATTGAAGCTGTAAACAGTGGACCTGGTGAAATTAATTTTTTTGCTCTCGGGGGAACCTGAAAAACTTTCTTAATTTCATTGCATTTGGCGAGGATCAGATCGCGAAATGATATTGCTCTAGCGTAGGCTTCATTTGGAATAACTGCGACTTTACTAGAAGGGCGAACTGCGCATTCTGCCTTGAAATTTCCATTAAACATGCAAATCACCGAAACACCAATTTGAAACATCTCCAAAAATAGCGCTTTGACCAAGATCCTACAGATATGCAAATTAATTGTTTGGGATGAATGCACAATGGCCCATAAGAGGTCACTGGAGGCACCGGACAGAAAATTGTAAAATCTTCGTGACAACCAAAATATTTTTGGTGGGGCCATAATTCTGTTGTCAGCTGATTTTCGTCAGACTTTTCCAGTTATGCCCCGATTCACTGTTGCTGATGAACTTAATGCATGTCTAAAATCATCGAATTTATGGCAATACGTAAAGAGACTCCAATTAACGACTAACATGGGAATATTTTTGCAACATGATGAAATTGCAAATGTGTTTGTGAAGCAGTTATTAGATATTGTAAATAATAAAATTGCAATGGACACCACGACCGGATTCAGATTACCCACAGATTTCTGTCACATCATAGATTCAAAAGAGGAGCTTTTTCAGCGTGATTTCCCAGATATAGCGCAAAAGAACAATAACCATAATTGGCTGGGTGAACGAGCAGTATTGGCAACTAAAAATAAAGATGTCGAGAATCTCTATGCGACTATTCAGAATTTTCTTCCTGGACAGTTGGTTTTCTTCAAATCAGTCGACACTGTTATGAACCAGGATGACATAGTCAACTTTCCACCTCACAATTTGCAGTGAAAAGTAGGATCATTTGTCATCATGCTGTGTAACATTAATCAACCTTGACTATGCAATGGAACTAGACTGGCTGTGAAAAAGCTGATGAATAACGTCATTGAGGCAACAATCATAAACGGAAAATACAAAGGAGAGGATGTCTTGATCCCGCGAATACCGATGATTCCAACGGATTTACCATTCGATTTTAAACGCTTACAATTTTCAGTACGTCCGGCCTTTGCGATGACAATAAAAAATCGCAGACAGTCTCTAGAAGCTTGCGAAATCAACTTGGGAGTTTCCCTGTTTTGCGCATGGACAATTATACATCGCGTGATCGCGCGTCGTTTATATCTTCAAAAATATTAATAAAACTGCATGCTTCATTAAAAAAGGATTTTTTATTCAATACGTTTTGTTTGTTTTAAAATTAATTTATACAAAAAGGTCTTTTATTTGTGGCTTCCTGGGGGCAATGTCAATATCATCAATTTATATACTTACGTTTTTATACGTTTAGAGTCGAGTCAAAAAACCGGGCTAGAAGGCCTAAGGTCAACGCTGAAGATAATTAGATTTCGAATAAAAAAAAGAGCAAAATTTAATGTTCGTGCACTTTATTTAAAAATCAGCTTAAGACTGAATACATTGAATGAATTTCCACTTGAACAGATTTGAGTTTTGTTGCATAAGAGCATGTCAGCATTTTTTTTTTTTAGTTATGCGCATGCTTTGGCTATTGAAATTTGATCAAGCGGTTATTTACGTTTTGTTTGTGCCTTCTTGGGATTTGGGTTGACAAAGTAACGATGCATAGCATGTACTTATGTCACTTCCCTCTCCTTAAAATTGAAGCCTATGCTTCGGTGGAGGTTGATGGGTATAATCTAGGCAACGCGATAGGATTTGTTTCCTATGCTATTGTTTTTCTCTTTCTTAGCTCTAAATAAGTGTTTACGGCCAAAGGTGTAAGACTCATTACTGCGAGAATTACATAGATTAAAATATTGTTTTTTGTTATTAGGTTTACAATGTCCTTATGTTCTATTGGCTTTATTTTTATTATTTCTAGGGGTGTATACAATGGTGTTAAGTTTATTTGGGGACTTAATTCATTTTCGTTTAAAATCGTGTTACCTATTTTTATTCTGCATTGTTTTATTGTTATGATTTTATTGCCTTTAATTGTAATATTTAAGTTTGGTTCTTGACAGTTTTTATTTATTTTTGTTTCCTCTAGTTTCCATGTTAGGATTACATTTGGTTCTATATATTTTGTTAATTGATTTGTTATTGTAGGGACAAAATTACATATTGGTTTTTTCCTTTGAATGATATTTTTTATACATTCGTCATTTACTTCCTTTAACTCTTGGTTGTAAACTTTATCTTTTTCTTCAAAGTACTAATTTTTTCCTGTATGCTCAAGTTGAAAGCCATTCATATCGGGATAGAGTATGATCTTAATAGTAGGGATGGTTTTTAGAATGATAGGGATGTGTGAAACTATTAAGATTTGGTTGTTATTAATCCAATTTGATGTTTTTGTTAAAAGGATGTTTTTGCTGTCCACGTTATCTAGTTTGTCATAATTAAGTAATTTTGGATTGAATAGTCCGAGTCTGGAAAGTTGCATTCCCATGGCGACGTCTTCTGTATATTCGATAAATTGAATAAGTTCGTATATTAGGTATTCGGTGCGGCTATGTTGGTCCTCGGTTTCTTTGATTTTATCATGTTATTGTTAATAATTTGTTTTAACGTCATCTATTTCGTGTAAACTAACTGAGTCTGTAGTGATGGATTCTAGTTTTTCTTGTATTTGTATTCTGTCGTCGTTGTCTAACGTTCCGAATAAGTATTTGAAAGCGGATCCTACTATATTTATTAGTCCTTGTTTTTGTCTGTTAGTATGGTGTATGGTTAGGCTATTTAGTTCCCTTAACATTTTATTATGTAGTACTTTAATTTGCGGGACATTTGTATAATTGTTAATTTTTTTATTAAATAGTTTGTAAGTTGTTCTATATTTGTTAAATTAATACGAAGATAATGGTGTTCGTATTCGGATGGGATACTTATCGGTTTGTAGGAGAAAAGGAGGTATCCGTGGTCGGAGTCAATATTGTTAATCTGGATTTGTTGGGATTGGCATGCGTTGATTTAGGTAAAGCGGAGTATTAAGGTGAAGAGTCGGGAACCTGTGGGATGGAGACTTCGTTAGTTTTCTTTTTCTTTTTAAACTTAGCTTTGAGGTAGTGTGTTTCTCTATTTCTATTGGTGATTTTGTAGTGATCGGCGTCCGATTGTTCAACGTTCTTTGTCGATTTAAATGGGTTCTCAAGCTTACCCTTTTGTAATGGTCCTTTTCTGTATCGCGTGTCTATCTCATATAATATACAACAAGATATACAACAATCTTGGTTTTATTTGTTAATTTTTCTCCTCTTCTAGCTTTTGGGTAAAGATGGTGTTCCTGCATAGATGAATATGTGAGCGGGTGTCTGTCCTGTAGAGTCGTGTGTTGTTTTGTGGTTGTATATGTAAAGGATGTTTTCTTTTTTGCTTAGGTTAAGTCTACTATCGTTCGAGGTTTTTATGATTCTGATTTCTTCGTTAACAGTTTTATGCAACCTTTCTATATCTGCTATCCCGGTTTTAGCGGTATTCAATTGAAACTCCACACCCTCCCCATCCAACCATATTTTGAGTGCCAAGCTCGAGAATGCACCGTCTCGATCGGCCTTAAGTAATTTAGGTTTACTTAGGTTGTTAAAAATTCTCATTAATGCATTTTTGCATTCCAGCCAATCTTTAGTGGCTATTCGCTCTAGTGTGGTGAATTTTGAGTAAACATCCATACAGCTGAGATAATGTTTACCCTCGGAAGAATAGATGTCTATAACGAACTTATCACGACAGCATTCTGTTTCTGGGGTGATTTTAAGGGCATATCGGCTTTTCGATGTTCTGATTTCGCTAGGTTACATATGTGGCATTCGTTTATAATGTTTTATATATAGGTTCCGTTAAAGAGCTTATTTGTTTTCTGAATTCCGGGGTGCAGAAGTTTTTCGTGCGTTGTTAGAACTAATTCCTTGAATTGAGCGTATGTTGGTATGTTCTTGAGAAGGATGAGGCTACGGGAAATTTTTGTGTATTTGGGATTGATTATTTCGCGGTGAGCGCTTTGGATGATTTCAAAATCTGCATCGCTACCTATGTAGATACAGTTGGTTTTCGAACAAAAATCGTTCAGTAAGTAAGTTTTTGCTGCCTCCAGTGTCATTTCTTTGTATTTGATATGGGTGATTTGTTTTTATACCATTTACCCATTGAAAATGGGTAAAAAATGGTATATTAACTTTGTGCAAATGTATGTAACAGGCAGAAGGAGGCGTGGCAGACCATACAAAGTATATATAATCTTGATCAGCATCAATAGCCGAGTCGATTTGGTCATGTCCGTCTGTCTGTCCGTCTGTATGAACGCACAGATCTCAGCTATTAAAAGAGCTAGAGGCACCAGACTTGGTGGGAGTGTGCGTGTATTCAATACACACAAGAAGTTTATTTCAAACTTGATGTGCCACGCCCACCGCCTCCGCAAATCGATAAATGCGTATTTCGATTTTTTCCTAATAATTCAATAACGAAAATAGATAAACGCACCAAATTTGGTAGGGGGTTGTCTTGCAACATTATGCAAAAGTTGGATTTTAGACTTTTGGATGCCACGCCCACCGCCTCTAAAAAACACATTTTTATAGTTTAAAAGAAAACTAGAAAAGCTAGAAGCGCCAAATTTGGAAGTTAGGTGCCTGGTAACATTACGGAGAGTGCGGAATTTCAACTTTTGGATGCCACGCCTACCGCCCCCAAAAATCGATTTTGTAAATCGGTAAATCAAATTATAGGAAAAGTAGAAAAGTTTCCGAAATTTTTTTTAGGTATTATTGTAGATAATAATAATATTGACCAACCCTTTAAATTTAAACCCGATCGGACAATAAACACAGAAGTTATAGGCACGAGAAGTTTCGCTCACAGCAGTAGAGGCCCGACGCCGACGCCAACGCCGACTGCGCACGCACAGTCGTCGTGTAGTCAGTGTGCAGTCGGCATGTGCCATTAGCGTCAATGCATGTGAATTTGTCCTCGAAAATATGCGATGCGTTGTTATTCGCCGAATAAAAGTAATTAATATTAAGAATTAGTTTTTAACAGCGAAAGGTAAATGGTATCTTACTGTCGAGTGCACTCGACTGTAGCTTTCTTCACTTGTTTAAAATAGGTTTTGTGTTGCATGTTATCCTGACCTTTAGTAAATATGACCTGACTTGGGTGATAGTTTATTGGTTTTCGGACAGACTTATTAAATCACTATTGTCTTCTTCGGCGCTATGCTGTGTAGCCTGGCTAAAGAAAGCTTCTTCTATTGATATTCTGGAGAGGGCATCAGCCACAAAATTCTCCTTTCCTTTGATATACTTGATATCAAAATCGTATTCAGAGAGCCTAATTTTCCATCTTAAAAATTTTGAATTTTGTTTTTTGAGTTTATGTAACCAACATAATGGTTGGCGATCGGAAGATATCTCGAAATGTCTTCCCAGTAAATCATGTCGGTAGGTTTTTGTAGCCCAAACAATTGCCAATAATTCTTTTTCCATAGCACTATAAGGACTGTGCCGAAAAGAAACTTCACACTTTCAATTGTTAAAAGCTTTCAGTGGTAGCTTTCGATCATGCCATGTGATGCACCGTTAGAAAGCTCTGTTATATTCTGTGTTGTTTGCATGCTCTTTTTTCACTATTCGTTTTGCACATTTCGCAATGCCTCGAATTGAAGAGCAAGTTCGCCAAAAAATTTTGCACAATTACTGCACAGAAAACGGTGTTTTATACCGAAATTTAGCAAAAAGGTACAAAGTTAATGTTAATGGAGTGAAAAATATTATAAACAAGTTTGGGGAGACATACTCTCTAAAAGATTTGCCAAACCCTGGTAGAAAAAAAGGTCCAAGGGATGCCAGCGTCGATAAGAAGGTGCTGGCCTTAATTCACAAAAATCCCACGATGTCAGTTCGAGATTTGTCAAAAAAAAGCGCGTACAAGTACAACTATGTTTCAACGCATAAAACAACGGCATGGACTGAAGACGTATAAAAAACAAAAAGTTCCAAAAAAAAAAGTCTGCGTCAACAAGAAGTCGGCAAAACGAGAGTGCGCAGACTTTCTGATCGCTTGCTCACTGATGCAGTGGAATGCGTTGTAATGGACGATGAAACATATGTAAAATTGGACTCCAAAACTTTATCAGGCCCCCAATTTTACACAAAAGCCAAAGGTGAAACAGTTGACGACTCGGTCACCAAAATAAAAGTGGACAAATTTGGGGAGAAAGTCCTGATATGGCAGGCAATTTGCACCTGTGGCTTAAAAACCAGCCTATTTTTTACAAAAGGCACAATTAACGCTGACGTTATTAAAAAACGTTTAATACCATTCTATCGAAAGCACAACGGGTCGACATAATTTTGGCCAGACTTAGCATCAGCGCACTATTCCCGGTCAACATTGGCGCTCATTGAGGCGGAAAACATCAAGTTTGTTCTAAAAGAGGAGAACCCACCAAATTGCCTAGAACTGCGTCCCATTGAGAGATATTGGGCCATCGTTAAGCGAAATTTAATAAAAAATGGTGGTGACTCTCAAAACAACATAGAAATAAAAAAAACTGGATGCGTGCAGCCGGCAAGGTCACCAAGGAGGGTGTGCAGAACCTGATGGGAGGAGTTAAACTAAAATTCGCTCAAAAATAAGATGTTAATTTTTTTTTTAATTCTGTATAGAAAAATTGAACGTTTAAGTTTTGCTTTAAAAAATACAAAAAGAAAAGTTTAAATATTATAAAAAACAAGAAAGTTATAGTAAAAAAAAAAAGAAAGGGATTTTAGGAATTTTAGTTTTTGGAATGCTTCTACATAATTTTTTTCTTTTGTGTCTATTTTTGACCCTTTTTAAGACATCTTGTCAGGGGTTTTGCTATATCAGCGAAGTTGGGTATAAACTTTCTATAATAACCTGTCAGGCCCAAGAAAACTTTGATTTCTTTTGGTTTTGTTGGCAAAGGGTATTTTACTATGGCTTTGATTTGATCGGGATTAGGTTTTATTCCGTCTTTAGTGATAATGTGCCCGAGGAAGGTGGTTTCTTTTCGTAAGAATTCACACTTGTCTAACTGTAGTTTGACGTTTGCTTGGGATAGTTTTTCAAAGACTGCTTTTAATGACTTAAAATGTTCTTAAAGAGAAGTGGATGAAGGAGATTGTTGTCGTTGGAATGTGGCTGGGGCGTTTTTCAGCCCAAATGACATACTAGTGTATTCGTAATGTCCATTCTTAGTGGAAATGCAGTTTTCGGGATTGATTCTCCTTCCATTTCTATTTGGTAAAATCCTTTATGGTAGTAAAGTATTGCTAATATTTCATCCATATTAGGTAACGGATATCTATCATTGACTGTTACTTCATTGAGTTTTCTGTAATCGATTACAATTCTGAACTTATTTTTTCCAGACGCATCTAACTTCTTAGGGACTTCCCATATGTGGCTACAATAAGGGGAATTGCTTTCGCGTATTATCCCTTAACTGAGCATTTCCGAAATCTGAATTTCTACTTCTTTTTTGTAGGCTTGTGGGTAGCTATAAACTTTGGTGTAGATCGGAGAGTTGTGTGTGGTTTTTATTGAATGTTTTTCTTGGTTTGTAAAACTAAGCATGTCGCCCTCGTGATACTGGATTTCTTCGAATGCTTTTAATAAATTTGTTAATTTATATTTTTCTTCCTTGTTTAGGTGATCTAGACGGAATGAATTCTCTTGAAGTGAGGAACTTTCTAACGAGATTAAGTCCTATTGGAATATATGAGTATCTTGAAAATGGCACTGTTTGGGGGGAATGGTTTTATTGATCAATCTATAGGTTTTTCCAAAAAGGTTAACTGTTTTGTCTTTATAATTTATAATGGCCTCGGTTTTAGACAGCAAATTTCGTCCAATGAGCATATCATATTGGTCTGAAAATTTGTGTATTAAGAATTCTTGTTCAATTGGGAAATAGTTATTAGGTGGTATGTTGATAGTCTCGTTTATTATAAGGGGGCCATTGCTTGTATGAATTTTGTGATTAGACGATTGGATAGGGTAATCAAATATATTCCGGGTTATTATGTTAATAGTGGAGCCAGTGTCGATGAGACACCTCAAGCCCTGGTTATTATGTTTAATTATTATAAATTGGTTTGGTTCTTGGCCGGTAACTGAAAATGTTCGGCTTGTTCTAGTTCGTATGTTTCTTCAGTTTGATCTTCAGTATTTTTATAGGTGGGATTTTCAACGGATGGTTCCATTGTTGTGTAGCTAGTACTCGGGGTATCTTGATATTGATAAGAATATATAGAATGGTGGATATTCTGGGTAATATGGATTATAGGGAATTCTTCTTGGGTTTGTGATTCTTCTTGGCAACGGGATTCATCTATTACCATTTTTGACTGTCCGCTGTCTGCTGGTCTTTGTCTTTTAGCAGGATGCATTCATTGTCGATGCAAAGTTATTATATGTAGTCGGGTAGTTGGATCCGAATCTGTTTTGATCGAAAATGATCTGTCTACTAAGTGGTACATGTTGTCTTAGAGGTGGTCGTGGGGTGTAAAAGTGTGGTTGTGGATAATTAAAGTTCGGTGGGGGTTGTGGAAATGGTATGTAATGAGGTCTAGGTGGCATATAGTGAGTTGGTCTAAAATGAGGTGGGTGACTTATGGCATGTGTTGGTTGGAAAGGTGTGGTAGGCTTGGCTAGATCATAAAATTGTTTGATATTATTCTGAGACTTAGGCAATGGTTTTGTATTACCTTTGAAAGAGGTTGGTTCTTCGTAAACCCCTTTCTCTTGTAGTATATTGATAAGTGATCTTAAATTGGGAATATTATGGTTGATTATTCTTAAATAAATGTACAGGGTTGCCCATATTCGACGGACCCATGCAGCATTTTCCATCGTTTTCGCCAACATTTCGGCCGAAATAGCGGCTATTTCTTCACGAATGTTGTCCTTGAGCTCTTCTAGGGTCCTTGGCTTGTTAACGTAAACCTTTGACTTCAAATATCCCCACAAGAAGAAGCCAGGCGGCGTCAAATCGGGCGAACGCGGTGGCCAGTCCAAATCACCATTTTTCGACACCATTTTCGTCCGATCGCCTTGGTCGACTTTTATTTGGCCTCTTCGGATTAGAAAGAGCCTCACCAGTCGTAAATTTTTCGTATAAACGCTTAATGGTGTTCTTAGAAGGCGCACTTTTCACATTTTTTAATTTTTTAAAAGCACGTTGAGTTTTCACAATTGACTTGTTCTGTTGAATGTAAATTTCAACTATTTCAGAGCGCTCGCGTGGCGTGTATTGTTCCATGGTAAAAATCTGCTTGGACTGACGCTTCAAACGCGGTATGTCATTAAGCGATCTGGCATCTCTGTCAAAAGTTATGGCGTCGTCTGATGGGTCCGTCGAATATGGGCATATGAAAAAATTTTTGTCAACCGGGCGAACGCCTTTCAATCCTTCGTGTGGTCGGATAAAATTCTTGGACTCTCCCGTATCTATGAGAAACTTCATATCCGTCCCCGCTACTCTTCGTCGGATGAGAGGGAGCAGGGACATGCTTCTAAAAAATTAAGCGCACCCGAACCATAGTTGCTGTTGGCATCGTCATCAATTTGTGATACTGCGCAGTCAGCGGTTGCGGCATACGACTCAAGCCCGTTTCGTGCGCCTTGCGGAACATGATTTATTTTTTGATGCTTTCTCTGAGCATTGGTGCGATCAGATGCAGCCGATCTCTTGTTCGAATAAGTTGTGGCCTGGGTGGGATGCAGCATTCTTGAAATGGAAGGGTCAACTTCCATTGGCGTTGTTGCATTGTTATATCGTTGTCTTCTGCTTCTTTGGTCGTTCTTACCCTGAGTCTTGAACTGTTTATTATAGTGTAGGGTTTTCTGGATGTTTGTTTGTGACTCCCCTTGCTGGCCATTCTGCATTTTTGCGTTTGGCTTATGTTTCTTTTGCTCTTGGCTTCTTGCGAAGTTAGCTGCAAAAGTGTGTCTCTTATGGTTGGATTCAACCTCCTGTGCAATGGCGAGAGCTGACGGCAAATCCTTTGGTTGTGCCGAGAAGAGCACTTCCGTCAGGCTGCATTTGAGGCCTGATATGAAAATTCGCAATACATCATCGCGGAATTTTTCACATAATCCTTTTGCCATTGTTGGCTCGCATGACATATTGACCTTGTTGGTCAGCAATGTCAATTTCTTTTCTACTTCATCGTAGTATTGAAGTAGCGATAGGCTCCCTTGTCTGAGTGTACCTAACTCTTGCTCTATTTTATGGATCGGCCGTTTATCACTGTAAGTGAAATCGAGGCGATTTATGATCGCATCAAAATTTAATACTGTGCCAAACGATGCTAACACCGCATCAGCAGGGCCCCTGATCTTGCTTCTAATAATGATAACAGTCTGATAGTGGCGTGAACTGCCGTTGTATGGCTTAAAAATCTGATACGGTGCAAGCGCTGCCTGTCGCCATGACACATATGATTCTTGGGTACCAGCGAACTCAGGCAAGCATTTGACGGCGTCAAGTGGCTCGTCACAGCGTATTTCATTAATTATTTCTATAGCTGTATAAGTTTGCACTTCTGGAGGGGTAATGCGCGCAGCCGTCATTTGTGCTGACATTTGGTCGATTCTCTGTATTAAGGCCTGTTCTCTTTGCATTTATTTATTTATTTGTAGTTTGGTGTGAGTGAACAAGTGACAGCAGTGTTTGTGGAAATTTTAGTAGCAAATGGTGAAAATAATAAGAATACATACTCAAAAAAAAAAACACAATAAAAAAAAAACACAAAAATAAGGGGAAAATAAGACGACGTGAAAGTGCAAATGGGATATTCCACAAAATGTGCAAATAAAACAAACGAAATAAGCAAAATAAAATTATAATTGCCCCACAAGTGACCGTATATTGTGACCATCAATCGCTGAAAAGGCACCGGGATCACTTGTGTGGGACCTGTGTATTTAAGATCTAACTTATGACCTGTCTCGTTTTTTAGTAAAACTTGATCACCTACTGATATATCTATATCTCTTACTTTCTGATCATATAGTAGTTTATTTCTATTCTTATTTGCTTCTAACATAACACTAGCTCTTTTATAAGCTACCTCTTATCTTTATTTACTCTCCTTAGCATAGTCATCTATGTTATATATTGTTTCTAAGCTATCTATGCTATTAAAGTGTTTCGGTAAATTACTTGTTTTACCAAATACTAACTCATATGGACAATAAGTATGTGCCATAGAGGGGGTCGTGTTGAAACAAAAGACAAAATATTGAAGCCATACGTCCCAATCAGTTTTATCAACCGATATATAAGATCGTATGTATTCATTAAAAGTTCTATGACTTCTTTCTATTGTTCTAACTGTTTGGTGGTGGTGTGCTGTAGATGTAATATTCTTAACATTTAAATATTTGCACAAATTGTCTATAATTGAATTCTTGTATTCTGTTCCCATGTCCGTAATGAACGTCTTCATAGGACCCTACTTCAGAGTAAAAGATTCAAATATTGCTTTAGCGACAGTATTAGCGTTCTTATTTGGTACAGGTATGACAACTAAATACTTAGTTAAGTCACATATTAAAGTGACTGCATACTCGTTGCCATTTTCTGATTTTGGTAGTGGACCAATAGTGTCCACTATCATGTCGAAAGCATTTATAGGTGTGTCTGTTATTGTTAAAGGAGTCTTTGTATGCGATGTAATTTTTGACTTCTGACATTTATGACATTTTCATACTCAGTTATATCTTTAGACATACCTTTCCAGTAATAGTGTCTTTTTACTTTGGCGAAAGTTTTTGATATGCCAGTGTGACCTCCTTGAATTGGATCATCATGAAATTTAGACAGAATAGCTTCTTTGTCTTTAAGACTTTTTTTTGGGTCACCGGGTTGAGTAGCGCTACTCTAAATGTTTTCAATATTTTATTGCCCATTAATTTGAAATTATCTATTGAAATATATTCAAAGATATTTTTCTACAGTGCCACTTTGAGTTGGCTGATTTTATTTATACCGGCTTGCAGTTCAAGCCTTTGGAAAAATTGACCTAAGCCTAGGATTCCATTGGTATATAAATCGCTAACATCATATCTTGCGGTAATTTTTCTGCCATGTTTAAATAAACATAACATACGAGTATTTTTTACATGCAATGTCACTACTTTACGTACTTCATCATTGTTTATGACTTCATATACGATGGGCTTAGACGCTTTTTCAATAGTTTGCTTAGGCAATTCTATTTTTTTATTTTCCGCGCGGATTTTCTGTCTATTTTGATATCTTGTAGTGACTTTATGGATATTGCTAGTTATATTTTGTAGGTCTTTGATGGTTATTCTTGATAACGCATCAGCTACATAGTTGTCTTTTCCCTTCAGATATTCCACAGTGAAATTATATTCTTCCAGCTCAAGTCGCATGCGCGTTAGCTTAAGGCTTGTATGTACTAATCATTGAAAACAGGTATGTTAAAGGTCTATGATCAGTCTTGACAGTGAAGTGTCTACCATAAACATATGGTCTGAAATAATGAAATGCCCAATGAATTGTTGTCAATTCTTGTTCTGTTGTACTTTTATTACTTTCACCCTTAGTAAACGATCTTGATGCATAATCAACTGGAAGTTGGAGTCCATTTTTCTTTTGAGTTAAAACCGCTCCACACGCTTGCTTACTTGCATCCGTTATTATGCAAAATTCTTTGCTGAAATCTGGGTATTGTAATAAATTCGGATTTACTAGTGCCGATTTGAGATGTTCGAAGGCATTCTGGCAATCAGTTGTCCATTCGAATTTAACATCTTTTTTACATAATCTTGTTATGTGACGAGCATAGTCGGTAAAATGTTTGATAAAACGTCTATAGTAATTGCAAAATGCAACAAATCTTCCAGCGCTGTCCGCATCATGAGGGACTGGGTAATTCTTAATGACGTCGTATTTTTTGTCGTCAGGTAAGATTCCTTTATCAGTGCATTTATGTCCCAGAAAGGTGACTTCATGCATGAAAGCATGATCATTGATCATTTGATCATTTTTCAGGATGTAACTTAAAGTTGTATTCCCTACATTTCTCAAAAACATCAGTTAAGTTTTTAAGCATATGTTTTTCGGAACAACCGATAACTATTAAGTCATCCATATAAAGGAATGCTTGTGAAGCTTCTAATCCAGAGAATGCAATAGTCATCATCCTCTGAAATGAATTAGGCGCTATTTTTAAACCGAAAGGTAATCGTGTGAAACGATTCGAGTCATTGCTCGTTGAAAATGACGTTATATCCCTTGAATCTTTTTCAAGTTCAATTTTATGAAAGCCAGACATTAAGTTCAGACATGAGAAATATTTTGCTCTTCCTAGTTGATCCAAAATATCATCAATTCTAGGTAGCGGGAATTTATCCGACAACAGTTTTTTATTAATCTGACGATAGTCGATTACTAATCGACATTTTTTCGTATCAGATCCGGGAAGTGATATCTTCGGAACTAATAACAGTGGGTTGTTATAGGCTGATACAGACGGTTCTACTATTTTATTCTCTATTAATTTTTGTACCTGTATATTAATTTCATCTTTTTGACAATATGGACTTCTATAATTCTTTATGTAAACTGGTTCATCATCCTTCAATCTTAGCTTTTGCTTGTAGAAGATATTGGTAGTGATTGATTCGGTTTCCAGTCCGAATACGTCACTAAACTGGGTGCATAAAGTAGTCAATTTGTTTTTGAATTGTGGTGAGAGATTTTTATCTAATTGAGATAAGACAGTTTTTTCTTTATTTTCTGAATTGTTGTGAACTATGTCATAACTTGAAAGTGGTTCATATTTTAAACTGTGAATATTTACTATTTGATCAATACTGGTTGTATTCAGTAATCGGACAAATGCATTTTTTGTTGTTGCGACTGTGTTCGCAACATAAATGCCATTTTGAATTTCCTGATTTGGTATTAATATGTCATAACTTGAAAGTGGTTCATATTTTAAACTGTGAATATTTACTATTTGATCAATACTGGTTGTATTCAGTAATCGGACAAATACATTTCTTGTTGTTGCGACTGTGTTCGCAACATAAATGCCATCTTGAATTTTCTGATTTGGTATTAACGTGGCCGAGCCAGCGCAGACGTTGTATCGTGATGCGCCGGACCGCGTCCACGTCGTCGTACAACTCGTACAGCTCGTGGTTCATCCGAATGCGAAAGTCGTCCCCAATCCGAACGGGACCGAAGATCTTGCGAAGAATTTTTCTCTCTATAAATTGGGAAATTCAAATTATTTGGTCTTAGAATAAACCAATCTTCATTATGATTGAAGTCTAACTGGCAATTGAATTTCTAAATGAAGTCAATGCCTATTATTCTATCACAAGGTATTGCCAAGTGCAATTCTACTAAATGAAAATCGTGTGGAATTATGTATTTACCTGTCTGTATCTCTATTGAAGTCAGTCCTTTCGACTGTATTATGTCTTGGCCTATGCCTTGAATATTGATTTTCTTATTGATTTGGATATCATGAAAGATATCAGAATTTTCCTTTAACAGAGATATGTCTGCACCAGTATCTATTAAGAATACAAGTTTTTAATTTGTGTTTACGTTGAAAAAGTCTACAAATATATTTAAACTAAGATTGATGGTATGAACCGCATAACTTCTTATTGCTGAACATCTGAAGGGTGAGAATTTTCCGAATTATTCTGGGCAACTCTCACATTATTATTTGTGTTACTGTTATTGTGGCCTCGATTCTTGAGTTTCCTCTATATTGGCCTCGTCCATTATTGTTATAATTGGAACTGTTGTAGTTGTTGTAATTATTATTACGACCACGAGAGTTTCCTCCGAAATTTCCACGTCCGCGGTTTCCACCACTTTGTGAAGAATTTTTAAAATAAAGGACAGTATTAGGTTGTCCGGTTGCTTCTGTGCAACTGTTTACGAACTTGGATATGGCATCATTCATGGTGTTGAAGGTGCCAGCCTGCATGATAAGTTTTACCTTATCAATTGCGTAATTCTTTGTCATTGCCTTAACTGCAGACTGTGTAGAATAACTTCTGGCTATCGCAAGTGGTAGGCCGTCCGCTATGTACGCACTTTCTAAAGCTTTTGTCATTTGCTCAACCTCTGATGTATATTGGTTATCAGTTTTGTTGCGTTGCTGTAAATTCATCAGTTTAGCTGATAATATTTCTACAGTTTCGCCTTTGACATTGCTTTTTAGTCTGGAAATGACTTCTGATATTGTTGTTTCATTTCCGACTAGGTTTCTGGCGACACCTTTTAGTTTTGTTTTTATACCATTTACCCATTGAAAATGGATAAAAAATGGTATATTAACTTTCGGCAAATGTATGTAACAGGCAGAAGGAGGCGTGGCAGACCATACAAAGTATATATATTCTTGATCAGCATCAATAGCCGAGTCGATTTGGTCATGTCCGTCTGTCTGTCCGTCTGTATGAACGCATAGATCTTAGCTTTTAAAAGAGCTGGAGTCACCAAACTTGGTGGGAGTGTGCATGTATTGAATACGCAGATCGAGTTTATTTCAAACTTGATGTGCCCACCGCCTCCGCAAATCGATAAATGCGTATATTTTTATACCATTTACCCATTGAAAATGGGTAAAAAATGGTATATTAACTTTGTGCAAATGTATGTAACAGGCAGAAGGAGTATATATAATCTTGATCAGCATCAATAGCCGAGTCGATTTGGTCATGTCCGTCTGTCTGTCCGTCTGAAACATGCACAAAGTATATATATTCTTGATCAGCATCAATAGCCGAGTCGATTTGGTCATGTCCGTCTGTCTGTCCGTCTGTATGAACACACAGATCTCAGCTATTAAAAGAGCTAGAGGCACCAGACTTGGTGGGAGTGTGCGTGTATTCAATACACACAAGAAGTTTATTTCAAACTTGATGTGCAACGTCCACCGCCTCCGCAAATCGAAAAAAGCGTATTTCGATTTTTTCCAAATAATTCAATAACGAAAAGAGATAAACGCACCAAATTTGGTAGGGGGTTGTCTTGCAACATTATGCAGAAGTTGGATTTTAGACTTTTGGATGCCACGCCCACCGCCTCTAAAAAACACATTTTTATAGTTTAAAAGAACACTAGAAAAGCTAGAAGCACCAAATTTGGAAGTAAGGTGCCTGGTAACATTACGGAGAATGCGGAATTTCAACTATTGGATGCCACGCCTACCGCCCCCAAAAATCGATTTTGTAAATCGGTAAATCAAATTATAGGAAAAGTAGAAAAGTTTCCGAAATTTTTTTTAAGGTATTATTGTAGATAATAATAATATTGACCAACCCTATAAATTTAAATCCGATCGGACAATAAACACAGAAGTTAAAGGCACGAGAAGTTTCGCTCACAGCAGTAGAGGCCCGACGCCGACGCCGACGCCGACTGCGCACGCACAGTCGTCGTGTAGTCAGTGTGCAGTCGGCATATGCCATTAGCGTCAATGCATGTGAACTTGTCCTCGAAAATATGCGATGCGTTGTTATTCGCCGAATAAAAGTAATTAATATTAAGAATTAGTTTTTAACAGCGAAAGGTAAATGGTATCTTACTGTCGAGTGCACTCGACTGTAGCTTTCTTCACTTGTTTTTATACCATTTACACATTGAAAATGGGTAAAAAATGCTATATTAACTTTGTGCAAATGTATGTAACAGGCAGAAGGAGGCGTGGCAGACCATACAAAGTAAATATATTCTTGATCAGCATCAATAGCCGAGTCGATTTGGTCATGTCCGTCTGTCCGTCTGTATGAACACACAGATCTCAGCTATTAAAAGAGCTAGAGGCACCAGACTTGGTGGGAGTGTGCGTGTATTCAATACACACAAGAAGTTTATTTCAAACTTGATGTGCCACGCCCACCGCCTCCGCAAATCGATAAATGCGTATTTCGATTTTTTCCAAATAATTCAATAACGAAAAGAGATAAACGCACCAAATTTGGTAGGGGGTTGTCTTGCAACATTATGCAGAAGTTGGATTTTAGACTTTTGGATGCCACGCCCACCGCCTCTAAAAAACACATTTTTATAGTTTAAAAGAACACTAGAAAAGCTAGAAGCACCAAATTTGGAAGTAAGGTGCCTGGTAACATTACGGAGAGTGCGGAATTTCAACTTTTGGATGCCACGCCTACCGCCCCCAAAAATCGACTTTGTAAATCGGTAAATCAAATTATAGGAAAAGTAGAAAAGTTTCCGAAATTTTTTTTAAGGTATTATTGTAGATAATAATAATATTGACCAACCCTATAAATTTAAATCCGATCGGACAACAAACACAGAAGTTATAGGCACGAGAAGTTTCGCTCACAGCAGTAGAGGCCCGACGCCGACGCCGACGCCGACTGCGCACGCACAGTCGTCGTGTAGTCAGTGTGCAGTCGGCATGTGCCATTAGCGTCAATGCATGTGAACTTGTCCTCGAAAATATGCGATGCGTTGTTATTCGCCGAATAAAAGTAAAAGTAACGCTCCCGCGTTGGCCCTGGTTGCGCAAGTGTCCCACGATGGATATTATGCTGACGGAGGGCACGTGTCACTCGCTGCTGCTTGCGATCCCGCGTTGCGCAAGTGTCCCACGATCGATGTTATGCTGACCCAGGGCATGTGGCGGATGTTCTGAAGACTTTGCAGAGCTTGCGGAATTCGCTGAGTGCATTTCGGGTGTCGATGCCCTTAGCCACCTTCTGATGTGTCAACATTGTTGTTAACTCCTCTCCCTTTAAGCGCGGACGTCCTCGGACGCAATGTAGAAGCGCTTTCGCGTTCCATTGCTTGAAGTTTCGACTTCCTGTGCTTCTGGCCTTCTGTAATTCTGAAGCGGATTTCAGCTTCCATACCCATATGGTCATTATGATGAATGTTATCACTAAGATACCAAAAAGTCCGAAACTGATGAAGTTTGCCTTGAAGCTCTCAGTTCTTAGCGTATCCAGTTTCCGAGTGTTATTGATGTTGATTTCTTTCAGCATTTGTAGCGAAAGAACCTCTTCTGTTAACGTCTTTTCGGCCATTAATTGGAAAAGTGTGGGGGGGGGGGGGGTTGCTTCTGCATATTTTATTTCTATTGACTCGTACTTGTCTTCGTTGACGTAGACTGTGGAGTTTTGGAACTGTATTAGATAAGTTCCTTCTAGCTCCATTTCTTCTTTGTCGATTTTAATGTTGCCTTTAAAACTGTTGAGAAGGATGGTGCCGGTCACTATCTCCTGATGATTTGGGATGTGTTGATTGTTGATGGCTTTGCAGTGTGGTTTTCTGTTCTGAAGTAGCGGTGCTATGCAGGAGTCGTTACTAAGATTAATAATATTATTTTTATTACAAATTGTCTTATCGCTAAATGTTTTGCATTCTTTTATGGCGTAAATAGTTTTTTATGGCGTAAATAGTTTTGTTACAAATTATTATGTTTTCATATTTTATGTCATTTATTAAATTGTTTTGCTTAACTGCTTTAATTATCATAGACTTACATGGTTGTGTTCCTACTAAGGGTATGTTTACCATATAGAGCATACTATTGCCGTTTGTTGTTATCTTTATTTCAGCAAATTCAAGTAGTTCTTCTATATTGATAAACAATCCTTCTTCATTACTTAATATTTCTTCTATTTTATTTACTTCGACTTCTGAGAATATAATTGAGTTTACGGTATTGGGTTTAGCCCAGCTTATTGCATTTACTAGATTGTTTAAGTCATTTTTTTAGAAGTTGAAGTTTGTATTTTAAAATTGATACAAAATTTTCTTTAGTATCATTAGTGTCTATAGTGTGTTTTAATAATGCGTTTGTTACGCGACTCAATTCGTTTATCCCTGCAGTTAATTTTTTATTGATTATTACCTGTCTATTGTTGTTTTCTAATTGTTCATTTAATTTTGCTATTAGAATTTCATGATCACTTCTGTCCGGTGTACCGGCCAGCCATTTCCATGCTGTTCCTAAAGCATCGATGGATCTAATCTTTCGTTTGTTCGGTCTTAACCTACGTAACTCATTTTTGATTATATTTAGTTCGTATTCTAAGTATGGGTATAATTGATGAGAATAACTAACGTTCTTTAATGACTCTTCTAGTTTTGAGGTGATTTCTTCATATTCTTTTATGTCAACAACATGGATTATTTTAAATGTGCTTTCCTGGATTGCGGCGATTCCTATTTTTATCGGGATTAGCTGTGAGTGTGAGTAATCTAATACGGTTGCCAATCCGTAGCATAATGGCAAAAAAACCTGTGGACAAAATTACGTTTTTATATTATTTTTATGGACAATTCTTCCTGATTGAGTTTTTACTGTTGTATTGTTGTCTTTTGCTACAATTTCTTTTCGATATCTAGGGGTTATTTTGGACCCTAGTCTTTTGTCAACTTAAATGAAAATATGCAAATATGAAAATAGGCGATATGCCTTTTTCATATTTTTTTATAGGGTTTCGTTTCTGATTGTGATAAGAGATATCTTCTTCCTGTTTTTTGCTGATGTTATTACTAATCAGATTTCTTAAGCGTTCGAGCTCTATAGGGTTTGAATTAAATTGATTGCCAAAAAATATTTCTATGGGTTTCTTTTTCGTAGTTGAGTGGATTGAGTGGTTATATTCTTTTACTGTTTTAAAGATCAAGTCCTCAAAAGTTTAAGACACCTTAAGATTTCGGTCATAGTTGAATGAAATCTTTCTATTTGACCGTTGCTTGTGGAAGCATACGGTGGGGTTGTGAAAACTTCTACTTTAAGTTGTTCCTTTAATAAGAACTTGATTGATGCTGCGTTTAGAGCCTTTTCGTTGTCTATGACGACTAACTTTGGCATGCCAAATGCCATCATTACCTCCCGTAGAGGCGTTTTTAGATCTTCTGCAGCTCTTGATTTTACTATTTTAATCTGAGCATATTTTGAAAATTTATCTATGGCCGTGAGTACTAAAGTTTTCTGAGTAGTGTATAAATCTATATGGACAATTTCTCCAGGGTATGTAGGTATTGGAGTTGGTTGAATTTCCCCATGTTGAAATATGATATGATATGAGATATGATAGATTCCTTATCTGAAGTCAGTAATAATAATTGGCTTTTGAATACGTTAATTGGTACGTTTGCGCAAGGTATAAGATTGTGCGATGAACTCTCGTCGCTATGAATTGTAGCTGTGGTGCTATTTATCTGAGCACCTGGAGGATTTCTAGATAGGGCATCTGCCACTACGTTAGAAGTTCCTGGTTTGTATCTGAGTTCGTGATTGTACTCTTCGAGGTAGCTTTTCCACCTTTTGAGTTTACCATTATGATTCTTGTTGCTTAATGCAAAAGTTAATGGTTGATGATCGGTGAATATTATGACTTTAGAAGTACCGTAAAGGTACATGCGTAGACTTTGGAGAGCCCACACTATGGTCAACATTTCTTTTTCATTCGTGGCATAGTTCTCTTCGGTGCTAGTTAGTGTATAAAGTATGCAGATTTGTGTCACAATCGTATAAGCGATTATGTATTTTCTTTTGATAAAATGCTTGATGATCGTGGAAATACTGCAGTATATTTGCTATACACTTACACACGTATTTGCTCTATTGCTCGAAATTCAGGCGAGGATTTTAGCAACGTAAATACTGTTTTAGATAAAGTAAATATATCACTGGACAACGAAAAAGAGTGGAAACTTGCTAAAACATTATTGAAGTTTCATGATATTGTTATGAAGTGTTCAAGTGGCATATTTCTTCATTTTCTCTGCGAGTTTTGTTATTAGGTCTGCACAGTGTTTACTGAATTTTATGATAGTTGCTACTGCATTGAGAAAAACAAATCAGGCCAAATTATCAAAGTGAATCACAGCAGAATTTTACTGTGTGAAGCAACAGCTGTTGTGTTGCGCAAGTGCTTTTATATTTTAGGCTTGAGAGCAGTTGATAAAATCTAATTATATTTAAACAGAAAAATTATTAAAATATAATAATTATGTTTTACTACTATGGTGTTCACTAAAATAAAAATTTTAATTTGGATGCCATTTACCCATTGGAAATAGATAACAAATTTTTTTTTTGCCTTGTAAAAATGTATGCAACGGGCAAAATGTATGGATCACCATCAATAGCCGAGTCGATTCGGCCTTGTTCGTCTGTCTGTCCGTATTTCCGTTGTCACTACTGTTGCAACGCATACTAGTCCCTCAGTTTTAAAACTATTTAGCCAAAGCTTGGTATACACTCCTTTCTGCACACTGTAATTAACGAGCCGGGTTTATTTTCAAGCTGAAGCCATACTTGCCGCATCTTATTTTAATAGTGCTCTTAAAATTGGAGAAATTGCTCAAACTTTCTGTGATTTAGTTTTCCTATGAAACACCAACATTAAGGAATTAACTATAGTCCACATATTCATATCTTCGCCAACCTACAGTTCCAATAGCAATAAACTTCCAGTTTGTATTATTTATTTGCGTACAAATTTATATTATGTTGAAATATAAAATGGCGGTCTTGGTCATCTGCAATCAACTATAATTGGCGAATCTATTTGTCGCCTTCTTGAGTTCCTTCAACATGATGTTATTCGAATAAATCATTTGGGCGATTGGTGTACACAATTCGGAATGCTTATTGCACATTTGGAAGATATCTTTCCTAAATATATAACTGAGAGTCCCCCAATTGGAGATCTCCAAGCATTTTACAAAGAATCAAAGAAGCGGTAAGTTAACATTAAAAGTGAACTAATTAATATAGTTATTAAAATATAGTTCTTAAGTTATTAGCGAAGTCAGATAATATCGATGAACATAGAATATATGTATAAATGAATCGGCTATTGTTGTTTATCAATGATTTATTATTTATTTGACATGGAACGTTTTCTTCTCATTTATATAAATTAACAAAACGTTAAGTTTGTTATTTAAAAAAAAGCGATTGCTTTATTTAGCTACAAAAATGGAACTAACTTATTACAATTCTTAGTCTTAAAATGAAAGCTCGCTGCCGCTACCGCTGCTGCCGTCGCTGTTGACGCTCCCGCGTTGGCCCTGGTTGCGCAAGTGTCCCACGATGGGTATTATGCTGACGCAGGGCACGTGTCACTCGCTGCTGCTTGCGATCCCGCGTTGCGCAAGTGTCCCACGATCGATGTTATGCTGACCCAGGGCATGTGGCGGATGTTCTGAAGACTTTGCAGAGCTTGCGGAATTGGCTGAGTGCATTTCGGGTGTCGATGCCCTTAGCCACCTTCTGATGTGTCAGCCTTGTTGTTAACTGAGTGCATTTCAGGTGTCGATGCACTTAGCCACCTTCTGATGTGTCAACATTGTTGTTAACTCCTCTCCCTTTAAGCGCGGACGTCCTCGGACGCAATGTAGAAGCGCTTTCGCGTTCCATTGCTTGAAGTTTCGACTTCCTGTGCTTCTGGCCTTCTGTAATTCTGAAGCGGATTTCAGCTTCCATACCCATATGGTCATTATGATGAATGTTATCACTAAGATACCAAAAAGTCCGAAACTGATGAAGTTTGCCTTGAAGCTCTCAGTTCTTAGAGTATCCAGTTTCCGAGTGTTATTGATGTTGATTTCTTTCAGCATTTGTAGCGAAAGAACCTCTTCTGTTAACGTCTTTTCGGCCATTAATTGGAAAAGTGTGGGGGGGAGGGGTTGCTTCTGCATATTTACTTCTATTGACTCGTACTTGTCTTCGTTGACGTAGACTGTGGAGTTTTGGAACTGTATTAGATAAGTTCCTTCTAGCTCCATTTCTTCTTTGTCGATTTTAATGTTGCCTTTAAAACTGTTGAGAAGGATGGTGCCGGTCACTATCTTCTGATGATTTGGGATGTGTTGATTGTTGATGGCTTTGCAGTGTGGTTTTCTGTTCTGAAGTAGCGGTGCTATGCAGGAGTCGTTACTAAGATTAATAATATTATTTTTATTACAAATTGTCTTATCGCTAAATGTTTTGCATTCTTTTATGGCGTAAATAGTTTTTTATGGCGTAAATAGTTTTGTTACAAATTATTGTTTTCATATTTTATGTCATTTATTAAATTGTTTTGCTTAACTGCTTTAATTATCATAGATTTACATGGTTGTGTTCCTACTAAGGGTA
The DNA here is from genome assembly GCA_035046045.1 of Zaprionus bogoriensis. Taxonomy (NCBI): domain Eukaryota; kingdom Metazoa; phylum Arthropoda; class Insecta; order Diptera; family Drosophilidae; genus Zaprionus; species Zaprionus bogoriensis. Next base: position 185,754 of record JAWNOI010000022.1, read on the forward strand.
TGTTTACCATATAGAGCATACTATTGCCGTTTGTTGTTATCTTTATTTCAGCAAATTCAAGTAGTTCTTCTATATTGATAAACATTCCTTCTTCATTACTTAATATTTCTTCTATTTTATTTACTTCGACTTCTGAGAATATAATTGAGTTTACGGTATTGGGTTTAGCCCAGCTTATTGCATTTACTAGATTGTTTAAGTCATTTTTTAGAAGTTGAAGTTTGTATTTTAAAATTGATACAAAATTTTCTTTAGTATCATTAGTGTCTATAGTGTGTTTTAATAATGCGTTTGTTACGCGACTCATTTCGTTTATCCCTGCAGTTAATTTTTTATTGATTATTACCTGTCTATTGTTGTTTTCTAATTGTTCATTTAATTTTGCTATTAGAATTTCATGATCACTTCTGTCTGGTGTACCGGCCAGCCATTTCCATGCTGTTCCTAAAGCATCGATGAATCTAATCTTTCGTTTGTTCGGTCTTAACCTACGTAACTCGTTTTTGATTATATTTAGTTCGTATTCTAAGTACGGGTATAATTGATGAGAATAACTAACTTTAATGACTCTTCTAGTTTTGAGGTCATTTCTTCATATTCTTTTATGTCAAAAACATGGATTATTTTAAATGTGCTTTCCTGTATTGCGGCGATTCCTATTTTTATCGGGATTAGCTGTGAGTGTGAGTAATCTAATACGGTTGCCAATCCGTAGCATAATGGCAAAAAAAACCTGTGGACAAAATTACGTTTTTATATTATTTTTATGGACAATTCTTCCTGATTGAGTTTTTACTGTTGTATTGTTGTCTTTTGCTACAATTTCTTTTCGATATCTAGGGGTTATTTTGGACCCTAGTCTTTTGTCAACTTAAATGAAAATTATATCGCCTTTTTCATATTTTTTTATAGGGTTTCGTTTCTGATTGTGATAAGAGATATCTTCTTCCTGTTTTTTGCTGATGTTATTACTAATCTGATTTCTTAAGCGTTCGAGCTCTATAGGGTTTGAATTAAATTGATTGCCAAAAAATATTTCTATGGGTTTCTTTTTCGTAGTTGAGTGGATTGAGTGGTTATATTCTTTTACTGTTTTAAAGATCAAGTCCTCAAAAGTTTAAGACACCTTAAGATTTCGGTCATAGTTGAATGAAATCTTTCTATTTGGCCGTTGCTTGTGGAAGCATACGGTGGGGTTGTGAAAACTTCTATTTTAAGTTGTTCCTTTAATAGGAACTTGATTGATGCTGCGTTCAGAGCCTTTTCGTTGTCTATGACGACTAACTTTGGCATGCCAAATGCCATCATTACCTCCCGTAGGGGCGTTTTTAGATCTTCTGCAGCTCTTGATTTTACTATTTTAATCTGAGCATATTTTGAAAATTTATCTATGGCCGTGAGTACTAAAGTTTTCTGAGTAGTGTATAAATCTATATGGATAATTTCTCCAGGGTATGTAGGTATTGGAGTTGGTTGAATTTCCCCATGTTGAGGATGCCTATCATACTTAGAAAATTGCTTTGCGACGGCCATTACCTTCTTTGTTAAACCAGGGAAAAAAAATTTGCTGAGGATTTGGATTTTGTTTTCGATTGGGTTTCTATGAGCTCGAACGTGCTCGTTGACGATTATCTCATTCTGGTCAGATTCTAAAAGAATATCCTCTACTTGGATTTGTGTGTATCTTACTTTATAACTACTGAAATAAAAAGGGTAAATATTTTGAATTTTTCCCATTATTCTTTCAGAAGTAAGCAAACCGTTTACAATCTTTGGGTCAAGCCTTTCTTTTAAGATTTTTATCAGGTCTTCTTCAGAATACTCGCTTTTCTTTACAGTATGTCGATGATACTGTGGAAATGGTAATTCAAATTCATAAGATTCCTTATCTGAAGTCAGTAATAATAATTGGTTTTTGAATACGGTAATTGGTACGTTTGCGCAAGGTATAAGATTGTGCGATGAACTCTCGTCGCTATAAATTGTAGCTGTGGTGCTATTTATCTGAGCACCTGGAGGATTTCTAGATAGGGCATCTGCCACTACGTTAGAAGTTCCTGGTTTGTATCTGAGTTCGTGATTGTACTCTTCGAGGTAGCTTTTCCACCTTTTGAGTTTACCATTATGATTCTTGTTGCTTAATGCAAAAGTTAATGGTTGATGATCGGTGAATATTATGACTTTAGAAGTACCGTAAAGGTACATGCGTAGACTTTGGAGAGCCCACACTATGGCCAACATTTCTTTTTCATTCGTGGCATAGTTTTCTTCGGTGCTAGTTAGTGTACGCGAAATAAAAGTGATCGGTCTGCCATTCTGCTCTAGTACTGCGCCTATTGCGTAGTTTGAAGCATCTGTTGTGAGCTGAAATTCTTTCGTGAAATCTGGGTATGCAAGAGTTACGTCTTGCGAAACTAAAGTATTCTTAATTTTTTCGAATGCATTTTTACAATTCTGGTCAAAGACTATGTTTATTTTATGAGAGATGTTTTTTGAAGAACGACCGTTATCTCCTATGAGTAGGGTTGTGAGTGGTTTTGCTAATTTGGCGTAGTCGCGAATAAAACGTCTGTAATAACTTGATATCCCTAGAAAGGATCTCAAGTCCTTTAGGGTCTTTGGTACCGGAAAATTATTAATAGCCTTGACTTTTTCTTTGTTTGTTTTTACACCGTTATTAGAAATAGTGAAACCGAGGAAATTAACTTCATTTCTGAAGAATTCCCACTTATCGATTTGTACTTTCATATTTGCTTTGGCTAAAGTGGAGAATACTTTATCGAGATCTTGGGTGTGTTCATATTCAGATTTGCTAAAAATTATTATATCATCGATATAGACATAGCATCTCGTTCCGATGTGTTCTCCTAAGATGTCATCGAGAGCTCTTTGGAAAATAGATGGGGAGTTCTTTAAGCCAAACGGTAGTCTGGTGAATTCGAACTTTCCACCGTTTACTGAAAACGCTGTTTTCTCTATATCCTTCGCATTAAGCGGGATCTGGTGAAAGCCGCTTTTTAGATCGAGCACTGTAAAATATTTATTTCTACCCAATTGGGCGATGATTTCGCCAATCTCAGGAATTGGGTATCGATCTGATATTGTTATAGCATTGAGTTTTCTATAATCTATAACAAGTCTATATTTCTTTTCACCAGATGAATCTGCTTTTTTTGGTACTATCCATACTGGGGCATTATAAGGTGACCGTGAAGGTCTTATTATGCCATCATCAAGCAACTGATTGATTTGTTTCTCGACTTCTGGTCTTAGAGAGGCTGGGTATGGATAATGTCTGCTATGAACTGGTAGATCTGTATTTGTTCTGATTTGTCCTTGTACCGCGGTGGTGTACGTTAATTTTTCGTCAGGCTCGGAAAATAATTCGGTATGTTCTTTTACTATCTGATTGAGTATGTCTTTTTGACATACTGTCATGTGTTCTGTTCGGATTTGAATATGATTTACTGTCTGAGTTGCCAACTGCTTTATCTTTACTTTATAATTACCTTTTATAACAAGAATATCATTCTTTACGTCGATCACCGCATCGAGTTTTTTTAGTGTATCATTACCCAAGATATCATGGAATGTTTTAAGAGTGGGTAATAAGAAGAATTTAATTGGGTGATCCAGACAATTGAATAAACTGAGGTGAGTGTGGTGGGTAATCTTAGTTTGCCCTCCAACAGAATTTGCAAAAAACGGCTCTTCGTTAAGTTTCGGATTCTGTACCAAATTTGTCTGAATATAATTTTGGTTGGAACCAGTGTCAATTAGAAATTTGAAAATTTTCCCGTCCCTCGTAGCACAATTGAAGTAAGGCAACGAAGAACTATTCAGTCTAAAAAATGGATATCGGAAGTATCGATTGTCTCTAAAACATGGTCCTCATTGGTGCGCTCGTCCTGTTCATATGGATTAAATGATCCATTCTGTTCCCAAGCATCGTAGAAATCTTGTTCGGATGCTTCTTCAGGATATGGATACGAATATTCGTTATCTGCGAATTGTTCGGCTTCTCCTGTAGATACATGGAATTGCCTTTGATACTTGAGAGGCTGGTTTGTTTGTGAAAGCGGCGGTGGTCTTTTTCCCGCAAAGTCATTACTTGGACGATTCATATAATTTATACGGTACGACCTAATGGATGGATCTACGTCCATTGGTACTGGCTTAGGCTCTGGCTTTGGTTCAGTAGGACGAGGAGGTGGAATCTGGTTGGTGACTTGAATCGGGCTTTGTGTCTGGTAAGGCCCTTGTCCCATTTGTGGTTGTTGTCTATATGTCTGATATAAATGTGGTGGAGTAGGCTTACTCGTGGTGGGTTTACCACTTGGATGGTAATAGAGTCTAGGGTCAAAGCTCTTCCAATTGTTTTGAATGTTATTGGATATTTTGTGGCTAGTTGGTAAAGCTTGTCTCGGCGGTAGACTTGGAGGTGTTTGTCTAGATCTAGGTACGAACATATTTCTATGCTCTTGGTTTTCAAGCAGAGTACAGAGATGTAAAGCATGACTTAAATCTCTTGGTTCCTTAATACCAAGATGTCTTGGTAAATCCCCATTGAGACCTCTCACAAAGATGTCTAGAGCCTTTCCTTGTTAATGCTCTTATTGCTTCCGGAGATTCCTCCGTTGCTCCGATCTGGTTTAAGATCAGTGACAAATTGTGATAAATTGCCTGGTAAAATTCGTGTATGGTCAGATGCCTCTGCTTCAATGAGGACATCTGATACTCCAGGGTCTTCAGGTCTCTTTTGTCTGCATAATGTGCTGTGAGGCATTTCGAAATTGCCTTCCAGTTTAATGGGGTATTATAGGATTCAAGGACAGTTTCGGCTTCGCCGACTACCTTGGTTCGGATGGCCAGCGTAACCAGATAAAATCTGTGTGAATTTTCTTGCCCCTCGAACATGCCTATTATTCGATCAACATTCTTTTTCCAAGAGTTGAACGTTGCTCTATCTCCTGAAAACTCTTTAATTAATTTACAAACGTCTGGGACTTTGTATTGATCATGGCCTGCTACAGGACTCACATAAGGTATGTCACTCAAGTGATCATGGCCATGAGCTGTTGACTCTGATGGGAGTGTTTCTTTGATCAATGCGAGTATAACATTTCTTAATTCTGAACTAGCTACCGGAGTGCTAGTGGCAGTTGGTTCTCTCTTTCCTCATCGGGAACTACCGGCTAAATCGAGGTTATTCATGGCTGTTGTTAAAGAATCGGGCATCATCTATTGGATAAGGTTTCTCAATTCGGACAATGTAAAACACTAGTTGATTTTAAACGGACCACTTTTTTAGAGATTTTTTTATGTTTTTAATATGATATTCGAATGGAAAAATTTTAAATGATATAAAATTATTTAAAAAATTCTTAATATATTTTTTCTCTTCTTTTTTTTTAAAGTTTTCTTATAAATTTCTTCTGAATTCGTTTTCTTATTTTATTCTTTAAAACCAGTAGCTGGTTCGTTCCTTTTATCCTAGAGGGTCCCTTGGGAGTCGTAGGATTGGAATAAGTTATACTGCGTTTGAAGTGTTTTGTTTTTTTATGTTATAGTTTTACTTTTTTTTATATAAATTTGCTTAGATTTCTTAGGTTTGTATGATTTCTCTTTTACTTTTGGTGTTGCTTAAATTCTACGCTTACAAGATATGATACATCCGGCGAATCTATCCCACGCTGGTCCTTCGGATGGCTTCTTTTCTTCCTATTGCTGTGCGGCGGAGCGGCGGTGCAACGGCTACTGGGGATCCTTAGGGACACTTTGAATTGCGCAGTTGTCTGCGAACGGGTGCTACAGACTTAGTCGGCGGTTACTTTGGATCAAGTGAAATTTGTACAGTTCAATCGCGAGGAATAGATTTTATCCCTTATAAATCTCACTCACATTGTGGCTTTTATAAAGGCACTTATAGCGAGTTACACTGTGTGGCTACTTAAGGCACTGGTACGCGACGCGAAAGTCTTCTGTTTTCTTTTATTTCACTTGGTCCCTTTAAAAAAAAGCGATTGCTTTGTTCAGCTACAAAAATGGAACTAACTTATAACAATTCTAAGTCTTAAAATGAAAGCTCGCTGCCGCTACCGCTGCTGCCGTCGCTGATGGTGCTCCCGCGTTGGCGCTGGTTGCGCAAGTGTCCCACGATGGATATTATGCTGACGCAGGGCACGTGTCACTCGTTGCTTGCGATCCCGCGTTGCGCAAGTGTCCCACGATCGATGTTATGCTGACCCAGGGCATGTGGCGGATGTTCTGAAGGCTTTGCAGAGCTTGCAGAATTGGCTGAGTGCATTTCGGGTGTCGATGCCCTTAGCCACCTTCTGATGTGTCAGCTTTGTTGTTGACTGAGTGCATTTCAGGTGTCGATGCACTTAGCCACCTTCTGATGTGTCAACATTGTTGTTAACTTGTATAAGGGAATATACTAATATACGTTGTTATGCACTCTCAAGTGGAGGCGCAAGGGGTATGCATAGCTGACCGTTTGTTACAATTATGCCGACGCTAGCACTTTCTGTGTGCGGGCTAAGCCTTAGCGATCAGTTCATATTTTGGCCACTTAGGGTTTATGACCGGGACTTTGAAATATGTAAACACTGCAACAAAGTGTTACAGTGCGCACCCTAAGTACTTTCGGTACAGTAAGTATACAATATATGTGCATACTACAGGGAAATTTTTGAATTAAATTTTTAATACTAGATTTTTTTAATCTCTGATAAAGGGCAGTTTCAACGGAATCATTTTTCAATTCTAACTTACTGCTTAATATTTGTCGTTTATTCTTTGCTTCCTCCAGAAATTGTTTGATGTTTCCTCGGTATTGGGTGTTGCGGAACTTCTCTAGTAATTGATGGTTCGGCGTCTGAGGCTTGTAGTTTAATATGAGCTGATTTCGAAGCTCGGCCCAGCTTGTGAGGTTCGTCATTCCTAGTGTACGGATTACTTCTCCGCTGATGTTCCCTTCGATGTGTCCAAAGATGATAAATTTTTGCCGTTCATCAGTAGTTTGGTATAGTGTTAATATAAAATCAATGCAGCTTATGAAGGTGTAAAGCGCATTCGGATCACCATTGTAGGCCTCGACGGCATGTATTTGCTGTTCTACCAGGTTCATATTAGCATCCGATAGCGATATTGGTGGGGGTGTTTGCATCAGGTTCGGTTGAACAAATTGTCCTTGTGCCATGTTGTATATTTTGCGGCGTTTGGTAGTTGTATCAGATTGGTCGAAAAATTGGATTGGCTGAAGTATCAGGTTGGTTGAAGTATCGGATTGGTTGAAGTATCGGCTTAGTTGAAGTATCGGCTTGGTTGAGATGTCTGATTGGTTGGAAAATCGGTTTGGTTGACGAAGTGGGCTTACTTTTCACTTGAGCTTTAATTGTCTAGTTTCGTTGGTTTATTTATTTGATTTGGTTTTTGGCTTGCACTGAATTTGTTTATGTAAAACACGTGTACTCTTGACACTGTATGTTGAGTTGTTGGTTATAATTATAATTGATTTTATTATCGAATTCACTTGGGCTTACTTGTTTTTCAACGTATGTTCTTATTTTTGATTTTTATCTTAACGTTTAATTAAATTGTTCAATATGATTGTTTTTTCAAAACTTCTAGCACTTTCGTTTTTATAGGAGAACCTTTTGGATTTATATCTCCAGCGAATTCTAGAGAGGTTTTACTTTTCAGTTTTCACTTGCGTATAATCGCGCCACTGTTTTTTTGTGGGGTAACTTGGCGGATTAAATTTGAGTTCGCGCGAGTTGTTGGTTTCGCGATTCTTTAGCGGATAACAGAAGTTGCGGGAATCGAATAGGCTATATGGCTATCGCATCGAGATTTCTGCTATCCTACCGGCTGCGCCACTTACGTTTCGAGTCGAATAAATGACCGGGCTAGATGGCCTAAGGTCAACGCTGAAGATAATTCCGAATAGATTCCGAATAAAAAAACAAGAGCGTGTTTTTAACTTCGTGCCATTTATTTAATGATCAGCTTAAGACTAAATACAATTAATGGGCTTCCGCTTGAACAGACTTCACTTTTGTTGCAAAAGTGCATGTCAGCATTTTTTAGTTATGCGCATGCTTTGGCCATTGAAATATGATCAAGCGGTTGTTTACATTTTATTTGTGCTTACTTGGGATTTGTGTTGACAAAGTAACGATGCATAGCATTTATCACATCGCTCAATTAGTTCGCGGCCCGACATATAAGGAGCAGTAGTAAGTAAATATAGATATTTTTTATCGAAAGTGTCGATAGCTCTGTGTAAAAATTATACAACTCTGTGACCACGTGCTTTTAAGTTACAAATTTTTAAGTAATACAACCTTTGGGTTTTTCTACAATATGGAAAAAAAGGAGTTTCGTGTCCTGATTAAGCACTGTTTTTTGATTGGAAAAAATACAGTAGAAGCAAAAGCTTGGCTTGATAAACATTACCCAGATTCTTCTCCGGGAAAATCAACCATCAAAGATTGGTACAATGAATTTAAACGTGGTCGTGTGGACACCAAAGACGCTGAACGCAGTGGTCGCCCAAAAACAGCAGTTACGCCAGAAAATGTGGCAAAAATCCGAAAAATGGTATTGGCCGATCGCAAATTGAAATTAAAGGAGATAGCTGATGCCTCAAAGATATCGGAAGGCAGTGTGTTTACGATATTACATGAACATTTGGACATGAGAAAGCTCTGCTCGAAGTGGGTGCCGCAATTGCTAACACCGGACCGAAAGCAACAACGCATCGATGCTTCCGAGACGTGTTTAAGAATGTTGAAGCGCAATAGGAACGATTTTTTTCGCCGTTACGTAACCATGGATGAAACCTGGATACACCACTATATTCCAGAATCCAGTCGTCAGTCTTCTGAGTGGGTGGTAGCCGGTGAAAGCCGTCCGAAGCGTCCCAAAACACAAATATCGGCGGGTAAGGTTATGGCTTCTGTATTTTGGGATGCACATGGGATTTTATTTATAGACTACCTGGAAAAAGGTAAAACAATAAACTGCGAATATTATATAAAACTGCTGGATCGATTGGATCGCGTTATCAAGGAAAAACGTCCACATAGGGCCAAGAAGAAACCACTGTTTCACCAGGATAATGCACCATGCCACAAGTCTATGGCAACAATGGTGAAATTGAGTGAATTGAGGTTCGAACTTCTGCCGCACCCACCTTATTCTCCAGATATGGCCCCCAGTGACTACTGGCTTTTATCAGTTCTCAAAAAGCACCTCCAAGGCAAGAGATATCGATCAAATGAGGAGGTGATTGTCGATACTGAGCCCTATTTTGAGGGTAAAAGTTCATCTTTCTACAAAAATGGCATAGAAAGGTTGGAGAAGCGCTGGACTGACTGTATAGCTGTAGATGGAAACTAAATTGATGAATAAAACAAAATTTTCAAAAAAAAGTGCTTTTCCAAGCCTCTTTCTGCCTGTTACATACATTTTCACAAAGTTAAAATACCATTTTTGACCCATTTTAAATGGTATAAAAAAATTAAGTGCTGCGAAACACTGGAATTGTTAACAGTACAAACTCTTCGAAAATGGCCGGGGAGATGCCAATGACGATGGATGCCGAAGCACGTCAACAAGTGATGAAAACGTTCAAGCAGTGAAGAAAATTGTTTTGGATAATCGTCGAATCACTATCAGTGAAATTGCTGAGGATATATCGCTTGGCTCGTGCCTTGCAATTTTATCTAACGCTTTGGGAATGAGACGTTTGTCCGCGAAGTTTGTGCCGAAATTACGTAATTTTTACCAAAGAAACCGTTGCAAGAACTGTTGAATGGCGTCAACAAAAGTTTTACACTTCTGGAATAATGTCTCTAGTGTAAAACTGGAAAAAGGTTTTCGACCACAATGGAAAATATTTAGTTCAATAAAGTTATTTATAAATACAAAATAAAATGTTTCGAAATTTGATTAGAAATGCGAAAAGACTTTTTCAACCCCCAATGTTAACAAATAATTTTCCGAAACCGTATTTTTTCTTGATTTTATATACATATTAGCACTTTCGCAAAAGAAACAGAACTTTTTAAATATAACCATTTCTTGTGGCGTCACCTGTTGGTGGGTATATGAAATAAAAAGTTTGATCTCTTGTTGACACTTCTTAAAATTTTAAGATAATTGGATAACTACGATCGAAGTTATCGATCAAAAAGTGACAGCAGCTTTTGGCCATCGGTTGTAAAATGTATTTTAATTAAAGAGCAAATATTAAATTTTGTTGGGAAAACGTTCACTGAAACATTTCAAATGATGAAAAAAGTTTATGGTGATCAGTGGCTATTCCATAGTAATGTGCCTAAGTGGTTTAAGCGATTCCAGGAAGGTCGTAAGGACCTCTGTGAGGATCAGAAGTCGGGCCTGCCAAAATCAGTGATTATCCAAAACAATATTGAAAAGTGCAGCAATTTATTCCGAATGAGCCAAAATCTTCCTTGCGTTACATGAAAATGGGGATAAATATCACCATAGAATCCATTCATCGTATTTTGAAAGACGTTCGACCACAATACCGTGACGCAGAATCCTGGCGCCTGTTGCGCGATAAAGCGCGGTCTCATCGGTCGACGCTTGTCACTGATTTTTTGACAAAAACTTCATATTAACCATTAATCACTCACTCTACTCATCTGATCTGGCACCCTGTGATTTTTACCTATTTGGAAAACCTTTTTCGCCCATGAAAGGACACTGGTTTCAGGACATTTCAGCTATCCAAAAGGCTACGACCGATATTCTCAAGAGCATTCCGAAAAGTTACCATTAACACTCACTTGAATGCTAATTGACCGGGCTAAACGCTATATCGAAGCACAAAGTTTCCTTTGAATAAAAAAATATAACTTTTGAAAGATATTAATTTGTTTTTTTTTTTTTGAAAAGTTCGACAAACCAAGTAGATATATACGAAGAAATCACACTAGAGCTTTTTAAATGGTTCCTTGCTTATTTTTATTAAAATAACTTTATAACTAATGATTTTATTAAACTTGTTTTACAGCTGGTCAAGTGTTTGTTATAAGCGGAGGAGAGGATTCAAATATATGCGTCTGGAGCCGTTCAGGTGAAATGTTATTCAAACGTCGTCAACAGTTCGGCGATCCAGTATGGCGTCTGAGTTTTGATCAAGCTACTTCAACTTTATATAGCGCAGGCTCATCAGGAAACATACTTGCATATAGTTTACATAACATTTTAAAACGAACACAATTTCAAATAACTAGATTACAACCAATAAATTCGACAAATGAATTTATAAACAAGATTAAGTATCTTAATAGCAGTACAATCATCGGTCTAAGTAACAAAAATCGTATGTTCTATATAAAACTATCAAAGACTCTTAAAATTGGAATTTGGAAATTAGTAAATGATTTTCCTGTATACAATTGTTCAGTTCTGGCTGTACAAGATAGAATTATTGCTACTTGTGGGTTTCGGCGGCTTACACTTATGAGATACAACATTGATTCTGATAACGTAGAAAAAATCTATGATGGATTGAAACTCAAAGGCATTATAAAATCGTTTTATTTTCTATCAAATGAACTGTATATTATATCAGATGAACTTGGTAACTGCTTAATACTAAATGGCCATAAAGCAGAAATCGAAGGCAGCATTCAAATCAATGATAGCCGTGAATCTTGGATAACAGCTGCACTTCTTATATTACCTACACATTTGTTACTTAGTAGTCGTAATGGAAACATAAGGCTTTACATTCGAGATGAAGCTTCAGTTTTCCAACATAGGGCAACGGTTAAAAGCTTGCACTGCAAAATGGGTGCCAATGTCTTTAAATTATTGAAAATGGATGAAAAATATGCTTTGATACTGAGTGGTGGGCATGAATCGACTGTAAAAATATTATGTTTAAGTTTTTCTGATGCAAAATTAACAATATCGCGGCGCGAGAATGTTCCCATGACTTGGGTAGAAGCCTCACCGACATTAGATATGCTAATAGGATTTGATGGAGACCATTTAGTAGCGTGGTCTCGACAAAATGACTCAATTTTGCATTTCAAATGCGGAGGTGGCCACCGTTGTTGGGATTATTTCCTAACTCACAAAAAATTGCATGTAGTATATATAAAGAAAAAAGATGTATTTTTCCATAGTGAACTTATAGATGACTACTCTGCGATGATACCAAAAATCAATTGGCACAAACGTGGTTGCAACATTATCCAATTAATAAGGCCTGTTGCAAATTCATTTCCACTATATATAATATCAGGCGGAGATGACAATATTATTAAAATTACGGAGTTTAAAGGTCAATCCCTAAATTTTTTGACCGAACTTCATACTCATATTTCAACTGTGCGACATTTGACAGTCTATCCAATTACTAAAGACCATGAAAATTATTTTCTTATATTCTCCGTCGGTGGTCGAGCCCAGCTTTGTATAACTAAATTTGACCCTAATGGTCCTGTTATTAGTGAATTATGCTCGCACACAGTGCGATCCAGTGGCCAAAATATTATACTTGATGCCCGATTAATGTCAGTTTATGCATTGCGGTTAAATGAAATTGGAGAATTTAATATATATTTAGCTAGTGCTGATGGGAAAATTCAAGTACTACGGTGGCATCAAGAAAACCCATCACGGCTATATTTACTTCGGCTTATAAATATTAAGCGTTGTCCTCTTGAATTAAAATATCTTTATGATATAAATTTGCTTTTAGTTGCAACTACTAGTGGTATGCTGTATGGCTTTGATCAAAATCTTATTACAGAACGTTTTCGGCATCGCCTACATATGTCCGCCATCAATTCATTTGACGCACTGGTCGATGACCACTATATCCATGTTTTATCTGGTGGTGATGATGAAAATGTAAATTATACTACTATTCGATTAGCTGATATGAGGGTTCAGGTAATTAAGGAGATGACAGGTATTCATAATGCACAAATAAATGCGTTGATTTTAAAATCATGTGAAACTAGCAGCAAGTCCACCGATCTTATTGCTTACACCTGTAGTACGGATAAGCAAATCTTTATGATTAACTTAATAACTCAAGAATGCAATCGCATTGGTTATACTTGTATATCCGACATAAAAGGCATGATTCTTTATACAAACAAATATTTATATATTTATGGTTGTGGGCTGCAAATATTGGAGCTAGAAAATGATGCTGTAAAAATGTATACCTAATATATATTAGCTACAAAATAAATTCTTTGAATTATGTCTGCAGTTAGTTTTATTTACGGCACAAAGTTTGTTGTTTACTCATATTAAAAAGTAATGAGGTATCAATTTCAATATCTCTGGGCTTAAGATAACACTAATAATAGCTGTAATAGTTGATATCTGTGTGTTCATACAGACATACTTGCAGATGGACAAGGCTAAATCAACAGGTATATTGATGCTGATTAAGATTATATACGTATACTTTATGTTGTCTGCCACGTATCATTCTTCCTGTTTAATAAATTTGCGTAAAGCTGAAAAAGGCTACCCAGAAAACAACTGAAAGTTCAAAAAGTGAAAAAAAAGTTTTTAAGCATGTGAAAAATAAATTACGAAGGTCAGGTCACAGGATGATCCGTGTGAATGAAAGACGGTTTTTATAAAGTTGCTTTTTATTTATGACAGCAGAACCGGTGTTTCGTGTTGGAGTGCAAGTTTAAAACTGAATATTGAAATACAAAATGTATTCATAGGAAGTATATTGAAAGCGTAACAATGAGAAATGGTATGTGCGATCGGCTTCGGTTGACTCTTTAACCCTCTGGATTTTCTCCAGATTACGCTCATTTAAGCGATGAAGGTAAGGGAGGCTAAGAACATCTTGGCTGGCAGTAATGTTCAGCAGAGGAGAGTTGGAAATTACTGGGACTCTATTTTAAATGCTATTACGGTTGACGTAGAGAGTTCCATTGGCCGTGGCTCGTTCGCTGAAAGTGATAAGCTGCGTACCGTGTATCCAGATCTCGGTGCGGTTGTCTACCTGCACCTTTGCAGGTCTGTCGTTGACGGTGACAATTCCGTCGTTCACCCGGGTGATCGAATCCAAATTACTTGGCTGAATCTCGCAGTGTGCTGTACCTCCGGCATGTATTTCTCTGGTACATGAACTCTTCGATGACAGGTGGCAAAACGTAGCTCCAGGTGAATCGTTGCAGCCTTCGAGAGTGTGAGTTACTCCGTTGCATTCGGCTATGACGTTGTCTGGTAGGTGTAGTATGAAGCCCTTATGTGAGACCGGGAATATGACTATTTTCTTACACGCAAACTTAATTATTGGAATTATTTGAGATAAACTAAAGCATGTTAACAGATTGAAGAAGCTTTACGGATGAGATGGTCATAAGATCCCCTATGTGAGTATTGGTGGGCTCCTTCAACAAAACTGATTTTAAATCAGCGTGATCTAGGATATTTGGGCTTACAATGTTAGCCTTTGCTAGGGTTAAAGCAAGCATTAAATTTTGCAACTCCATCAACATTCTATTTCTAGCCAATAAAGTTTCATAGAAATTAATTTGGTCTTGGACTTTGGTGTTTATTTCGATTTGTCTATTGTTTGAGTTTATTAACTGTATTTCATTGATCCCCTCCAAATCACCGGCATCAGGCGTTAACGCCACATCCTTCAACATGGATCCTAAAAAATCTAAACTGGCGACCCTATGGTGTACACCAATAGACTATGCGACTGCGGAAATATATTGTTCGAGTTCGCTAAATTTCTCGTTTCTTCCACCACGCGCATGTACTCCAAAAGGTTTGCAGAATGCCTGACCTAGGCGCATTCTTCCCACACTAGAATTTTACCATCCACGATGTGGATGTACTTAGCTTGTGAATAGTTGAGGCCAGGGATAACGAGAAGAGCGTGAACATCAACCTGTGGAATGGAATTTTTATACCATTTACCCATTGAAAATGGGTTGAAATGGGTGAAAATCTATGTAACAGGCAGAAGGAGGCGTGGCAGACCATACAAAGTATATATTCTTGATCAGCATCAATAGCCGAGTCGATTTGGTCATGTCCGTCTGTTTATCCGTCTGTATGAACGCACACATCTCAGCTATTAAAAAAGCTGGAGACACCAGACTTGGTGGGAGTGTGCGTGTATTCAATACACACAAGAAGTTTATTTCAAACTTTTATGCAGAAGTTGGATTTTAGAATTTTGGATGCCACGCCCACCGCCTCTAAAAAACAAATTTTTATAGTTTAAAAGAAAACTAGGAAAGCTAGAAGCGCCAAATTTGAAAGTAAGGTGCCTGGTAACATTACGGAGAATGTTTGATTTTCAACTTTTGGATGCCACGCCCACCGCCCCCAAACTATTGCATTTTAAGAAAAGTAGGGAGAAATCACAAAACATTTTTTTAACACTCTTGTAGCTTACCATAGAACAGATCTACCCTATAAATTTCAATCCGATCGGACAATAAACAAAGAAGTTATAGGAGTTTGAATCTCCCATATAAAGTTGTGGGCGCTTAGAATTCCAACTAAAATGTTGAACTGACGCAGCAGAAGGCCGGCATCAATAAAAGTCTCATTTGCCGATCGCTCCGCGTAACTGTGTGTGGTCTAGATGGTTGCATGCAAGATTCTGGTGCGTGTGGTCGCGGGTTCGAATCCAGCAACGGGCAATTTTTTTTTTTTTTTGCCGATCGCACTGCGTAACTGTGTGTGGTCTTGATGGTTGGCTCGCAAGTTTCTGATGCGTGAGGTCGCGGGTTCGAATCCTGCGCTGGGCAATTTTTTTTTTTTTAATAATTTTGCGCTATATGAAAAATATATTATGCAAAAAAAGAAAATAAAAACAAAAACTTTTTCTAAGCAATACAAAAAAAAGAAGACTGCGCTGGGATTCGAACCGGGGACATTTAGTTATAGAGCTGACAACTCTCACAACAAACCACTGAAGCACATGGTCTGTTCCTAGGCGCGAGAAGTTTTGCATACAGCAGCAGAGACGGAGCAGAGGCTCGGCTTCAATGCTTGCGCCGACTGCGCACGCACAATCGGCGTGCAGTCGGCACGTGCCATTAGCGTCAATGCATGTGTATTAAATTTCAGAAATATGCGATGCGTTGTTATTAATTCGAATAAAAGTAATTAATATTAAGAATTATTTTTAGCAGCCAAAGGTAAATTATAACTTACTGTCGAGTGCACTCGACTGTAGCTTTCTTCAATTTTTTTTTTAATAACAAAGAAGTTATAGGAGTTCGAATTCCCCATACAAAGTTATGGGCGCTGGCGATTCCTAACCAAAACGTTAAATCGACGCAGTAGAGGGCCCGCGTCAATAAAAGCCTAATTTGCCGATCGCATGGCGTAAACTTGTGTGGTCTAGTGGTTAGAGGTCCGACTCGTAAGTTACAAAGTTCGTGAGAGTTCTTGGGTTCGAATCTGGCGCGGGGCGATTTTTTTTCTTAATGTAAATTGCTTTTTTTTTATTTTTATACCATTTATTTTATTTTGTATTATTTCTTCGAATAGGGTAAATGGTATCTTACAGTCGTGCGCGCTCGACTGTAGCTTTCCTTACTTGTTTAATAGTTGAGACCTGTGCGTTCCTACAGACGGGCAGACGGACATGACCAAATCGATTGGGCTATTGATGCTGTTCAAGAATATGTATACCTTGTAAGGTCTGCCACGCCTCTTTCTGCCTGTTACATACATTTGCACAAAGTTAATATACCATTTTTTACCCATTTTCAATGGGTAAATGGTATAATAAAATTAAGTGCTGCGAAACACTGGAATTGTTAACAGTGGCATACGGTGTAACTGTTCTGCGTAAAAAAAATGTTTACCAGTGGTACAAACTCTTCGAAAATGGCCGGGGAGATGCCAATGACGATGGATGCCGAAGCACGTCAACAAGTGATGAAAACGTTCAAGCAGTGAAGAAAATTGTTTTGGATAATCGTCGAATCACTATCAGTGAAATTGCTGAGGATATATCGCTTGGCTCGTGCCTTGCAATTTTATATAACGCTTTGGGAATGAGACGTTTGTCCGCGAAGTTTGTGCCGAAATTACGTAATTTTTACCAAAGAAACCGTTGCAAGAACTGTTGAATGGCGTCAACAAAAGTTTTACACTTGTGGAATAATGTCTCTAGTGTAAAACTGGAAAAAGGTTTTCGACCACAATGGAAAATATTTAGTTCAATAAAGTTATTTATAAATACAAAATAAAATGTTTCGAAATTTGATTAGAAATGCGAAAAGACTTTTTCAACCGCCCAATATTAACAAATAATTTTCCGAAACCGTATTTTTTCTTGATTTTATATACATATTAGCACTTTCGCAAAAGAAACAGAACTTTTTAAATATAACCATTTCTTGTGGCGTCACCTGTTGGTGGGTATATGAAATAAAAAGTTTGATCTCTTGTTGACACTTCTTAAAATTTTAAGATAATTGGATAACTACGATCGAAGTTATCGATCAAAAAGTGACAGCAGCTTTTGGCCATCGGTTGTAAAATGTATTTTAATTAAAGAGCAAATATTAAATTTTGTTGGGAAAACGTTCACTGAAACATTTCAAATGATGAAAAAAGTTTATGGTGATCAGTGGCTATTCCATAGTAATGTGCCTAAGTGGTTTAAGCGATTCCAGGAAGGTCGTAAGGACCTCTGTGAGGATCAGAAGTCGGGCCTGCCAAAATCAGTGATTATCCAAAACAATATTGAAAAAGTGCAGCAATTTATTCCGAATGAGCCAAAATCTTCCTTGCGTTACATGAAAATGGGGATAAATATCACCATAGAATCAATTCATCGTATTTTGAAAGATGTTCGACCACAATACCGTGACGCAGAATCCTGGCGCCTGTTGCACGATAAAGCGCGGTCTTATCGGTCGACGCTTGTCACTGATTTTTTGACAAAAACTTCATATTAACCATTAATCACTCACTCTACTCATCTGATCTGGCACCCTGTGATTTTTACCTATTTGGAAAACCTTTTTCGCCCATGAAAGGACACTGGTTTCAGGACATTTCAGCTATCCAAAAGGCTACGACCGATATTCTCAAGAGCATTCCGAAAAGTTACCATTAACATTCACTTGAATGCTAATTGACCGGGCTAAACGCTATATCGAAGCACAAAGTTTCCTTTGAATAAAAAAATATAACTTTTGAAAGATATTAATTTGTGTTTTTTTTTTTTTTTTGAAAAGTTCGACAGACCAAGTAGATATATACGAAGAAATCACACTAGAGCTTTTTAAATGGTTCCTTGCTTATTTTTATTAAAATAACTTTATAACTAATGATTTTATTAAACTTGTTTTACAGCTGGTCAAGTGTTCGTTATAAGCGGAGGAAAGGATTCAAATATATGCGTCTGGAGCCGTTCAGGTGAAATATTATTCAAACGTCGTCAACAGTTCGGCGATCCAGTATGGCGTCTGAGTTTTGATCAAGCTACTTCAACTTTATATAGCGCAGGCTCATTAGGAAACATACATATAGTTTACATAACATTTTAAAGCGAACACAATTTCAAATAACTAGATTACAACCAATAAATTCGACAAATGAATTTATAAACAAGATTAAGTATCTTAATAGAAGTACAATCATCGGTCTAAGTAACAAAAATCGTATGTTCTATATAAAACTATCAAAGACTCTTAAAATTGGAATTTGGAAATTAGTAAATGATTTTCCTGTATACAATTGTTCAGTTCTGGCTGTACAAGATAGAATTATTGCTACTTGTGGGTTTCGGCGGCTTACACTTATGAGATACAACATTGATTCTGATAACGTAGAAAAAATCTATGATGGATTGAAACTCAAAGGCATTATAAAATCGTTTTATTTTCTATCAAATGAACTGTATATTATATCGGATGAACTTGGTAACTGCTTAATACTAAATGGCCATAAAGCAGAAATCGAAGGCAGCATTAAAATCAATGATAGCCGTAAATCTTGGATATCAGCTGCACTTCTTATATTACCTACACATTTGTTACTTAGTAGTCGTAATGGAAACATAAGGCTTTACATGCGAGATGAAGCTTCAGTTTTCCAACATAGGGCAACGGTTAAAAGCTTGCACTGCAAAATGGGTGCCAATGTCTTTAAATTATTGAAAATGGATGAAAAATATGCTTTGATACTGAGTGGTGGGCATGAATCGACTGTAAAAATATTATGTTTAAGTTTTTCTGATGCAAAATTAACAATATCGCGGCGCGAGAATGTTCCCATGACTTGGGTAGAAGCCTCACCGACATTAGATATGCTAATAGGATTTGATGGAGACCATTTAGTAGCGTGGTCTCGACAAAATGACTCAATTTTGCATTTCAAATGCGGAGGTGGCCACCGTTGTTGGGATTATTTCCTAACTCACAAAAAATTGCATGTAGTATATATAAAGAAAAAAGATGTATTGTTCCATAGTGAACTTATAGATGACTACTCTGCGATGATACCAAAAATCAATTGGCACAAACGTGGTTGCAACATTATCCAATTAATAAGGCCTGTTGCAAATTCATTTCCACTTTATATAATATCAGGCGGAGATGACAATATTATTAAAATTACGGAGTTTAAAGGTCAATCCCTAAATTTTTTGACCGAACTTCATACTCATATTTCAACTGTGCGACATTTGACAGTCTATCCAATTACTAAAGACCATGAAAATTATTTTCTTATATTCTCCGTCGGTGGTCGAGCCCAGCTTTGTATAACTAAATTTGACCCTAATGGTCCTGTTATTAGTGAATTATGCTCGCACACAGTGCGATCCAGTGGCCAAAATATTATACTTGATGCCCGATTAATGTCAGTTTATGCATTGCGGTTAAATGAAATTGGAGAATTTAATATATATTTAGCTAGTGCTGATGGGAAAATTCAAGTACTACGGTGGCATCAAGAAAACCCATCACGGCTATATTTACTTCGGCTTATAAATATTAAGCGTTGTCCTCTTGAATTAAAATATCTTCATGATATAAATTTGCTTTTAGTTGCAACTACTAGTGGTATGCTTTATGGCTTTGATCAAAATCTTATTACAGAACGTTTTCGGCATCGCCTACATATGTCCGCCATCAATTCATTTGACGCACTGGTCGATGACCACTATATCCATGTTTTATCTGGTGGTGATGATGAAAATGTAAATTATACTACTATTCGATTAGCTGATATGAGGGTTCAGGTAATTAAGGAGATGACAGGTATTCATAATGCACAAATAAATGCGTTGATTTTAAAATCATGTGAAACTAGCAGCAAGTCCACCGATCTTATTGCTTACACCTGTAGTACGGATAAGCAAATCTTTATGATTAACTTAATAACTCAAGAATGCAAGCGCATTGGTTATACTTGTATATCCGACATAAAAGGCATGTTTCTTTATACAAACAAATATTTATATATTTATGGTTGTGGGCTGCAAATATTGGAGCTAGAAAATGATGCTGTAAAAATGTATACCTAATATATATTAGCTACAAAATAAATTCTTTGAATTATGTCTGCAGTTAGTTTTATTTACGGCACAAAGTTTGTTGTTTACTCATATTAAAAAGTAATGACGTATCAATTTCAATATCTCTGGGCTTAATATACACTAGTAATAGCTGTAATAGTTGAAATCTGTGTGTTCATATAGACATACTTGCAGATGGACAAGGCTAAATCAACAGGTATATTGATGCTGATTAAGATTATATATACTTTATGTTGTCTGCCACATATCATTCTTTCTGTTAAATAAATTTGAATAAAGCTGGAAAAGACTACCCAAAAAAACAACTGAAAGTTCAAAAAGTGAAAAAAAAGTTTTTAAGCATGTGCAAAATAAATTACGAAGGTCAGGTCACAGGATGAGCCGTGTGAATGAAAGACGGTTTTTATAAAGTTGCTTTTTATTTATGACAGCAGAAGCGGTGTTTCGTGTTGGAGTGCAAGTTTAAAACTGAATATTGAAATACAAAATGTATTGATAGGAAGTATATTGAAAGCGTAACAATGAGAAATGGTATGTGCGATCGGCTTCGGTTGACTCTTTAACCCTCTGGATTTTCTCCAGATTACGCTCATTTAAGCGATGAAGGTAAGGGAGGCTAAGAACATCTTGGCTGGCAGTAATGTTCAGCAGAGGAGAGTTGGAAATTACTGGGACTCTATTTTAAATGCTATTACGGTTGACGTAGAGAGTTCCATTGGCCGTGGCTCGTTCGCTGAAAGTGATAAGCTGCGTACCGTGTATCCAGATCTCGTTGCGGTTGTCTACCTGCACCTTTGCAGGTCTGTCGTTGACGGTGACAATTCCGTCGTTCACCCGGGTGATCGAATCCAAATTACTTGAGTTTCTCGCAGTGGTACAGCACCTCCGGCATGTATTTCTCTGGCACATGAACTCTTCGATGACAGGTGGCAAAACGTAGCTCCAGGTGAATCGTTGCAGCCTTCGAGAGTGTGAGCGTGATCTAGGATATTTGGGCTTACAATGTTAGCATTTGCTAGGGTTAAAGCAAGCATTAAATTTTGCAACTCCATCAACATTCTATTTCTAGCCAATAAAGTTTCATACAAATGACCAGTGTCGACTTGCGACTTTTTGCTACATCAAGAATTCGATTGATAGTGGAAGTTAATTGGTTAATTTGGTCCTGGACTTTGGTGTTTATTTCGATTTGTCTATTGTTTGAGTTTACTAACTGCATTTCATTGATCCCCTCCAAATCACCGTCATCAGGCGTTAACGCCACATCCTTCAACATGGATCCTAAAAAATCTAAACTGGCGACCCTATGGTGTACACCAATAGATCCTGGATATAAACTGTATATACGCTCAAGAGTTTTTTCATATGCGACTGCGGAAATATATTGTTCGAGTTCGCTAAATTTCTCGTTTCTTCCACCACGCGCATGTACTCCAAAAGGTTTGCAGAATGCCTGACCTAGGCGCATTCTTCCCACACTAGAATTTTACCATCCACGATGTGGATGTACTTAGCTTGTGAATAGTTGAGGCCAGGGATAACAAGAAGAGCGTGAACATCAACCTGTGGAATGGAATTTTTATACCATTTACCCATTGAAAATGGGTAAAAAATGGTATATTAACTTTGTGAAAATCTATGTAACAGGCAGAAGGAGGCGTGGCAGACCATACAAAGTATATATTCTTGATCAGCATCAATAGCCGAATCGATTTGGTCATGTCCGTCTGTATGAACGCACAGATCTCAGCTATTAAAAAAGCTGGAGACACCAGACTTGGTGGGAGTGTGCGTGTATTCAATACACACAAGAAGTTTATTTCAAACTTTTATGCAGAAGTTGGATTTTAGAATTTTGGATGCCACGCCCACCGCCTCTAAAAAACAAATTTTTATAGTTTAAAAGAAAACTATGAAAGCTAGAAGCGCCAAATTTGAAAGTAAGGTGCCTGGTAACATTACGGAGAATGTTTGATTTTCAACTTTTGGATGCCAGGCCCACCGCCCCCAAACTATTGCATTTTAAGAAAAGTAGGGAGAAATCACAAAACATTTTTTTAACACTCTTGTAACTTACCATAGAATAGATCTACCCTATAAATTTCAATCCGATCGGACAATAAACAAAAAAGTTATAGGAGTTTGAATCTCCCATATAAAGTTGTGGGCGCTTAGAATTCCAACTAAAATGTTGAACTGACGCAGCAGAAGGCCGGCATCAATAAAAGTCTCATTTGCCGATCGCTCCGCGTAACTGTGTGTGGTCTAGATGGTTGCATGCAAGATTCTGGTGCGTGTGGTCGCGGGTTCGAATCCAGCAACGGGCAATTTTTTTTTTTTTTTGCCGATCGCACTGCGTAACTGTGTGTGGTCTTGATGGTTGGCTCGCAAGTTTCTGATGCGTGAGGTCGCGGGTTCGAATCCTGCGCTGGGCAATTTTTTTTTTTTTTTAATAATTTTGCGCTTTATGAAAAATATATTATGCAAAAAAAATAAGAAAAACCAAAAACTTTTTCTAAGCAATACAAAAAAAAGAAGACTGCGCTGGGATTCGAACCGGGGACATTTAGTTATAGAGCTGACAACTCTCACAACAAACCACTGAAGCACATGGTCTGTTCCTAGGCGCGAGAAGTTTTGCATACAGCAGCAGAGACGGAGCAGAGGCTCGGCTTCAATGCTTGCGCCGACTGCGCACGCACAATCGGCGTGCAGTCGGCACGTGCCATTAGCGTCAATGCATGTGTATTTAATTTCGGAAATATGCGATGCGTTGTTATTTATTCGAATAAAAGTAATTAATATTAAGAATTATTTTTAGCAGCCAAAGGTAAATTATAACTTACTGTCGAGTGCACTCGACTGTAGCTTTCTTCAATTTTTTTTTTAATAACAAAAAAGTTATAGGAGTTCGAATTCCCCATACAAAGTTATGGGCGCTGGCGATACCTAACCAAAACGTTAAATCGACGCAGTAGAGGGCCCGCGTCAATAAAAGCCTAATTTGCCGATCGCATGGCGTAAACTTGTGTGGTCTAGTGGTTGGAGGTCCGACTCGTAAGTTACAAAGTTCGTGAGAGTTCTTGGGTTCGAATCTGGCGCGGGGCGATTTTTTTTTCTTAATGTAAATTGCTTTTTTTTTATTTTTTTACCATTTATTTTATTTTGTATTATTTCTTCGAATAGGGTAAATGGACATGACCAAATCGATTGGGCTATTGATGCTGTTCAAGAATATGTATACCTTGTAAGGTCTGCCAAGCCTCTTTCTGCCTGTTACATACATTTGCACAAAGTTAATATACCATTTTTTACCCATTTTCAATGGGTAAATGGTATAATAAAATTAAGTGCTGCGAAACACTGGAATTGTTAACAGTGGCATACGGTGTAACTGTTCTGCGTAAAAAAAATGTTTACCAGTGGTACAAACTCTTCGAAAATGGCCGGGGAGATGCCAATGACGATGGATGCCGAAGCACGTCAACAAGTGATGAAAACGTTCAAGCAGTGAAGAAAATTGTTTTGGATAATCGTCGAATCACTATCAGTGAAATTGCTGAGGATATATCGCCTGGCTCGTGCCTTGCAATTTTATCTAACGCTTTGGGAATGAGACGTTTGTCCGCGAAGTTTGTGCCGAAATTACGTAATTTTTACCAAAGAAACCGTTGCAAGAACTGTTGAATGGCGTCAACAAAAGTTTTACACTTGTGGAATAATGTCTCTAGTGTAAAACTGGAAAAAGGTTTTCGACCACAATGGAAAATATTTAGTTCAATAAAGTTATTTATAAATACAAAATAAAATGTTTCGAAATTTGATTAGAAATGCGAAAAGACTTTTTCAACCGCCCAATATTAACAAATAATTTTCCGAAACCGTATTTTTTCTTGATTTTATATACATATTAGCACTTTCGCAAAAGAAACAGAACTTTTTAAATATAACCATTTCTTGTGGCGTCACCTGTTGGTGGGTATATGAAATAAAAAGTTTGATCTCTTGTTGACACTTCTTAAAATTTTAAGATAATTGGATAACTACGATCGAAGTTATCGATCAAAAAGTGACAGCAGCTTTTGGCCATCGGTTGTAAAATGTATTTTAATTAAAGAGCAAATATTAAATTTTGTTGGGAAAACGTTCACTGAAACATTTCAAATGGTGAAAAAAGTTTATGATGATCAGTGCCTATTCCATAGTAATGTGCCTAAGTGGTTTAAGCGATTCCAGGAAGGTCGTAAGGACCTCTGTGAGGATCAGAAGTCGGGCCTGCCAAAATCAGTGATTATCCAAAACAATATTGAAAAAGTGCAGCAATTTATTCCGAATGAGCCAAAATCTTCCTTGCGTTACATGAAAATGGGGATAAATATCACCATAGAATCAATTCATCGTATTTTGAAAGATGTTGGACCACAATACCGTGACGCAGAATCCTGGCGCCTGTTGCACGATAAAGCGCGGTCTCATCGGTCGACGCTTGTCACTGATTTTTTGACAAAAACTTCATATTAACCATTAATCACTCACTCTACTCATCTGATCTGGCACCCTGTGATTTTTACCTATTTGGAAAACCTTTTTCGCCCATGAAAGGACACTGGTTTCAGGACATTTCAGCTATCCAAAAGGCTACGACCGATATTCTCAAGAGCATTCCGAAAAGTTACCATTAACACTCACTTGAATGCTAATTGACCGGGCTAAACGCTATATCGAAGCACAAAGTTTCCTTTGAATAAAAAAATATAACTTTTGAAAGATATTAATTTGTGTTTTTTTTTTTTTTTGAAAAGTTCGACAGACCAAGTAGATATATACGAAGAAATCACACTAGAGCTTTTTAAATGGTTCCTTGCTTATTTTTATTAAAATAACTTTATAACTAATGATTTTATTAAACTTGTTTTACAGCTGGTCAAGTGTTTGTTATAAGCGGAGGAGAGGATTCAAATATATGCGTCTGGAGCCGTTCAGGTGAAATGTTATTCAAACGTCGTCAACAGTTCGGCGATCCAGTATGGCGTCTGAGTTTTGATCAAGCTACTTCAACTTTATATAGCGCAGGCTCATCAGGAAACATACTTGCATATAGTTTACATAACATTTTAAAGCGAACACAATTTCAAATAACTAGATTACAACCAATAAATTCGACAAATGAATTTATAAACAAGATTAAGTATCTTAATAGCAGTACAATCATCGGTCTAAGTAACAAAAATCGTATGTTCTATATAAAACTATCATAGACTCTTAAAATTGGAATTTGGAAATTAGTAAATGATTTTCCTGTATACAATTGTTCAGTTCTGGCTGTACAAGATAGAATTATTGCTATTTGTGGGTTTCGGCGGCTTACACTTATGAGATACAACATTGATTCTGATAACGTAGAAAAAATCTATGATGGATTGAAACTCAAAGGCATTATAAAATCGTTTTATTTTCTATCAAATGAACTGTATATTATATCAGATGAACTTGGTAACTGCTTAATACTAAATGGCCATAAAGCAGAAATCGAAGGCAGCATTCAAATCAATGATAGCCGTAAATCTTGGATAACAGCTGCACTTCTTATATTACCTACACATTTGTTACTTAGTAGTCGTAATGGAAACATAAGGCTTTACATTCGAGATGAAGCTTCAGTTTTCCAACATAGGGCAACGGTTAAAAGCTTGCACTGCAAAATGGGTGCCAATGTCTTTAAATTATTGAAAATGGATGAAAAATATGCTTTGATACTGAGTGGTGGGCATGAATCGACTGTAAAAATATTATGTTTAAGTTTTTCTGATGCAAAATTAACAATATCGCGGCGCGAGAATGTTCCCATGACTTGGGTAGAAGCCTCACCGACATTAGATATGCTAATAGGATTTGATGGAGACCATTTAGTAGCGTGGTCTCGACAAAATGACTCAATTTTGCATTTCAAATGCGGAGGTGGCCACCGTTGTTGGGATTATTTCCTAACTCACAAAAAATTGCATGTGTATATATAAAGAAAAAAGATGTATTTTTCCATAGTGAACTTATAGATGACTACTCTGCGATGATACCAAAAATCAATTGGCACAAACGTGGTTGCAACATTATCCAATTAATAAGGCCTGTTGCAAATTCATTTCCACTATATATAATATCAGGCGGAGATGACAATATTATTAAAATTACGGAGTTTAAAGGTCAATCCCTAAATTTTTTGACCGAACTTCATACTCATATTTCAACTGTGCGACATTTGACTGTCTATCCAATTACTAAAGACCATGAAAATTATTTTCTTATATTCTCCGTCGGTGGTCGAGCCCAGCTTTGTATAACTAAATTTGACCCTAATGGTCCTGTTATTAGTGAATTATGCTCGCACACAGTGCGATCCAGTGGCCAAAATATTATACTTGATGCCCGATTAATGTCAGTTTATGCATTGCGGTTAAATGAAATTGGAGAATTTAATATATATTTAGCTAGTGCTGATGGGAAAATTCAAGTACTACGGTGGCATCAAGAAAACCCATCACGGCTATATTTACTTCGGCTTATAAATATTAAGCGTTGTCCTCTTGAATTAAAATATCTTCATGATATAAATTTGCTTTTAGTTGCAACTACTAGTGGTATGCTTTATGGCTTTGATCAAAATCTTATTACAGAACGTTTTCGGCATCGCCTACATATGTCCGCCATCAATTCATTTGACGCACTGGTCGATGACCACTATATCCATGTTTTATCTGGTGGTGATGATGAAAATGTAAATTATACTACTATTCGATTAGCTGATATGAGGGTTCAGGTAATTAAGGAGATGACAGGTATTCATAATGCACAAATAAATGCGTTGATTTTAAAATCATGTGAAACTAGCAGCAAGTCCACCGATCTTATTGCTTACACCTGTAGTACGGATAAGCAAATCTTTATGATTAACTTAATAACTCAAGAATGCAAGCGCATTGGTTATACTTGTATATCCGACATAAAAGGCATGTTTCTTTATACAAACAAATATTTATATATTTATGGTTGTGGGCTGCAAATATTGGAGCTAGAAAATGATGCTGTAAAAATGTATACCTAATATATATTAGCTACAAAATAAATTCTTTGAATTATGTCTGCAGTTAGTTTTATTTACGGCACAAAGTTTGTTGTTTACTCATATTAAAAAGTAATGAGGTATCAATTTCAATATCTCTGGGCTTAAGATAACACTAATAATAGCTGTAATAGTTGATATCTGTGTGTTCATACAGACATACTTGCAGATGGACAAGGCTAAATCAACAGGTATATTGATGCTGATTAAGATTATATATACTTTATGTTGTCTGCCACGTATCATTCTTCCTGTTAAATAAATTTGAATAAAGCTGGAAAAGGCTACCCAAAAAAACAACTGAAAGTTCAAAAAGTGAAAAAAAAGTTTTTAAGCATGTGCAAAATAAATTACGAAGGTCAGGTCACAGGATGAGCCGTGTGAATGAAAGACGGTTTTTATAAAGTTGCTTTTTATTCATGACAGCAGAAGCGGTGTTTCGTGTTGGAGTGCAAGTTTAAAACTGAATATTGAAATACAAAATGTATTCATAGGAAGTATATTGAAAGCGTAACAATGAGAAATGGTATGTGCGATCGGCTTCGGTTGACTCTTTAACCCTCTGGATTTTCTCCAGATTACGCTCATTTAAGCGATGAAGGTAAGGGAGGCTAAGAACATCTTGGCTGGCAGTAATGTTCAGCAGAGGAGAGTTGGAAATTACTGGGACTCTATTTTAAATGCTATTACGGTTGACGTAGAGAGTTCCATTGGCCGTGGCTCGTTCGCTGAAAGTGATAAGCTGCGTACCGTGTATCCAGATCTCGGTGCGGTTGTCTACCTGCACCTTTGCAGGTCTGTCGTTGACGGTGACAATTCCGTCGTTCACCCGGGTGATCGAATCCAAATTACTTGAGTTTCTCGCAGTGGTACAGCACCTCCGGCATGTATTTCTCTGGCACATGAACTCTTCGATGACAGGTGGCAAAACGTAGCTCCAGGTGAATCGTTGCAGCCTTCGAGAGTGTGAGCGTGATCTAGGATATTTGGGCTTACAATGTTAGCATTTGCTAGGGTTAAAGCAAGCATTAAATTTTGCAACTCCATCAACATTCTATTTCTAGCCAATAAAGTTTCATACAAATGACCAGTGTCGACTTGCGACTTTTTGCTACATCAAGAATTCGATTGATAGTGGAAGTTAATTGGTTAATTTGGTCTTGGACTTTGGTGTTTATTTCGATTTGTCTATTGTTTGAGTTTATTAACTGCATTTCATTGATCCCCTCCAAATCACCGGCATCAGGCGTTAACGCCACATCCTTCAACATGGATCCTAAAAAATCTAAACTGGCGACCCTATGGTGTACACCAATAGATCCTGGATATAAACTGTATATACGCTCAAGAGTTTTTTCATATGCGACTGCGGAAATATATTGTTCGAGTTCGCTAAATTTCTCGTTTCTTCCACCACGCGCATGTACTCCAAAAGGTTTGCAGAATGCCTGACCTAGGCGCATTCTTCCCACACTAGAATTTTACCATCCACGATGTGGATGTACTTGGCTTGTGAATAGTTAAGGCCAGGGATAACAAGAAGAGCGTGAACATCAACCTGTGGAATGGGATTTTTATACCATTTACCCATTGAAAATGGGTAAAAAATGGTATATTAACTTTGTGAAAATCTATGTAACAGGCAGAAGGAGGCGTGGCAGACCATACAAAGTATATATTCTTGATCAGCATCAATCGATTTGGTCATGTCCGTCTGTTTGTCCGTCTGTATGAACGCACAGATCTCAGCTATTAAAAAAGCTGGAGACACCAGACTTGGTGGGAGTGTGCGTGTATTCAATACACACAAGAAGTTTATTTCAAACTTTTATGCAGAAGTTGGATTTTAGAATTTTGGATGCCACGCCCACCGCCTCTAAAAAACAAATTTTTATAGTTTAAAAGAAAACTATGAAAGCTAGAAGCGCCAAATTTGAAAGTAAGGTGCCTGGTAACATTACGGAGAATGTTTGATTTTCAACTTTTGGATGCCAGGCCCACCGCCCCCAAACTATTGCATTTTAAGAAAAGTAGGGAGAAATCACAAAACATTTTTTTAACACTCTTGTAACTTACCATAGAATAGATCTACCCTATAAATTTCAATCCGATCGGACAATAAACAAAAAAGTTATAGGAGTTTGAATCTCCCATATAAAGTTGTGGGCGCTTAGAATTCCAACTAAAATGTTGAACTGACGCAGCAGAAGGCCGGCATCAATAAAAGTCTCATTTGCCGATGGCTCCGCGTAACTGTGTGTGGTCTAGATGGTTGCATGCAAGATTCTGGTGCGTGTGGTCGCGGGTTCAAATCCAGCAACGGGCAATTTTTTTTTTTTTTTTGCCGATCGCACTGCGTAACTGTGTGTGGTCTTGATGGTTGGCTCGCAAGTTTCTGATGCGTGAGGTCGCGGGTTCGAATCCTGCGCTGGGCAATTTTTTTTTTTTTTAATAATTTTGCGCTATATGAAAAATATATTATGCAAAAAAAATAAGAAAAACCAAAAACTTTTTCTAAGCAATACAAAAAAAAGAAGACTGCGCTGGGATTCGAACCGGGGACATTTAGTTATAGAGCTTACAACTC
Source organism: Zaprionus bogoriensis (assembly GCA_035046045.1). Classification (NCBI taxonomy): domain Eukaryota; kingdom Metazoa; phylum Arthropoda; class Insecta; order Diptera; family Drosophilidae; genus Zaprionus; species Zaprionus bogoriensis. Next base: position 216,018 of record JAWNOI010000022.1, read on the forward strand.
TCACAACAAACCACTGAAGCACATGGTCTGTTCCTAGGCGCGAGAAGTTTTGCATACAGCAGCAGAGACGGAGCAGAGGCTCGGCTTCAATGCTTGCGCCGACTGCGCACGCACAATCGGCGTGCAGTCGGCACGTGCCATTAGCGTCAATGCATGTGTATTTAATTTCGGAAATATGCGATGCGTTGTTATTAATTCGAATAAAAGTAATTAATATTAAGAACTAGCAAACCCGGCGAACTCCGTTTCGCCACCAGATGGCTATATTTCTCCCAGTCGTTCTCCCAGTCTCTCTTCTAGTCCCTTTCCCAGTCCCTCCCCCAGTCGCTCTTACAGTCCCTCTCCCAATCCTTCTCCCTCTCCCAGTCCCTCTCCGAATTCTTTTCCCAATCCCTCTCCCAATCCCTCTCCCGTATATAACATTTTTGAAAAGAATTTTTTGATAATTTTTTTTAAGAGATTTTATAATCAAATTTATTGCTTTTAATATTTTATTTATTTATTTTTATTTTCAAGGTACCTTTGACGAACACGTCAAAGTATAACACACCTAAATACATTATTTGTAATACATAAACAGTCTACTTTTGTTCACCAAGCAGCAAGGTACTTTTATTTATTTTAAAATAAATTAAAGTTCCTTGTTGCTCGGTGAACAAAATTAGACTAACTATTTATTATGTAAACTGTGTATAGGTGTGTTTTACTTTGACGTGTTCGTCAAAGGTTCCTTGAAGTGGCCGGGAAAATTTGTATGGGAAAAAGAGAATGGCTATTTTTAGGGTTTATCCAGAAATAATTATAATTTAAAACCATAAAAAAACCATCCATGACAAAAGCAAACTCAGTTGATTTGGTGGCAGGCATTTTTTTTTTAATTTTGATATGACTTGAAGTCATAAAAAGTAGATAACAACATCGAAACTAATACAAAACAAACGCGCAGGTTAGTGGCCGAGGGATTTTAAATTTTTAAAATAAATAAAACTACCTTGCTGCTAGGTGAGCAAAAGTAGACTGTTTATGTATTACAAATAATGTGTTTAGGTGTGTTTTACTTTGACGTGTTCGTAAAAGGTTACTTGAAGTGGCCCGGAAAATTTGTATGGGAAAAAGCAAATGGCCATTTTAACGGTTTTCCCAGCAATAATTCTAATTTTTCTTGCCGTGCCCACAAACCTTGAACTTCAACGAACAATTTAAAAAAAAATTTGGCCAAATTGGTTCAGGCGTTGTTGAGTTATGCGCTTACCAACACATTTTGCGATTCATTTTTATATAATAGATTATTTTTAGCAGCCAAAGGTAAATTATAACTTACTGTCGAGTGCACTCGACTGTAGCTTTCTTCAATTTTTTTTTTAATAACAAAGAAGTTATAGGAGTTCGAATTCCCCATACAAAGTTATGGGCGCTGGCGATTCCTAACCAAAACGTTAAATCGACGCAGTAGAGGGCCCGCGTCAATAAAAGCCTAATTTGCCGATCGCATGGCGTAAACTTGTGTGGTCTAGTGGTTAGAGGTCCGACTCGTAAGTTACAAAGTTCGTGAGAGTTCTTGGGTTCGAATCTGGCGCGGGGCGATTTTTTTTTCTTAATGTAAATTGCTTTTTTTTTTTATTTTTATACCATTTATTTTATTTTGTATTATTTCTTCGAATAGGTTAAATGGTATCTTACAGTCGTGCGCGCTCGACTGTAGCTTTCCTTACTTGTTTAATAGTTGAGACCTGTGCGTTCCTACAGACGGGCAGACGGACATGACCAAATCGATTGTGCTATTGATGCTGTTCAAGAATATGTATACCTTGTAAGGTCTGCCACGCCTCTTTCTGCCTGTTACATACATTTGCACAAAGTTAATATACCATTTTTTATCCATTTTCAATGGGTAAATGGTATAATAAAATTAAGTGCTGCGAAACACTGGAATTGTTAACAGTGGCATACGGTGTAACTGTTCTGCGTAAAAAAAATGTTTACCAGTGGTACAAACTCTTCGAAAATGGCCGGGGAGATGCCAATGACGATGGATGCCGAAGCACGTCAACAAGTGATGAAAACGTTCAAGCAGTGAAGAAAATTGTTTTGGATAATCGTCGAATCACTATCAGTGAAATTGCTGAGGATATATCGCTTGGCTCGTGTCTTGCAATTTTATCTAACGCTTTGGGAATGAGACGTTTGTCCGCGAAGTTTGTGCCGAAATTACTTAATTTTTACCAAAGAAACCGTTGCAAGAACTGTTGAATGGCTTCAACAAAAGTTTTACACTTGTGGAATAATGTCTCTAGTGTAAAACTGGAAAAAGGTTTTCGACCACAATGGAAAATATTTAGTTCAATAAAGTTATTTATAAATACAAAATAAAATGTTTCGAAATTTGATTAGAAATGCGAAAAGACTTTTTCAACCGACCAATATTAACAAATAATTTTCCGAAACCGTATTTTTTCTTGATTTTATATACATATTAGCACTTTCGCAAAAGAAACAGAACTTTTTAAATATAACCATTTCTTGTGGCGTCACCTGTTGGTGGGTATATGAAATAAAAAGTTTGATCTCTTGTTGACACTTCTTAAAATTTTAAGATAATTGGATAACTACGATCGAAGTTATCGATCAAAAAGTGACAGCAGCTTTTGGCCATCGGTTGTAAAATGTATTTTAATTAAAGAGCAAATATTAAATTTTGTTGGGAAAACGTTCACTGAAACATTTCAAATGGTGAAAAAAGTTTATGATGATCAGTGCCTATTCCATAGTAATGTGCCTAAGTGGTTTAAGCGATTCCAGGAAGGTCGTAAGGACCTCTGTGAGGATCAGAAGTCGGGCCTGCCAAAATCAGTGATTATCCAAAACAATATTGAAAAAGTGCAGCAATTTATTCCGAATGAGCCAAAATCTTCCTTGCGTTACATGAAAATGGGGATAAATATCACCATAGAATCAATTCATCGTATTTTGAAAGATGTTGGACCACAATACCGTGACGCAGAATCCTGGCGCCTGTTGCACGATAAAGCGCGGTCTCATCGGTCGACGCTTGTCACTGATTTTTTGACAAAAACTTCATATTAACCATTAATCACTCACTCTACTCATCTGATCTGGCACCCTGTGATTTTTACCTATTTGGAAAACCTTTTTCGCCCATGAAAGGACACTGGTTTCAGGACATTTCAGCTATCCAAAAGGCTACGACCGATATTCTCAAGAGCATTCCGAAAAGTTACCATTAACACTCACTTGAATGCTAATTGACCGGGCTAAACGCTATATCGAAGCACAAAGTTTCCTTTGAATAAAAAAATATAACTTTTGAAAGATATTAATTTGTGTTTTTTTTTTTTTTTTGAAAAGTTCGACAGACCAAGTAGATATATACGAAGAAATCACACTAGAGCTTTTTAAATGGTTCCTTGCTTATTTTTATTAAAATAACTTTATAACTAATGATTTTATTAAACTTGTTTTACAGCTGGTCAAGTGTTTGTTATAAGCGGAGGAGAGGATTCTAATATATGCGTCTGGAGCCGTTCAGGTGAAATGTTATTCAAACGTCGTCAACAGTTCGGCGATCCAGTATGGCGTCTGAGTTTTGATCAAGCTACTTCAACTTTATATAGCGCAGGCTCATTAGGACACATACTTGCATATAGTTTACATAACATTTTATAGCGAACACAATTTCAAGCGTGATGGACGTGCGTACGTTTCGTGGAGTCAATATAGACTCGGACCACTATCTTGTCGCAGCCAAGATACGCATGCGGCTATGCCGTGCGAAAAACATACGCCCCATCACGCAACGAAAGCTTGACGTCACTAAGCTGCGATCACAACGGACAGCAATGGCCTACTCCACTCACCTCTCGGAAGTGCTCCTCCAACCTTCCCCTCACCCTGTTGACGCTGGCGGACTCTGGGCGCACATATCCCACTCCATGCGAGCTGCTGCTGAAACAGCCATTGGGTTCAAGCGCCCTCCCACACGGAACCAATGGTATGACGAGGAGTGTCGCGTCGCAGCTGCGGCAAAAAACGCCGCCTACAGAAAAAAGCTGCAGTCTGGCGCAACGCGAGCCACGTGTGAACGTTACAGGGAGAAAAGGAAGGAAGAGAGGCGACTTTTCAGACGGAAAAAGCGGGAGCAAGAAAAGCGAGAGTGCGAGGAACTTGAGGTGTTGCAAGACAGGAATGATGCTCGAAAATTTTACCAACAAGTCAACCGTCTGACACAAGGTTTCAAGACCGGAGCATCTAACTGTCGAGACGATAATGGAAATCTGGTTACAGATACGCAGTGCACGCTGAGGTTATGGAGGGCGCATTTCTCCAAGCTGCTAGCAGGCGATGACGGCACCAATCCCGCCGATGGAGGAAACAGCCCGATACCACCAATCAACGACAATGTGGATATACCACTACCTAGCCATGACGAGGTCCGAGTTGCGATTACGCGACTCAAAAACAACAAAGCAGCCGGTCCTGATGGACTGCCTGCAGAGTTGTTTAAGGCCGGCGGCGAAGAGCTGATAAGGTGCATGCATCAGCTCTTGTCCAAAATATGGCTAGAAGAAAGCATGCCCAACGATTGGAATCTCAGCGTCCTTTGTCCTGTATTGAAGAAAGGCGACCCGACGATATGTGCCAACTACCGGGGAATCAGCCTGATCGCCATCTCATACAAGGTCCTGTCGAGCGTTATATGTGAACGACTGAAGCCGTATGCCAACACACTGATCGGACCTTATCAGTGCGGCTTCAGACCTGGTAAATCCACCATAGACCAGATCTTCACATTGCGCCAAATCCTGGAAAAAACCCACGAAAATGGAATTGACACACACCATCTCTTTGTCGATTACAAAGCTGCATTCGATAGCCCGACGAGGGAAAGCCTATATGCCACCATGTCTGAGTTCGGTATTCCTGCAAAGCTGATACGTCTTTGCAGAATGACATTGAGCAGCACCATCAGCTCTGTCAAGGTAGGAGCGAACCTCTCCGAACCTTTAATACCGTTCGAGGTTTCAGACAAGGCGACCCTCTGTCGTGCAACCTCTTCAACTTCGTGATGGAAGGGGTTCTGCGGAAAGCCGGTGTTCATCGATCTGGCACTATTTTTTATAAAGGTATCCAGCTCCTTGCTTATGCCGATGATATTGACATCATTGGCCGTAGCAAGCGTGATGTCACTGCTGCATTTTCCGCTATCGAAAAGGAGTCAGTAAAAATGGGTTTGGCGGTAAACGAGGGCAAGACGAAGTATATGCTGTCGACAAGCAGAGAGACGCGGCGCCTAGACTCCCATGTGGTAGCCGACAGTTATAACTTCGAAGTGGTTAAGGAGTTCACGTACCTTGGCACCGCCATTAACACCAAAAATGACGTCAGCCTGGAGATCAAGCGAAGAATCACACTTGCCAATAGGTGCTCCTTTGGTCTGAGTAGGCAAATGTGCAATAGAGACCTCTCTCGCCGAACAAAACTAACACTCTACAAGACACTCATCCTACCCGTGCTCTTTTATGGTGCAGAAGCATGGGTAATTTCACAGACGGATGCAGCAGCGCTTGGAGTGTTCGAGAGAAAGATTCTTCGCAAGATCTTCGGTCCCGTTCGGATTTGGGACGACTTTCGCATTCGAATGAACCACGAGCTGTACGAGTTGTACGATGACGTGGACGTGGTCCGGCGCATCACGATACAACGTCTGCGCTGGCTCGGCCACGTTGTGCGTATGGATGAAGAAGCTCCAGCTCAGAAGGTATTCGAAGCGAGGATCGACTATGGGCGACGACGAAGGGGACGACCAAATCTTCGATGGAAGGACCAAGTAGAGAAGGACCTTACTCTACTGGGTATTTCCAATTGGAGGAGGCGCGCGAAGAGCAGAGGCGCCTGGAGGGAGACGCTGAGGTCGGCCAAAACCCGAAATGGGTTGTAGTGCCACCTAATAATAATAATAATTGTTGTCTTTTGCTACAATTTCTTTTCGATATCTAGGGGTTATTTTGGACCCTAGTCTTTTGTCAACTTAAATGAAAATTATATCGCCTTTTTCATATTTTTTTATAGGGTTTCGTTTCTGATTGTGATAAGAGATATCTTCTTCCTGTTTTTTGCTGATGTTATTACTAATCTGATTTCTTAAGCGTTCGAGCTCTATAGGGTTTGAATTAAATTGATTGCCAAAAAATATTTCTATGGGTTTCTTTTTCGTAGTTGAGTGGATTGAGTGGTTATATTCTTTTACTGTTTTAAAGATCAAGTCCTCAAAAGTTTAAGACACCTTAAAATTTCGGTCATAGTTGAATGAAATCTTTCTATTTGACCGTTGCTTGTGGAAGCATACGGTGGGGTTGTGAAAACTTCTACTTTAAGTTGTTCCTTTAATAAGAACTTGATTGATGCTGCGTTTAGAGCCTTTTCGTTGTCTATGACGACTAACTTTGGCATGCCAAATGCCATCATTACCTCCCGTAGAGGCGTTTTTAGATCTTCTGCAGCTCTTGATTTTACTATTTTAATCTGAGCATATTTTGAAAATTTATCTATGGCCGTGAGTACTAAAGTTTTCTGAGAAGTGTATAAATCTATATGGACAATTTCTCCAGGGTATGTAGGTATTGGAGTTGGTTGAATTTCCCCATGTTGAAATATGATATGATATGAGATATGATAGATTCCTTATCTGAAGTCAGTAATAATAATTGGCTTTTGAATACGTTAATTGGTACGTTTGCGCAAGGTATAAGATTGTGCGATGAACTCTCGTCGCTATGAATTGTAGCTGTGGTGCTATTTATCTGAGCACCTGGAGGATTTCTAGATAGGGCATCTGCCACTACGTTAGAAGTTCCTGGTTTGTATCTGAGTTCGTGATTGTACTCTTCGAGGTAGCTTTTCCACCTTTTGAGTTTACCATTATGATTCTTGTTGCTTAATGCAAAAGTTAATGGTTGATGATCGGTGAATATTATGACTTTAGAAGTACCGTAAAGGTACATGCGTAGACTTTGGAGAGCCCACACTATGGTCAACATTTCTTTTTCATTCGTGGCATAGTTCTCTTCGGTGCTAGTTAGTGTATAAAGTATGCAGATTTGTGTCACAATCGTATAAGCGATTATGTATTTTCTTTTGATAAAATGCTTGATGATCGTGGAAATACTGCAGTATATTTGCTATACACTTACACACGTATTTGCTCTATTGCTCGAAATTCAGGCGAGGATTTTAACAACGTAAATACTGTTTTAGATAAAGTAAATATATCACTGGACAACGAAAAAGAGTAGAAACTTGCTAAAACATTATTGAAGTCTCATGATATTGTTATGAAGTGTTCAAGTGGCATATTTCTTAATTTCTCTGCGAGTTTTGTTATGAGGTCTGCACAGTGTTTACTGAATTTTATGATAGTTGCTACTGCATTGAGAAAAACAAATCAGGCCAAATTATCAAAGTGAATCACAGCAGAATTTTACTGTGTGAAGCAACAGCTGTTGTGTTGCGCAAGTGCTTTTATATTTTAGGCTTGAGAGCAGTTGATAAAATCTAATTATATTTAAACAGAAAAATTATTAAAATATAATAATTATGTTTTACTACTATGGTGTTCACTAAAATAAAAATTTTAATTTGGATACCATTTACCCATTGGAAATAGATAACAAATTTTTTTTTTGCCTTGTAAAAATGTATGCAACGGGCAAAATGTATGGATCACCATCAATAGCCGAGTCGATTCGGCCTTGTTCGTCTGTCTGTCCGTATTTCCGTTGTCACTACTGTTGCAACGCATACTAGTCCCTCAGTTTTAAAACTATTTAGCCAAAGCTTGGTATACACTCCTTTCTGCACACTGTAATTAACGAGCCGGGTTTATTTTCAAGCTGAAGCCATACTTGCCGCATCTTATTTTAATAGTGCTCTTAAAATTGGAGAAATTGCTCAAACTTTCTGTGATTTAGTTTTCCTATGAAACACCAACATTAAGGAATTAACTATAGTCCACATATTCATATCTTCGCCAACCTACAGTTCCAATAGCAATAAACTTCCAGTTTGTATTATTTATTTGCGTACAAATTTATATTATGTTGAAATATAAAATGGCGGTCTTGGTCATCTGCAATCAACTATAATTGGCGAATCTATTTGTCGCCTTCTTGAGTTCCTTCAACATGATGTTATTCGAATAAATCATTTGGGCGATTGGTGTACACAATTCGGAATGCTTATTGCACATTTGGAAGATATCTTTCCTAAATATATAACTGAGAGTCCCCCAATTGAAGATCTCCAAGCATTTTACAAAGAATCAAAGAAGCGGTAAGTTAACATTAAAAGTGAACTAATTAATATAGTTATTAAAAAAGTTATTAGCGAAGTCAGATAATATCGATGAACATAGAATATATGTATAAATGAATCGGCTATTGTTGTTTATCAATGATTTATTATTTATTTGACATGGAACGTTTTCTTCTCATTTATATAAATTAACAAAACGTTAAGTTTGTTATTTAAAAAAAAAGCGATTGCTTTATTCAGCTACAAAAATGGAACTAACTTATTACAATTCTTAGTCTTAAAATGAAAGCTCGCTGCCGCTACCGCTGCTGCCGTCGCTGTTGACGCTCCCGCGTTGGCCCTGGTTGCGCAAGTGTCCCACGATGGATATTATGCTGACGCAGGGCACGTGTCACTCGCTGCTGCTTGCGATCCCGCGTTGCGCAAGTGTCCCACGATCGATGTTATGCTGACCCAGGGCATGTGGCGGATGTTCTGAAGACTTTGCAGAGCTTGCGGAATTGGCTGAGTGCATTTCGGGTGTCGATGCCCTTAGCCACCTTCTGATGTGTCAGCCTTGTTGTTAACTGAGTGCATTTCAGGTGTCGATGCACTTAGCCACCTTCTGATGTGTCAACATTGTTGTTAACTCCTCTCCCTTTAAGCGCGGACGTCCTCGGACGCAATGTAGAAGCGCTTTCGCGTTCCATTGCTTGAAGTTTCGACTTCCTGTGCTTCTGGCCTTCTGTAATTCTGAAGCGGATTTCAGCTTCCATACCCATATGGTCATTATGATGAATGTTATTACTAAGATACCAAAAAGTCCGAAACTGATGAAGTTTGCCTTGAAGCTCTCAGTTCTTAGCGTATCCAGTTTCAGCATTTGTAGCGAAAGAACCTCTTCTATTAACGTCTTTTCGGCCATTAATTGGAAAAGTGTGGGGGGGGGGGGGTTGCTTCTGCATATTTTACTTCTATTGACTCGTACTTGTCTTCGTTGACGTAGACTGTGGAGTTTTGGAACTGTATTAGATAAGTTCCTTCTAGCTCCATTTCTTCTTTGTCGATTTTAATGTTGCCTTTAAAACTGTTGAGAAGGATGGTGCCGGTCACTATCTTCTGATGATTTGGGATGTGTTGATTGTTGATGGCTTTGCAGTGTGGTTTTCTGTTCTGAAGTAGCGGTGCTATGCAGGAGTCGTTACTAAGATTAATAATATTATTTTTATTTCAAATTGTCTTATCGCTAAATGTTTTGCATTCTTTTATGGCGTAAATAGTTTTTTATGGCGTAAATAGTTTTGTTACAAATTATTATGTTTTCATATTTTATGTCATTTATTAAATTGTTTTGCTTAACTGCTTTAATTATCATAGATTTACATGGTTGTGTTCCTACTAAGGGTATGTTTACCATATAGATCATACTATTGCCGTTTGTTGTTATCTTTATTTCAGCAAATTCAAGTAGTTCTTCTATATTGATAAACATTCCTTCTTCATTACTTAATATTTCTTCTATTTTATTTACTTCGACTTCTGAGAATATAATTGAGTTTACGGTATTGGGTTTAGCCCAGCTTATTGCATTTACTAGATTGTTTAAGTCATTTTTTAGAAGTTGAAGTTTGTATTTTAAAATTGATACAAAATTTTCTTTAGTATCATTAGTGTCTATAGTGTGTTTTAATAATGCGTTTGTTACGCGACTCATTTCGTTTATCCCTGCAGTTAATTTTTTATTGATTATTACCTGTCTATTGTTGTTTTCTAATTGTTCATTTAATTTTGCTATAAGAATTTCATGATCACTTCTGCTCGGTGTACCGGCCAGCCATTTCCATGCTGTTCCTAAAGCATCGATGGATCTAATCTTTCGTTTGTTCGGTCTTAACCTACGTAACTCATTTTTGATTATATTTAGTTCGTATTCTAAGTATGGGTATAATTGATGAGAATAACTAACGTTCTTTAATGACTCTTCTAGTTTTGAGGTGATTTCTTCATATTCTTTTATGTCAACAACATGGATTATTTTAAATGTGCTTTCCTGGATTGCGGCGATTACTATTTTTATCGGGATAAGCTGTGAGTGTGAGTAATCTAATACGGTTGCCAATCCGTAGCATAATGGCAAAAAAACCTGTGGACAAAATTACGTTTTTATATTATTTTTATGGACAATTCTTCCTGATTGAGTTTTTACTGTTGTATTGTTGTCTTTTGCTACAATTTCTTTTCGATATCTAGGGGTTATTTTGGACCCTAGTCTTTTGTCAACTTAAATGAAAATTATATCGCCTTTTTCATATTTTTTTATAGGGTTTCGTTTCTGATTGTGATAAGAGATATCTTCTTCCTGTTTTTTGCTGATGTTATTACTAATCTGATTTCTTAAGCGTTCGAGCTCTATAGGGTTTGAATTAAATTGATTGCCAAATAATATTTCTATGGGTTTCTTTTTCGTAGTTGAGTGGATTGAGTGGTTATATTCTTTTACTGTTTTAAAGATCAAGTCCTCAAAAGTTTAAGACACCTTAAGATTTCGGTCATAGTTGAATGAAATCTTTCTATTTGACCGTTGCTTGTGGAAGCATACGGTGGGGTTGTGAAAACTTCTACTTTAAGTTGTTCCTTTAATAAGAACTTGATTGATGCTGCGTTTAGAGCCTTTTCGTTGTCTATGACGACTAACTTTGGCATGCCAAATGCCATCATTACCTCCCGTAGAGGCGTTTTTAGATCTTCTGCAGCTCTTGATTTTACTATTTTAATCTGAGCATATTTTGAAAATTTATCTATGGCCGTGAGTACTAAAGTTTTCTGAGTAGTGTATAAATCTATATGGACAATTTCTCCAGGGTATGTAGGTATTGGAGTTGGTTGAATTTCCCCATGATATTTGATATGATATGAGATATGATAGATTCCTTATCTGAAGTCAGTAATAATAATTGGCTTTTGAATACGTTAATTGGTACGTTTGCGCAAGGTATAAGATTGTGCGATGAACTCTCGTCGCTATGAATTGTAGCTGTGGTGCTATTTATCTGATCACCTGGAGGATTTCTAGATAGGGCATCTGCCACTACGTTAGAAGTTCCGGGTTTGTATCTGAGTTCGTGATTGTACTCTTCGAGGTAGCTTTTCCACCTTTTGAGTTTACCATTATGATTCTTGTTGCTTAATGCAAAAGTTAATGGTTGATGATCGGTGAATATTATGACTTTAGAAGTACCGTAAAGGTACATGCGTAGACTTTGGAGAGCCCACACTATGGTCAACATTTCTTTTTCATTCGTGGCATAGTTCTCTTGGGGGCTAGTTAGTGTATAAAGTATGCAGATTTGTGTCACAATCGTATAAGCGATTATGTATTTTCTTTTGATAAAATGCTTGATGATCGTGGAAATACTGCAGTATATTTGCTATACACTTACACACGTATTTGCTCTATTGCTCGAAATTCAGGCGAGGATTTTAACAACGTAAATACTGTTTTAGATAAAGTAAATATATCACTGGACAACGAAAAAGAGTGGAAACTTGCTAAAACATTATTGAAGTTTCATGATATTGTTATGAAGTGTTCAAGTGGCATATTTCTTCATTTTCTCTGCGAGTTTTGTTATGAGGTCTGCACAGTGTTTACTGAATTTTATGATAGTTGCTACTGCATTGAGAAAAACAAATCAGGCCAAATTATCAAAGTGAATCACAGCAGAATTTTACTGTGTGAAGCAACAGCTGTTGTGTTGCGCAAGTTTTTTTATATTTTAGGCTTGAGAGCAGTTGATAAAATCTAATTATATTTAAACAGAAAACTTATTAAAATATAATAATTATGTTTTACTACTATGGTGTTCACTAAAATAAAAATTTTAATTTGGATACCATTTACCCATTGGAAATAGATAACAAATTTTTTTTTTTGCCTTGTAAAAATGTATGCAACGGGCAAAATGTATGGATCACCATCAATAGCCGAGTCGATTCGGCCTTGTTCGTCTGTCTGTCCGTATTTCCGTTGTCACTACTGTTGCAACGCATACTAGTCCCTCAGTTTTAAAACTATTTAGCCAAAGCTTGGTATACACTCCTTTCTGCACACTGTAATTAACGAGCCGGGTTTATTTTCAAGCTGAAGCCATACTTGCCGCATCTTATTTTAATAGTGCTCTTAAAATTGGAGAAATTGCTCAAACTTTCTGTGATTTAGTTTTCCTATGAAACACCAACATTAAGGAATTAACTATAGTCCACATATTCATATCTTCGCCAACCTACAGTTCCAATAGCAATAAACTTCCAGTTTGTATTATTTATTTGCGTACAAATTTATATTATGTTGAAATATAAAATGGCGGTCTTGATCATCTGCAATCAACTATAATTGGCGAATCTATTTGTCGCCTTCTTGAGTTCCTTCAACATGATGTTATTCGAATAAATCATTTGGGCGATTGGTGTACACAATTCGGAATGCTTATTGCACATTTGGAAGATCTCTCACCTAAATATATAACTGAGAGTCCCCCAATTGGAGATCTCCAAGCATTTTACAAAGAATCAAAGAAGCGGTAAGTTAACATCAAAAGTGAACTAATTAATATAGTTATTAAAAAAGTTATTAGCGAAGTCAGATAATATCGATGAACATAGAATATATGTATAAATGAATCGGCTATTGTTGTTTATCAATGATTTATTATTTATTTGACATGGAACGTTTTCTTCTCATTTATATAAATTAACAAAACGTTAAGTTTGTTATTTAAAAAACAAGTAAGGAAAGCTACAGTCGAGCGCGCGCGACTGTAAGATACCATTTACCCTATTCGAAGAAATAATACAAAATAAAATAAATGGTATAAAAATAAAAAAAAAGCAATTCACATTAAGAAAAAAAAACCGCCCCGCGCCAGATTCGAACCCAAGAACTCTCACGAACTATGTAACTTACGAGTCGGACCTCTAACCACTAGACCACACAAGTTTACGCCATGCGATCGGCAAATTAGGCTTTTATTGACGCGGGCCCTCTACTGCGTCGATTTAACGTTTTGGTTAGGAATCGCTAGCGCCCATAACTTTGTATGGGGAATTCGAACTCCTATAACTTCTTTGTTATTAAAAAAAAAATTGAAGAAAGCTACAGTCGAGTGCACTCGACAGTAAGTTATAATTTACCTTTGGCTGCTAAAAATAATTCTTAATATTAATTACTTTTATTCGAATTAATAACAACGCATCGCATATTTCCGAAATTAAATACACATGCATTGACGCTAATGGCACATGCTGACTGCACGCCGATTGTGCGTGCGCAGTCGGCGCAAGCATTGAAGCCGAGCCTCTGCTCCGTCTCTGCTGCTGTGTGCAAAACTTCTCGCGCCTACGAACAGACCATGTGCTTCAGTGATTTGTTGTGAGAGTTGTCAGCTCTATAACTAAATGTTCCCGGTTCGAATCCCAGCGCAGTCTTCTTTTTTTTGTATTGCTTAGAAAAATTTTTTGTTTTTATTTTTTTTTTTTTGCATAATATACTTTTCATATAGCGCAAAATTAAAAAAAAAAAAAAAATGCCCAGCGCAGGATTCGAACCCGCGACCTCACGCATCAGAAACTTGCGAGCCAACCACCAAGACCACACACACACAGCTACGCAGTGCGATCGGCAAAAAAAAAAAAAAAATTGCCCGTTGCTGGATTCGAACCCGCGACCACACGCACCAGAATCTTGCATGCAACCATCTAGACCACACACAGTTACGCGGAGCGATCGGCAAATGAGACTTTTATTGATGCCGGCCTTCTGCTGCGTCAGTTCAACATTCTAGTTGGAATTCTAAGCGCCCACAACTTTATATGGGAGATTCAAACTCCTATAACTTCTTTGTTTATTGTCCGATCGGATTGAAATTTATAGGGTAGATCTGTACTATGGTAAGCTACAAGAGTGTTAAAAAAAATGTTTTGTTATTTCCCTACTTTTCTTAAAATTCAATAGTTTGGGGGCGGTGGGCGTGGCATCCAAAAGTTGAAAATCAAACATTCTTCGTAATGTTACCAGGCACCTTACTTTCAAATTTGGCGCTTCTAGCTTTTCTAGTTTTCTTTTAAACTATAAAAATGTGTTTTTTAGAGGCGGTGGGCGTGGCATCCAAAATTCTAAAATCCAACTTCTGCATAATGTTGCAAGACACCCTCCTACCAAATTTGGTGCGTTTATCTCTTTTCGTTATTGAATTATTTGGAAAAAATCGAAATACGCATTTATCGATTTGCGGAGGCGGTGGGCGTAGCACATCAAGTTTGAAATAAACTTCTTGTGTGTATTGAATACACGCACACTCCCACCAAGTCTGGTACCTCTAGCTCTTTTAATAGCTGAGATCTGTGTGTTCATACAGACGGACAGACGGACAGACGGACAGACAGACGGACATGACCAAATCGACTCGGCTATTGATGCTGACCAAGAATATATATACTTTGTATGGTCTGCCACGCCTCCTTCTGCCTGTTACATACATTTGCACAAAGTTAATATACCATTTTTTACCCATTTTCAATGGGTAAATGGTATAAAAAGCGATTGCTTTATTCAGCTACAAAAATGGAACTAACTTATTACAATTCTTAGTCTTAAAATGAAAGCTCGCTTCCGCTACCGCTGCTGCCGTCGCTGTTGACGCTCCCGCGTTGGCCCTGGTTGCGCAAGTGTCCCACGATGGATATTATGCTGACGTTAGTAGCGGTGCTATGCAGGAGTCGTTACTAAGATTAATAATATTATTTTTATTACAAATTGTCTTATCGCTAAATGTTTTGCATTCTTTTATGGCGTAAATAGTTTTTTATGGCGTAAATAGTTTTGTTACAAATTATTATGTTTTCATATTTTATGTCATTTATTAAATTGTTTTGCTTAACTGCTTTAATTATCATAGACTTACATGATTGTGTTCCTACTAAGGGTATGTTTACCATATAGATCTTACTATTGCCGTTTGTTGTTATCTTTATTTCAGCAAATTCAAGTAGTTCTTCTATATTGATAAACATTCCTTCTTCATTACTTAATATTTCTTCTATTTTATTTACTTCGACTTCTGATAATATAATTGAGTTTACGGTATTGGGTTTAGCCCAGCTTATTGCATTTACTAGATTGTTTAAGTCATTTTTTAGAAGTTGAAGTTTGTATTTTAAAATTGATACAAAATTTTCTTTAGTATCATTAGTGTCTATAGTGTGTTTTAATAATGCGTTTGTTACGCGACTCATTTCGTTTATCCCTGCAGTTAATTTTTTATTGATTATTACCTGTCTATTGTTGTTTTCTAATTGTTCATTTAATTTTGCTATTAGAATTTCATGATCACTTCTGTCCGGTGTACCGGCCAGCCATTTCCATGCTGTTCCTAAAGCATCGATGGATCTAATCTTTCATTTGTTCGGTCTTAACCTACGTAACTCATTTTTGATTATATTTAGTTCGTATTCTAAGTATGGGTATAATTGATGAGAATAACTAACGTTCTTTAATGACTCTACTAGTTTTGAGGTCATTTCTTCATATTCTTTTATGTCAACTACATGGATTATTATACCATTTACCCATTGAAAATGGGTAAAAAATGGTATATTAACTTTGTGCAAATGTATGTAACAGCCAGAAGGAGGCGTGGCAGACCATACAAAGTATATATATTCTTGATCAGCATCAATAGCCGAGTCGATTTGGTCATGTCCGTCTGTCTGTCCGTCTGTCCGGCTGTCCGTCTGTCCGTCTGTATGAACACACAGATCTCAGCTATTAAAAGAGCAAGAGGCACCAGACTTGGTGGGAGTGTGCGTGTATTCAATACACACAAGAAGTTTATTTCAAACTTGATGTGCCACGCCCACCGCCTCCGCAAATCGATAAATGCGTATTTCGATTTTTTCCAAATAATTCAATAACGAAAAGAGATAAACGCACCAACTTTGGTAGGAGGGTGTCTTGCAACATTATGCAGAAGTTGGATTTTAGACTTTTGGATGCCACACCCACCGCCTCTAAAAAACACATTTTTATAGTTTAAAAGAACACTAGAGAAGCTAGAAGCACCAAATTTGGAAGTAAGGTGCCTGGTAACATTACGGAGAATGCAGAATTTCAACTTTTGGATGGCACGCCTACCGCCCCCAAAAGTCGATTTTGTAAATCGGTAAATCAAATTATAGGAAAAGTAGAAAAGTTTCCGAAATTTTTTTTTAGGTATTATTGTAGATAATAATAATATTGACCAACCCTATAAATTTAAATCCGATCGGACAATAAACACAGAAGTTATAGGCACGAGAAGTTTCGCTCACAGCAGTAGAGGCCCGACGCCGACTGCGCACGCCGACTGCGCACGCACAGTCGTCGTGTAGTCAGTGTGCAGTCGGCATGTGCCATAAGCGTCAATGCATGTGAATTTGTCCTCGAAAATATGCGATGCGTTGTTATTCGCCGAATAAAAGTAATTAATATTAAGAATTAGTTTTTAACAGCGAAAGGTAAATGGTATCTTACTGTCGAGTGCACTCGACTGTAGCTTTCTTCACTTGTTTTAAATGTGCTTTCCTGGATTGCGGCGATTCCTATTTTTATCGGGATTAGCTGTGAGTGTGAGTAATCTAATACGGTTGCCAATCCGTAGCATAATGGCAAAAAAACCTGTGAACAAAATTACGTTTTTATATTATTTTTATGGAAAATTCTTCCTGATTGAGTTTTTACTGTTGTATTGTTGTCTTTTGCTACAATTTCTTTTCGATATCTAGGGGTTATTTTGGACCCTAGTCTTTTGTCAACTTAAATGAAAATTATATCGCCTTTTTCATATTTTTTATAGGGCTTCGTTTCTGATTGTGATAAGAGATATCTTCTTCCTGTTTTTTGCTGATGTTATTACTAATCTGATTTCTTAAGCGTTCGAGCTCTATAGGGTTTGAATTAAATTGATTGCCAAAAAATATTTCTATGGGTTTCTTTTTCGTAGTTGAGTGGATTGAGTGGTTATATTCTTTTACTGTTTTAAAGATCAAGTCCTCAAAAGTTTAGACACCTTAAAATTTCGGTCATAGTTGAATGAAATCTTTCTATTTGACCGTTGCTTGTGGAAGCATACGGTGGGGTTGTGAAAACTTCTACTTTAAGTTGTTCCTTTAATAAGAACTTGATTGATGCTGCGTTTAGAGCCTTTTCGTTGTCTATGACGACTAACTTTGGCATGCCAAATGCCATCATTACCTCCCGTAGAGTCGTTTTTAGATCTTCTGCAGCTCTTGATTTTACTATTTTAATCTGAGCATATTTTGAAAATTTATCTATGGCCGTGAGTACTAAAGTTTTCTGAGTAGTGTATAAATCTATATGGACAATTTCTCCAGGGTATGTAGGTATTGGAGTTGGTTGAATTTCCCCATGTTGAGATATGATATGATATGAGATATGATAGATTCCTTATCTGAAGTCAGTAATAATAATTGGCTTTTGAATACGTTAATTGGTACGTTTGCGCAAGGTATAAGATTGTGCGATGAACTCTCGTCGCTATGAATTGTAGCTGTGGTGCTATTTATCTGAGCACCTGGAGGATTTCTAGATAGAGCATCTGCCACTACGTTAGAAGTTCCTGGTTTGTATCTGAGTTCGTGATTGTACTCTTCGAGGTAGCTTTTCCACCTTTTGAGTTTACCATTATGATTCTTGTTGCTTAATGCAAAAGTTAATGGTTGATGATCGGTGAATATTATGACTTTAGAAGTACCGTAAAGGTACATGCGTAGACTTTGGAGAGCACACACTATGGTCAACATTTCTTTTTCATTCGTGGCACAGTTCTCTTCGGTGCTAGTTAGTGTACGCGTAATAAATGTGATCGGTCTGCCATTCTGCTCTTGTACTGCGCCTATTGCGTAATTTGAAGCATCTTTTGTGAGCTGAAATTCTTTCGTGAAATCTGGGTATGCAAGAGTTACGTCGTGCGAAACTAAAGTATTCTTAATTTTTTCGAATGCATTTTTACAATTCTGGTCAAAGACTATGTTTATTTTATGAGAGATGTTTTTTGAAGAACGACCATTATCTCCTCTGAGTAGGGTTGTGAGTGGCTTTGCCAATTTGGCGTAGTCGCGAATAAAACGTCTGTAATAACTTGATATCCCTAGAAAGGATCTCAAGTCCTTTAGGGTCTTTGGTACCGGAAAATTATTAATAGCCTTGACTTTTTCTTTGTTTGTTTTTACACCGTTATTAGAAATAGTGAAACCGAGGAAATTAACTTCATTTCTGAAGAATTCACACTTATCGATTTGTACTTTCATATTTGCTTTGGCTAAAGTGGAGAATACTTTATCGAGATCTTGGGTGTGTTCATATTCAGATTTGCTAAAAATTATTATATCATCAATATAGACATAGCATCTCGTTCCGATGTGTTCTCCTAAGATGTCATCGAGAGCTCTTTGGAAAATAGATGGGGAGTTCTTTAAGCCAAACGGTAGTCTGGTGAATTCGAACTTTCCACCGTTTACTGAAAACGCTGTTTTCTCTATATCCTTCGCATTAAGCGGGATTTGGTGAAAACCGCTTTTCAGGTCGAGCACTGTAAAATATTTATTTCTACCCAATTGGGCGATGATTTCGCCAATCTCAGGAATTGGGTATCGATCTGATATTGTAACAGCATTGAGTTTTCTATAATCTACTAGCAAACCCGGCGAACTCCGTTTCGCCACCAGATGGCTATATTTCTTCCAGTCGTTCTCCCAGTCGTTCTCCCAGTCCCTCTTCTAGTCCCTTTCCCAGTCCCTCTCCCAGTCCCTCTCCCAATTCTTTTCCCAGTTGCTCTCCCAGTTGCTCTCCCAGTCCCTCTCCCAGTCCCTCTCCCAGTCCCTCTCCCAGTCCCTCTCCCAGTCCCTCTCACAGTCCCTCTCCCAGTCCCTCTCCCAGTCCCTCTCACAGTCCCTCTCCCAGTCCCTCTCCCAGTCCCTCTCCCAGTCCCTCTCCCAGTCCCTCTCACAGTCCCTCTCACAGTCCCTCTCACAGTCCCTCTCACAGTCCCTCTCACAGTCCCTCTCACAGTCCCTCTCACAGTCCCTCTCACAGTCCCTCTCATAGTCCCTCTCACAGTCCCTCTCACAGTCCCTCTCACAGTCCCTCTCACAGTCCCTCTCACAGTCCCTCTCACAGTCCCTCTCACAGTCCCTCTCACAGTCCCTCTCCCAGTCCCTCTCCCAGTCCCTCTCCCAGTCCCTCTCCCAGTCCCTCTCCCAGTCCCTCTCCCAGTCCCTCTCCCAGTCCCTCTCCCAGTCCCTCTCCCAGTCCCTCTCACAGTCCCTCTCACAGTCCCTCTCACAGTCCCTCTCCCAGTCCCTCTCCCAGTCGCTTTGCCAGTCCCTCTCCCAATCCTTCTCCCAGTCCCTCTTCCAATCCCTCTTCCAATCCCTCTTCCAATCCTTCTCCCTCTCCCAGTCCCTCTCCCAGTCCCTCTCCCAATCCCTCTCCGAATTATTAGCTGAATGTCGCGCTCGCGCTTCACGCGTTTGTGATATCCGAATTCTTTCTCGTTCATTTTCCTCGTCATGCTCTTGCGAAGTTCGATTAAATCTGTAATTAGCTTGGTTTGTAGCATTTCTGGTTCTTCTTCCTAAATTACATCGTCTTATAGGTGACATGTGTACTGAGTTTGCTTTTGTCATAAAAAGTTGATAACATCGAAACTATTACAAAAGAAACGCGCTGGTTAGTGGCCGAGGGATTTTAAAATAAATAAAAGTACCTTGCTGCTAGGTGAGCAAAAGTAGACTATTTATGTATTTCAAATATGTGTCTGCCATTGACGAACACGTCAAAGTAAAACAAATCTATATACATTATTTGAAATACATAAATAGTCTACTTTTGTTCACCGACCAGCTAGGTAGTTTTATTTATTTTAAAATTTTTTTTTTTTTTTTTATTTAGTTTCGATGTTATCTACTTTTTATGATTTCAAGTCATATCTAAATTTAAAAAAAAAAGTCAGCCACCAAACAAAAGTAGACTATTAATGTATTTCAAATAATGTGTATAGGTGTGTTTTACTTTGACGTGTTCGTCGAAGGTTCCTTGAAGTGGCCGGGAAAATTTGTATGGGAAAAAGAAAATCGCCATTATTTAGGGTTTATCCAGCAATAATTCTTATTTAAAACCATAAAAAACCATCCATGACAAAAGCAAACTCAGTTGTTTTGGTGGCAAACAATTTTTTTTTTTTTTAATTTTGATATGATCATGAAAAATAGATGTCAACATCGAAACTAATACAAAAGACATTTTTTTTTTAATTTTGATTATCAACATCGAAACTAATACAAAAGACTTTTTTTTTTTTTTATTTTGATATGACTTGAAGTCATAAAAAGTAGATAACAACATCGAATCTAATGCAAAAGAAACGCGCAGGTTAGTGGTCGAGGGATTTTAAATTTTTATTTTTAATTTTTAAAATAAATAAAACTACCTTGCTGCTAGGTGAGCAAAAGTAGACTGTTTATGTATTACAAATAATGTGTTTAGGTGTGTTTTACTTTGACGTGTTCTTGAAAGGTTACTTGAAGTGGCCCGGAAAATTTGTATGGGAAAAAGAAAATGGTCATTTTAACGGTTTTCCCAGCAATAATTCTAATTTTTCTTGCCGTTTCCACAAACCTTGAACTTCAACGAACAATTTAAAAAAAAATTTGGCCAAATTGGTTCAGGCGTTGTTGAGTTATGCGCTTACCAACACATTTTGCGATTCATTTTTATATAATAGAAGATAACAAGTCTATATTTCTTTTCACCAGATGAATCTGCTTTTTTTGGTACTATCCATACTGGGGCATTATAAGGTGACCGTGAAGGTCTTATTATGCCATCATCGAGCAACTGATTGATTTGTTTCTCGACTTCTGGTATTAGAGAGGCTGGGTATGGATAATGTCTGCTATGAACTGGAAGATCTGTATTTGTTCTGATTTGTCCTTGTACCGCGGTGGTGTACGTTAATTTTTCGTCAGGTTCGGAAAATAATTCGGTATGTTCTTTTACTATCTGATTGAGTATGTCTTTTTGACATACTGTCATGTGTTCTGTTCGGATTTGAATATGATTTACTGTCTGGGTTGCCAACTGCTTTATCTTTACTTTATAATTACCTTTTATAACAAGAATATCATTCTTTACGTCGATCACCGCATCGAGTTTTTTTTAGTGTATCATTACCCAAGATATCATGGAATGTTTTAAGAGTGGATAATAAGAAGAATTTAATTGGGTGATCTGGACAATTGAATAAACTGAGGTGAGTGTGGTGGGTAATCTTAGTTTGCCCTCCAACAGAATTTGCAAAAAATGGCTCTTCGTTAAGTTTCGGATTCTGTACCAAATTTGTCTGAATATAATTTTGGTTGGAACCAGTGTCAATTAGAAATTTGAAAATTTTCCCGTCCCTCGTAGCACAATTCAAGTAAGGCAACGAAGAACTATTCAGTCTAAAAAATGGATATCGGAAGTATCGATTGTCTCTAAAACATGGCCCTCATTGGTCTGATCGTCCTCTTCATATGGATTAATTGATCCATTCTGTTCCCAAGCATCGTAGTAATCTTGTTCGGATGTTTCTTCAGGATATGGAGACGAATATTCGTTATCTGCGAATTGTTCGGCTTCTCCTGTAGATATATGGAATTGCCTTTGATACTTGAGAGGCTGGTTTGTTTGTGAAAGCGGCGGTGGTCTTTTTCCCGCAAAGTCATTACTTGGACGATTCATATAATTTATACGGTTCGATCTAATGGATGGATCTACGTTCATTGGTACTGGCTTAGGCTCTGGCTTTGGTTCAGTAGGACGAGGAGGTGGAATCTGGTTGGTGACTTGAATCGGGCTTTGTGTCTGGTAAGGCCCTTGTCCCATTTGTGGTTGTTGTCTATATGTCTGATATAAATGTGGTGGAGTAGGCTTACTCGTGGTGGGTTTACCACTTGGATGGTAATAGAGTCTAGGGTCAAAGCTCTTCCAATTGTTTTGAATGTTATTGGAAATTTTGTGGCTAGTTGGTTAAGCTTGTCTCGGCGGTAGACTTGGAGGTGTTTGTCTAGATCTAGGTACGAACATATTTCTATACTCTTGGTTTTCAAGCAGAGTACAGGGATGTAAAGCATGACTTAAATCTCTTGGTTCCTTAATACCAAGAAGTCTTGGTAAATCCCCATTGAGACCTCTCACAAAGATGTCTAGAGCCTTTCCTTGTTAATGCTCTTATTGCTTCCGGAGATTCCTCCGTTGCTCCGATCTGGTTTAAGATCAGTGACAAATTGTGATAAATTGCCTAGTAAAATTCGTGTATGGTCAGATATCTTCAGGTCTCTTTTGTCTGCATAATGTGCTGTGAGGCATTTCGAAATTGCCTTCCAGTTTAATGGGGTATTATAGGATTCAAGGACAGTTTCGGCTTCGCCGACTACCTTGGTTCGGATGGCCAGCGTAACCAGATAAAATCTGTGTGAATTTTCTTGCCCCTCGAACATGCCTATTATTCGATCAACATTCTTTTTCCAAGAGTTGAACGTTGCTCTATCTCCTGAAAACTCTTTAATTAATTTACAAACGTCTGGGACTTTGTCTTGGTCATGGCCTGCTACAGGACTCACATAAGGTATGTCACTAAAGTGATCATGGCCATGAGCTGTTGACTCTGATGGGAGTGTTCTTTGATCAGTGCGAGTATAACATTTCTTAATTCTGTACTAGCTACCGGAGTGCTCTTTCCTAATCGGGAACTACCGGCTAAATCGAGGTTATTCATGGCTGTTGTTAAAGAATCGGGCATCATCTATTGGATAAGGTTTCTCAATTCGGACAATGTAAAACACTAGTTGATTTTAAACGGACCACTTTTTTAGAGATTATTTTATGTTTTAATATGAAATTCGAATGCCAAAATTTTAAGTGATATAAAATTATTTAAAAAATTCTTTAATATATATATATTTTTTTTTTAAGTTTTCTTATAAATTTCTTCTGAATTCGTTTTCTTATTTTGTTGTTTAAAACCAGTAGCTGGTTTGTTCCTTTATCCTAGAGGGTCCCTTGGGAGTCGTAGGATTGGAATAAGTTATACTGCGTATGCAGTGTTTTGTTTTTTTATTCCATTTACCAATTGAAAATGGGTAAAAAATGGTATATTAACTTTGTGCAAATGTATGTAACAGGCAGAAGGAGGCGTGGCAGACCATACAAAGTATATATATTCTTGATCAGCATCAATAGCCGAGTCGATTTGGTCCTGTCCGTCTGTCTGTCCGTCTGTATGAACACACAGATCTCAGCTATTAAAAGAGCTAGAGGCACCAGACTTGGTGAGAGTGTGCGTGTATTCAATACACACAAGAAGTTTATTTCAAACTTGATGTGCCACGCCCACCGCCTCCGCAAATCGATAAATGCGTATTTCGATTTTTTCCAAATAATTCAATAACGAAAAGAGATAAACGCACCAAATTTGGTAGGAGGGTGTCTTGCAACATTATGCAGAAGTTGGATTTTAGAATTTTGGATGCCACGCCCACCACCTCTAAAAAACACATTTTTATAGTTTAAAAGAAAACTATGAAAGCTAGAAGCGCCAAATTTGAAAGTAAGGTGCCTGGTAACATTACGGAGAATGTTTGATTTTCAACTTTTGGATGCCACGCCCACCGCCCCCAAACTATTGCATTTTAAGAAAAGTAGGGAGAAATCACAAAACATTTTTTTAACACTCTTGTAGCTTACCATAGTACAGATCTACGCTATAAATTTCAATCCGATCGGACAATAAACAAAGAAGTTATAGGAGTTTGAATCTCCCATATAAAGTTGTGGGCGCTTAGAATTCCAACTAGAATGTTGAACTGACGCAGCAGAAGGCCGGCATCAATAAAAGTCTCATTTGCCGATCGCTCCGCGTAACTGTGTGTGGTCTAGATGGTTGCATGCAAGATTGTGGTGCGTGTGGTCGCGGGTTCGAATCCAGCAACGGGCAATTTTTTTTTTTTTGCCGATCGCACTGCGTAACTGTGTGTGGTCTTGATGGTTGGCTCGCAAGTTTCTGATGCGTGAGGTCGCGGGTTCGAATCCTGCGCTGGGCAATTTTTTTTTTTTTTTTAATAATTTTGCGTTATATGAAAAGTTTATTATGCAAAAAAAATAAGAAAAACCAAAAACTTTTTCTAAGCAATACAAAAAAAAGAAGACTGCGCTGGGATTCGAACCGGGGACATTTAGTTATAGAGCTGACAACTCTCACAACAAACCACTGAAGCACATGGTCTGTTCCTAGGCGCGAGAAGTTTTGCATACAGCAGCAGAGACGGAGCAGAGGCTCGGCTTCAATGCTTGCGCCGACTGCGCACGCACAATCGGCGTGCAGTCGGCATGTGCCATTAGCGTCAATGCATGTGTATTTAATTTCGGAAATATGCGATGCGTTGTTATTAATTCGAATAAAAGTAATTAATATTAAGAATTATTTTTAGCAGCCAAAGGTAAATTATAACTTACTGTCGAGTGCACTCGACTGTAGCTTTCTTCAATTTTTTTTTTAATAACAAAGAAGTTATAGGAGTTCGAATTCCCCATACAAAGTTATGGGCGCTAGCGATTCCTAACCAAAACGTTAAATCGACGCAGTAGAGGGCCCGCGTCAATAAAAGCCTAATTTGCCGATCGCATGGCGTAAACTTGTGTGGTCTAGTGGTTAGAGGTCCGACTCGTAAGTTACAAAGTTCGTGAGAGTTCTTGGGTTCGAATCTGGCGCGGGGCGATTTTTTTTTCTTAATGTAAATTGCTTTTTTTTTTATTTTTATACCATTTACTTTATTTTGTATTATTTCTTCGAATAGGGTAAATGATATCTTACAGTCGCGCGCGCTCGACTGTAGCTTTCCTTACTTGTTTATGTTATAGTTTTACTTTTTATACCATTTACCCATTGAAAATGGGTAAAAAATGGTATATTAACTTTGTGCAAATGTATGTAACTGGCAGAAGGAGGCGTCGCAGACTATACAAAGTATTTATATTCTTGATCAGCATCAATAGCCGAGTCGATTTGGTCATGTCCGTCTGTCTGTCCGTCCGTCAGTCTGTATTAACACACAGATCTCAGCTATTAAAAAAGTTAGAGACACCAGATTTGATGGGAGTGTGCGTGTATTGAATAGGCAGATCGAGTTAATTTCAAACTTGATGTGCCACGCCCACTGCCTCCGCAAACCGATTAATTCGTTTTTCGATTTTTTGCAAATAATTCAATATTAAAAAGAGATAAACGCACAAAATTTGGTAGGAGGGTTTCTTGCAACATTATACAGAAGTTGGATCTTAGACTTTTGGATGCCACGCCCACCGCCTCTATAAAACACATTTTTATATTTTAAAAGAACACTAGAAAAGCTAGAAGCACCAAATTTGGTAGTAAGGTGCCCGGGAACATTACGCAGAATGTGGATTTTCAAATTATGAATGTCATGCCCACCGCCCCCATAATTCCTTTTAATTGAATAATAAGAAAAGCAGAGAAATAACATCTACCCTATAAATTAAAACCCGATCGAATCATAAACAAAGAAGTTATAGTAGTTAGAATCTCTCATATAAAGTTATGGGCGCCTAGAATTCCAACTTAAACATTGAACCGACGCAGCAGAAGGCTGGCATCAATAAAAGTCTCATTTTCCGACCGCAATGCGAAACTGTGTGTGGTCTGATGGTTGGCTCGCAAGTTCCAGACTCGCGAGTTCGAATCCCGCGCGGGGCGTACAATTTTTTTTTTTTTTTGAAAATTGTTTTTTTTTTAATTACTTTTTCACTTTATTGAAAATTATAGTATGATATTTTTAATCAAATTAAAGAACATGGATGATGCAAAAAAATAAGAAAGACCAATTGTTTTTAGCATTTCCATTTCTTGGGACCCAATGTGTGAGATGCGCAGTCAGCGTGCAGTCGGCATGTGCCATTAGCGTCAATGAATGTGTATTTGACATCGAAAATATGCGATGCGTTGTTATTAGTTCGCCGAATAAAAGTATTAAAAGAGCTAGAGGCACCAGACTTGGTGGGAGTGTGCGTGTATTCAATACACACAAGAAGTTTATTTCAAACTTGATGTGCCACGCCCACCGCCTCCGCAAAACGATAAATGCGTATTTCGATTTTTTCCAAATAATTCAATAACGAAAAGAGATAAACGCACCAAATTTGGTAGGAGGGTTTCTTGCAACATTATGCAGAAGTTGGATTTTAGAATTTGGGATGCCACGCCCACCGCCTCTAAAAAACACATTTTTATAGTTTAAAAGAACACTACAAAAGCTAGAAGCACCAAATTTGGAAGTAAGGTGCCTGGTAACATTACGGAGAATGCGGATTTCAACTTTTGGATGCCACGCCTACCGCCCCCAAAAATCGATTTTGTAAATCGGTAAATTAAATTATAGGAAAAGTAGAAAAGTTTCCGAAATTTTTTTTAGGTATTATTGTAGATAATAATAATATTGACCAACCCTATAAATTTAAATCCGATCGGACAATAAACACAGAAGTTATATGCACGAGAAGTTTCGCTCACATTAGTAGAGGCCCGACGCCGACGCCGACGCCGACTGCGCACGCACAGTCGTCGTGTAGTCAGTGTGCAGTCGGCATGTGCCATTAGCGTCAATGCATGTGAATTTGTCCTCGAAAATATGCGATGCGTTGTTATTCGCCGAATAAAAGTAATTAATATTAAGAATTAGTTTAACAGCGAAAGGTAAATGGTATCTTACTGCCGAGTGCACTCGACTGTAGCTTTCTTCACTTGTTTTTATATAAATTTACTCAAAATTATATAGTTACCCCCAATCTTACGAAACCGAAGTTGATAATCAAATACAAGACATGTTAGAACAGGGTATCATAAGAGAGAGCAATTCACCCTATTGCAGCCCAATTTGGGTGGTCCCCAAAAATTAAACGCGTCAGGGCAGAAAAAATTCAGAATTGTCATTGATTACAGGAAGTTGAACGAGATAACAATTAATGACAGATTTCCCATACCCAATATGGACGAAATCTTGGGCAAGCTGGGCCGATGTAATTATTTTAGAACTATAGATCTGGCTAAAGGATTTCATCAGATTGAAATGGATTCTGCATCTATCGCGAAAACGGAATTTTCAACAAAACATGGCCATTACGAGTTTACTCGCATGCCATTTGGGCTTAAAAACGCCTCTGCCACTTTTCAAAGATGTATGAATAATATTTTGCACCCACTTTTGAATAAAAATTGCCTTGTATACTTAGATGACATCATTGTCTTCTACCTCTCTCGAAGAACATCTACATTCTTTGCAATTAGTTTTCGAAAAATTATCCCAAGCCAATCTTAAATTGCAGTTAGACAAATTCGAGTTTCTCAAACCAGAAACCACATTTTTAGGTCATGTCATTACTAAAGATAGCATTAAACCAAAACCCAAAAAAATTCAAGCTATCACTAAATATCCGTTACCAACCAAAACGAAAGAAATAAAAGCATTTCTAGGACGCACGGGTTACTATCGAACATTTATTCCTATTCATTTTTATTCATTTATCTTCGCCGACATCGCAAAACCTCTAACTAGATGTTTAAAGAAAGAAGCGAAAATTGACATCAAACAGAAAGAATATATGGAAGCCTTCGAAAAGTTAAAACTGCTTGTCTCCAACGATCCAATATTGAGAATTCCGAATTTCGAACGAAAGTTCATATTGACTACTGACGCTAGCAATGTAGCTCTTGGAGCCGTTCTCTCACAAGACGGTCACCCGGTCAGTTATATTAGTCGAACGTTGAATGACCACGAGTTGAATTATAGCGCAATAAAAAAGGAACTCTTAGCTATTGTGCGGGCAACAAAAACTTTCAGACACTTTTTGCTTGGCAGGCATTTCGAGATAGCCAGTGACCATCAACCATTATGTTGGCTGCACAAATTAAAGGAGCCAAACGCTAAATTAACTAGATGGAGAATACGATTATCTGAGTATGACTTCGACATAAAATATATAAAAGGGAAGGAGAATTATGTCGCGGACGCTCTATCTAGGGTAAAAATAGAACAGACCTTTTTTGGCGAAGCAACCCAACATAGCGCAGAAGAAGACAGTTCTTATGACAAAATGACAGAAGAAGACGCCAAAAAACACTTAATTGACCACTTTTGTACTAAAACTAGTGCACTATACATAGAGAGTGACGCTGAGAGTGACTTTGAAACTATTCAAATCGCGTACAAAGATACAATTAACCCCCGACATACCAAAGCCTTTCGCAGTTTAATTTAAAATATTCTCACTTATGCCCATTTCAAAGAATAAATCTTAACTACCCATGAGAAACTACTACACCCAGGCATACAAAAAACTGTAAGACTATTCAACGAAGCTCATTATTACCCCAATAGCCAATTATTAATTCAGAATATTATAAATGAATGCCATATTTGTAACCTGGCCAAGACAAAACATCGAAAAACCGATATGCCCATGAAACTAACCCCACAACCAGAAAACTGTAGAGACAAATACGTTGTAGACATTTACTCATCAGAAGGTAATTACTACGTGAGTTGTATTGACTTACACTCAAAATTTGCTACTCTCGAACAGATTAAAAGTAAAGACTGGGTTGAATGCAAGAACGCTCTTATGCGAATATTTAACCAACTAGGGAAACCCAGTTGCTAAAGGCAGACAGAGACGGAGCATTCTCCAGTTTAGCCCTCAAGCGATGGCTTGAGAGTGAAGAAATAGAACTATAACTGAATACAACAAAAACAGGCATCGCAGACATAGAACGTTTACATAAAACAATTAATGAAAAGATCGAATTATAAAATCATCGGACGACAATGAAGCTAAATTAAGTAAAGTAGAGACAATATTAACTATTTACAATCACAAAACGAAACATGATACTACCGGACAAACACCTGCACACATCTTTTTATACGCCGGACAACCAACCTTGAACACTCAGCAGATTAAAGAAGAGAGAATTGACAAAATTAACGAAGACCGACAAGACACTAACACTATCGATACTAATCATGGCTACTTATTATTCTCGGATAACCCAGTTCACATTCCATCAGCATATGAGCACCATTGTCTTCGAATTAATCTAACAGAAATCGAAAACTTAGTAACCTATTTCAATAACCAATTTGTTAACTATACTAACATACCCCATATTAAATATCTATACAATAAAATGCAAAGAGAATTGACAGGCATAATTATACACAAACAAAATCGAATAAAACGAGGACTGTTCAATATCGTAGGCTCCGCGTACAAGTATCTTTTTGGTACATTGGACGAGAATGACCGCACCGAAATCTATAACTCTTGACACACTAGCAGCCAATTCAATACAATTACATGAGCTCAATGAAGTAATTCAGTTAATTAACGATAGAATGATGAAAATGAAGGAATCAGATGATAAACATAATAAAATATAATCATTTATTTACGAGTTACTACAATTTACAGAATATATTGAAGATTTAGAAATGGGTTTGCAACTATCGGGTCTTGGACTCTTTAACCCCAAATTACTAAACTATGACAAACTTAACAATGTCAATAGCCAAAACATCCTATCGATTAAAACCTCTACTTGGCTGAACGCCCAAGAAAATGTACTACTAATCATTTCACACATACCTACTCATGAACAATCGCTTAATACTATAAAAATCATACCCTATCCCGATACTGATGGTTATCAATTATAACATACAGACACTCACAGCTATTTCGAAAAAGAAGGCAACATTTACAATAATGAAAATATTGAAGTAAAAAACGATTGCATTATCAGTATACTAAAGAGAAAGAATCCAATCTGTAATTTTATACCCATAAAAACTCATGAACTTATTAAATACATAGAACCAAATACATTGATAACTTGGAATTTACACGAAACTACCTTAAATCAAAATTGTCGAAATGATAATGCCCAAATAAAAATAAAAGGCAATAAAATAATTAAAATCACCCAATGTAAAATTGAAATAAAAAATATAATATTAAGTGAAAATCAGTTTGTACCGAAATTAGAAATTACACCCTTATACAGCCCATTAAAAATTACAAAAATAAAAACAATACAAACGAAAGATATTGCACATCTAATTACAAAAAAAAACAATACCCTATACACAATTATAGCTATAATAATCACATGTTTAATACTTTTGTATTTGTACTTAAGATACGTAAAATTCAACCCACTCAAAACTCTGTATATCTACATAAAAAAACAATCAAATGAACAAAACACAAACACAAACACCAACAACATTCAAGAAACAAGTGGTATTGCCAATAAAATACCCTTACCGAAAAGAAAACTAATTCGTTGTTCTTGATTTATTTTTTGAGTTCGGGTTTTCAGCGGTCCAGTGTACAATCCATCGATTTGTAAGTTGTGCTTTGACTCAAACGTGAAATTACTTTATATTTCACTACATATATACTTTTGTAGAATAAGAAGCTTCATTACTTCGTGCTTGGTTTGAATTAAACACTTCTGTTCAAATATCGAAAGAGACAAGACGTGTTTCATTTCTATTATTATTTTTATTGGACTTCTGTTTTTATTGATACAAATCATACTTAAACTTATTAAACTACAACTGACCATAGTCAGAACTTCTTCTGAGTTGCAGACAACAACTACACTCCACTCCTCTCTACTCCCCGGGAGATAACTCGCGTCCTTTTGCTTAGCCTCAGGGCGGCTCAAATGGGGTTCGTAGGAAGAACAAATTTCTTTCCATACCTGCACGGATGTCAGTCATTCAAATATAGATTGCTCGGATGCACCTCGCTTCATTAAGAAAGCTTTCCCCAAGATGGTAAAGCGCAATAATAAGGTATTTGCAGACCCTAACGAATCCTGACCTTTCAACACCTCTGGCTACCAAGCCACTATCAGGATCGCCAGTTATTACAAATGTTTTCTTAAGGACTTTGCGGCAATAGCAAGATATCTTAAAAGGCGAAAATGGATCAGATAGTAGGCATAGGCTTCGGAACATTCCGGTGCAGTTCACTGAAGCGCAACAACGAGCGTTTCATAAGCTTTGCAACATCTTGGAATCTGAAGATGTCATGCTTAGATATCCCGACTTCTAGAAGCCGTTTGGTCTGACGACAGACGCTCCAGCATATGGCATAGGTGCAGTGCTTTCCCAAGAGGGACGACCTATTACAATGATCTCAAGAACTTTGAAGGACAGAGAAGTCAATTATGCTACAAATGAAAGAGAGCTATCGGCTATAATTTGGTCTTTGGCCAAGTTGCGGCACTATTTGTATGGAATTAAAGACATCAATATCTTTACAGACCATCAGCATCTAACCTTTACCGTACCGGAATCAAATCCGAATGCGAAGATTAAAAGGTGGAAAGCGCGCAATGCGCGGATTTTTTACAAACCTGCCAAAGAGAACCTCGTTGCGGACGCCCTGTCCAGATAAAAGCTTAACGCTGTAGAACAACAGGAGATCTACTCTTGTGCTGCGACAGTCCACAGTGAAATGTTCCTCACTCACGCTATCGAAACAACAGACAAGCCGCTGAATTGTTTCCAAAATCAAGCAAGAAGACCCTCGTTTTTCATTTAAGCCTACTTTTGTTTTGTTTGGGAAAAAAAGACGACACACAATGATGAGCTGGAAGACACAATTACACCGAACGGTGTTAACGCCATCCATTGTGATTTCCACACGCTTGCAAAAATGCAGGATGAAGTGATCCGAAAATTCCCAGCTATAAAGTTTTGGCATTGCAAAACTCGAGTAGTTGACATATTCGGAGTTGGTAAAAAGAAGGGAAATACTCGTCACAGAATATAATAGAGCTCATAAGTAAGCTCAAGAGAATATGCAGCAGGTATTATCCGAATATTATTTCCCCAAAATGTCCACGTTAGCCAACGAAATAGTACAAAATTGCAAGACATGTGCTAGGGCTAAATATGACAGGCACCCTAAAAAACAAGAACTGGGTGAGACTCCAGTCCCATCGCAACTAGGGAAGATGTTACACATAGACATCTTTTCTTCCGATAAGAAATATTACTTAACTTGTATATATAAGTTTTCGAAATTCGCTGTTGTACAGCCTGTCCCTTTAAGAAGGGACTTCAGCTAATGCATTTTTTTCCCCAAAAACGAAGACGGTATACTGTGACAATGGTCCAGCATTGAATTCTCAGACAAAACAATTTTTGAGTTAGCATTGCAAATGCCCCTGTGTAGGGGAACACAGTGTCGCCAGATGTATCAAAATTTATAAAAAAAATCACGACACGGTGGAAATCATTTTGCTGGCAGCAACTGAGTATAACAAGTCAATTCACTTCGTTATCAACAGGAGACCAGTTGTCGTTGTTCAGGCGCGCACGGACGAGCCCCAAGAGGCCATAGAAGGCAAAATTAGAAATGCTCAGGTTGCGCTCAGAGCCAGAGAGTGCTTTACGGCAAAACAGGGTGTTGGTTGGTTGGTGAAAAAGTTTTAGTCAAATCCAACCGTAGGCTCGGCAACAAACTCACGCCTTTGTGCGAAGAAAGGTTGTAGAAGCGGACCTGGGGACTACGTTCCTCATTAAAGGGAGGTTGGTCCACAAAGACAATCTAAAGTAACATCAACAAAATGACCCAGCTTTTTTTTATTCGCCACTAGGCAAATTACTATAAGATAATATTAAATTTTACTTCGTTTTTTCTGGCCACTGGGCTTTACTTACTTTAAGTCTATGTTTGGTGGTGGGTTGCTCCTTTGCAGTGTAAAAAGAAAGATAATAATAAGATAAGATAAAACAAGTGAAGAAAGCTACAGTCGAGTGCACTCGACAGTAAGATACCATTTACCTATGGCTTTTAAAAAATAATTCTTAATATTAATTACTTATATTCGGCGAACTATTAACAACGCATCACATATTTTCGAAGTCAAATACACATGCATTGACGCTAATTGCACATGCCGACTGCATGCTGACTACACGACGAATGTGCGGGCTCAGTCGGCGTCGGGCCTTTACTGCTGTAAGGGAAACTTCTCGTGCCTATAACTTCTGTGTTTATTGTCCGATCGGATTTAAATTGATAGGGTTGGTTGATATTATTATTATCTACACTAATACCTAAAAAAAAAATTCGGAAACTTTTCTACTTTTCCTACGTTTACAAAATCGATGTTTGGGGACGGTGGGCGTGGCATCAAAAATTTGAAAATCCGCATTCTGCGTAACGTTGCCAGGGACCTTACTTTTAAATTTGGTGCTTCTAGCTTTTCTAGTGTTCTTTTAAACTATAAAAATGTGTTTTCTGAAGGCGGTGGGTGTGGCATCCAAATGTCTAAAATCCAACTTCTGCATAATGCTGCAAGACACCCTCCTACCAAATTTGTTTTCGTTATTGAATTATTTGCAAAAAATCGAAAAACAAATTTATCGATTTGCGGAGGCGGTGGGCGCGGCACATCAAGTTTGAAATAAACTCGATCTGCGTATTCAATACACGCACACTCCCACCAAGTCTGGTGTCTCCAGCTTTTTTAATAGCTGAGATCTGTGCGTTCATACAGACGGATAAACAGACGGACATGATCAAATCGACTCGGCTATTGATGCTGATCAAGAATATATACTTTGTATGGTCTGCCACGCCTCCTTCTGCCTGTTACATAGATTTTCACAAAGCTAATATACCATTTTTTACCCATTTTCAATGGGTAAATGGTATAAAAATTCCATTCCACAGGTTGATGTTCACGCTCTTCTCGTTATCCCTGGCCTCAGCGCGCATTACCAACTATTCACAAGCTAAGTACATCCACATCGTGGATGGTAAAATTCTAGCGTGGGTCAGGCATTCAGCAAACCTTTTGGAGTCCATGCGCGTGGTGGAAGAAACGAGAAATTTAGCGAACTCCAACAATATATTTCCGCAGTCGCATATGAAAAAACTCTTGAGCGTATATACAGTTTATATCCAGGATCTATTGGTGTACACCATAGGGTCGCCAGTTTAGATTTTTTAGGATCCATGTTGAAGGATGTGGCGTTAACGCCTGATGCCGGTGATTAGTAGGGGATCAATGAAATGCAGTTAATAAACTCAAACAATAGACAAATCGAAATAAACACCAAAGTTCAAGACCAAATTAACCAATTAACTTCCACTATCAATCGAATTCTTGATGTAGCAAAAAGTCACAAGTCGACACTGGTCATTTGTATGAAACTTTATTGGCTAGAAATAGAATGTTGATTGAGTTGCAAAATTTAATGCTTGCTATAACTCAGCAAAGGCTAACATTGTAAGCCCAAATATCCTAGATCACGATGATTTCAAATCAGTTTTGTTGAAGGAGCCCACCAATACTCCCATAGGGGATCTTATGTCCGTCTCATCCGTAAAAGTTCTTCAATCTCTTAATATGCTTTACTTTATCTTAAATAATTCCAATAATTAAGTTAGCATGTAATAGAGCATAATAGAGCTCATAGGTCAGCTCAAGAGAATATGAAACAGGTATTATCCGAATATTATTTCCCCAAAATGTCCACGTTAGCCAACGAAATAGTACAAAATTGCAAGACATGTGCTAAGGCTAAATATGACAGGCACCCTAAAAAACAAGAACTGGGTGAGACTCCAGTCCCATTGCAACTAGGGAAGATGTTACACATAGACATCTTTTCAACCGATAAGAAATATTACTTAACTTGTATAGATAAGTTTTCGAAATTCGCTTTAAGAATCATAGAGGACTTAAAACCAGCCGTACTTCAGCTAATGCATTTTTATCCCAAAAACGAAGACGGTATACTGTGACAATGGTCCAGCATTGAATTCTCAGACAAAACAATTTTTAAGTTAGCATTGCAAATGCCCCTCCCCTACACAGTGTCGCCAGATGTATCAAAATTTATAAAAAAAATCACGACACGGTGGAAATCATTTTGCTGGCAGCAACTGAGTATAACAAGTCAATCCACTCCGTTATCAACAGGAGACCAGTTGTCGTTGTTCAGGCGCGCACGGACGAGCCCCAAGAGGCCATAGAAGGCAAAATTAGAAATGCTCAGGTTGCGCTCAGAGCCAGAGAGTGCTTTACGGCAAAACAGGGTGTTGGTTGGTTGGTGGAAAAGTTTTAGTCAAATCCAACCGTAGGCTCGGCAACAAACTCACGCCTTTGTGCGAAGAAAGGGTTGCGGACCTGGGGACTACGGTCCTCATTAAAGGGAGGTTGGTTCACAAA
Organism: Zaprionus bogoriensis; assembly: GCA_035046045.1. Lineage (NCBI taxonomy): Eukaryota > Metazoa > Arthropoda > Insecta > Diptera > Drosophilidae > Zaprionus > Zaprionus bogoriensis. Next base: position 251,750 of record JAWNOI010000022.1, read on the forward strand.
GACAATCTAAAGTAACATCAACAAATTGGCCCAGCTTTTTTTATTCGCCACTAGGCAAATTACTATAAGATAATATTAAATTTTACTTCGTTTTTTCTGGCCACTGGGCTTTACTTACTTTAAGTCTATGTTTGGTGGTGGGTTGCCCCTTTGCAGTGTAAAAAGAAAGATAATAATAAGATAAGATAAAACAAGTGAAGAAAGCTACAGTCGAGTGCACTCGACAGTAAGATACCATTTACCTATGGCTTTTAAAAAATAATTCTTAATATTAATTACTTATATTCGGCGAACTATTAACAACGCATCACATATTTTCGAAGTCAAATACACATGCATTGACGCTAATTGCACATGCCGACTGCATGCTGACTACACGACGAATGTGCGGGCTCAGTCGGCGTCGGGCCTTTACTGCTGTAAGGGAAACTTCTCGTGCCTATAACTTCTGTGTTTATTGTCCGATCGGATTTAAATTGATAGGGTTGGTTGATATTATTATTATCTACACTAATACCTAAAAAAAAAATTCGGAAACTTTTCTACTTTTCCTACGTTTACAAAATCGATGTTTGGGGACGGTGGGCGTGGCATCAAAAATTTGAAAATCCGCATTCTGCGTAACGTTGCCAGGGACCTTACTTTTAAATTTGGTGCTTCTAGCTTTTCTAGTGTTCTTTTAAACTATAAAAATGTGTTTTCTGGAGGCGGTGGGTGTGACATCCAAAAGTCTAAAATCCAACTTCTGCATAATGTTGCAAGACACCCTCCTACCAAATTTGGTGCGTTAATCTGTTTTCGTTATTGAATTATTTGCAAAAAATCGAAAAACAAATTTATCGATTTGCGGAGGCGGTGGGCGTGGCACATCAAGTTTGAAATAAACTCGATCTGCGTATTCAATACACGCACACTCCCACCAAGTCTGGTGTCTCCAGCTTTTTTAATAGCTGAGATCTGTGCGTTCATACAGACGGATAAACAGACGGACATGATCAAATCGACTCGGCTATTGATGCTGATCAAGAATATATACTTTGTATGGTCTGCCACGCCTCCTTCTGCCTGTTACATAGATTTTCACAAAGCTAATATACCATTTTTTACCCATTTTCAATGGGTAAATGGTATAAAAATTCCATTCCACAGGTTGATGTTCACGCTCTTCAGCGCGCATTACCAACTATTCACAAGCTAAGTACATCCACATCGTGGATGGTAAAATTCTAGTGTGGGTCAGGCATTGAGCAAACCTTTTGGAGTCCATGCGCGTGGTGGAAGAAACGAGAAATTTAGCGAACTCCAACACTATATTTCCGCAGTCGCATATGAAAAAACTCTTGAGCGTATATACAGTTTATATCCAGGATCTATTGGTGTACACCATAGGGTCGCCAGTTTAGATTTTTTAGGATCCATGTTGAAGGATGTGGCGTTAACGCCTGATGCCGGTGATTAGTAGGGGATCAATGAAATGCAGTTAATAAACTCAAACAATAGACAAATCGAAATAAACACCAAAGTTCAAGACCAAATTAACCAATTAACTTCCACTATCAATCGAATTCTTGATGTAGCAAAAAGTCACAAGTCGACACTGGTCATTTGTATGAAACTTTATTGGCTAGAAATAGAATGTTGATTGAGTTGCAAAATTTAATGCTTGCTATAACTCAGCAAAGGCTAACATTGTAAGCCCAAATATCCTAGATCACGATGATTTCAAATCAGTTTTGTTGAAGGAGCCCACCAATACTCCCATAGGGGATCTTATGTCCGTCTCATCCGTAAAAGTTCTTCAATCTCTTAATATGCTTTACTTTATCTTAAATAATTCCAATAATTAAGTTAGCATGTAATAGAGCATAATAGAGCTCATAGGTCAGCTCAAGAGAATATGAAACAGGTATTATCCGAATATTATTTCCCCAAAATGTCCACGTTAGCCAACGAAATAGTACAAAATTGCAAGACATGTGCTAAGGCTAAATATGACAGGCACCCTAAAAAACAAGAACTGGGTGAGACTCCAGTCCCATTGCAACTAGGGAAGATGTTACACATAGACATCTTTTCAACCGATAAGAAATATTACTTAACTTGTATAGATAAGTTTTCGAAATTCGCTTTAAGAATCATAGAGGACTTAAAACCAGCCGTACTTCAGCTAATGCATTTTTATCCCAAAAACGAAGACGGTATACTGTGACAATGGTCCAGCATTGAATTCTCAGACAAAACAATTTTTGAGTTAGCATTGCAAATGCCCCTCCCCTACACAGTGTCGCCAGATGTATCAAAATTTATAAAAAAAATCACGACACGGTGCTGGCAGCAACTGCTGGCAGCAACTGAGTATAACAAGTCAATCCACTCCGTTATCAACAGGAGACCAGTTGTCGTTGTTCAGGCGCGCACGGACGAGCCCCAAGAGGCCATAGAAGGCAAAATTAGAAATGCTCAGGTTGCGCTCAGAGCCAGAGAGTGCTTTACGGCAAAACAGGGTGTTGGTTGGTTGGTGAAAAAGTTTTAGTGAAATCCAACCGTAGGCTCGGCAACAAACTCACGCCTTTGTGCGAAGAAAGGGTTGTAGAAGCGGACCTGGGGACTACGGTCCTCATTAAAGGGAGGTTGGTCCACAAAGACAATCTAAAGTAACATCAACAAAATGACCCAGCTTTTTTTATTCGCCACTAAGCAAATTACTATAAGATAATATTAAATTTTACTTCGTTTTTTCTGGCCACTGGGCTTTACTTACTTTAAGTCTATGTTTGGTGATGGGTTGCCCCTTTGCAGTGTAAAAAGAAAGATAATAATAAGATAAGATAAAACAAGTGAAGAAAGATACCATTTACCTATGGCTTTTAAAAAATAATTCTTAATATTAATTACTTATATTCGGCGAACTATTAACAACGCATCACATATTTTCGAAGTCAAATACACATGCATTGACGCTAATTGCACATGCCGACTGCATGCTGACTACACGACGAATGTGCGGGCTCAGTCGCCGTCGGGCCTTTACTGCTGTAAGGGAAACTTCTCGTGCCTATAACTTCTGTGTTTATTGTCCGATCGGATTTAAATTGATAGGGTTGGTTGATATTAGTATTATCTACACTAATACCTAAAAAAAAAATTCGGAAACTTTTCTACTTTTCCTATAATTTAATTTACCGTTTTACAAAATCGATGTTTGGGGACGGTGGGCGTGGCATCAAAAATTTGAAAATCCGCATTCTGCGTAACGTTGCCACGTTAATCTGTTTTCGTTATTGAATTATTTGCAAAAAATCGAAAAACAAATTTATCGATTTGCGGAGGCGGTGGGCGCGGCACATCAAGTTTGAAATAAACTCGATCTGCGTATTCAATACACGCACACTCCCACCAAGTCTGGTGTCTCCAGCTTTTTTAATAGCTGAGATCTGTGCGTTCATACAGACGGATAAACAGACGGACATGACCAAATCGACTCGGCTATTGATGCTGATCAAGAATATATACTTTGTATGGTCTGCCACGCCTCCTTCTGCCTGTTACATAGATTTTCACAAAGCTAATATACCATTTTTTACCCATTTTCAATGGGTAAATGGTATAAAAATTCCATTCCACAGGTTGATGTTCACGCTCTTCTCGTTATCCCTGGCCTCAGCGCGCATTACCAACTATTCACAAGCTAAGTACATCCACATCGTGGATGGTAAAATTCTAGTGTGGGTCAGGCATTCAGCAAACCTTTTGGAGTCCATGCGCGTGGTGGAAGAAACGAGAAATTTAGCGAACTCCAACACTATATTTCCGCAGTCGCATATGAAAAAACTCTTGAGCGTATATACAGTTTATATCCAGGATCTATTGGTGTACACCATAGGGTCGCCAGTTTAGATTTTTTAGGATCCATGTTGAAGGATGTGGCGTTAACGCCTGATGCCGGTGATTAGTAGGGGATCAATGAAATGCAGTTAATAAACTCAAACAATAGACAAATCGAAATAAACACCAAAGTTCAAGACCAAATTAACCAATTAACTTCCACTATTAATCGAATTCTTGATGTAGCAAAAAGTCACAAGTCGACACTGGTCATTTGTATGAAACTTTATTGGCTAGAAATAGAATGTTGATTGAGTTGCAAAATTTAATGCTTGCTATAACTCAGCAAAGGCTAACATTGTAAGCCCAAATATCCTAGATCACGATGATTTAAAATCAGTTTTGTTGAAGGAGCCCACCAATACTCCCATAGGGGATCTTATGTCCGTCTCATCCGTAAAAGTTCTTCAATCTCTTAATATGCTTTACTTTATCTTAAATAATTCCAATAATTAAGTTAGCATGTAATAGAGCATAATAGAGCTCATAGGTCAGCTCAAGAGAATATGAAGCAGGTATTATCCGAATATTATTTCCCCAAAATGTCCACGTTAGCCAACGAAATAGTACAAAATTGCAAGACATGTGCTAAGGCTAAATATGACAGGCACCCTAAAAAACAAGAACTGGGTGAGACCCCAGTCCCATTGCAACTAGGGAAGATGTTACACATAGACATCTTTTCAACCGATAAGAAATATTACTTAACTTGTATAGATAAGTTTTCGAAATTCGCTTTAAGAATCATAGAGGACTTAAAACCAGCCGTACTTCAGCTAATGCATTTTTTTCCCAAAAACGAAGACGGTATACAGTGACAATGATCCAGCATTGAATTCTCAGACAAAACAATTTTTGAGTTAGCATTGCAAATGCCCCTCCCCTACACAGTGTCGCCAGATGTATCAAAATTTATAAAAAAAATCACGACACGGTGCTGGCAGCAACTGCTGGCAGCAACTGAGTATAACAAGTCAATCCACTCCGTTATCAACAGGAGACCAGTTGTCGTTGTTCAGGCGCGCACGGACGAGCCCCAAGAGGCCATAGAAGGCAAAATTAGAAATGCTCAGGTTGCGCTCAGAGCCAGAGAGTGCTTTACGGCAAAACAGGGTGTTGGTTGGTTGGTGAAAAAGTTTTAGTGAAATCCAACCGTAGGCTCGGCAACAAACTCACGCCTTTGTGCGAAGAAAGGGTTGTAGAAGCGGACCTGGGGACTACGGTCCTCATTAAAGGGAGGTTGGTCCACAAAGACAATCTAAAGTAACATCAACAAAATGACCCAGCTTTTTTTATTCGCCACTAAGCAAATTACTATAAGATAATATTAAATTTTACTTCGTTTTTTCTGGCCACTGGGCTTTACTTACTTTAAGTCTATGTTTGGTGATGGGTTGCCCCTTTGCAGTGTAAAAAGAAAGATAATAATAAGATAAGATAAAACAAGTGAAGAAAGCTACAGTCGAGTGCACTCGACAGTAAGATACCATTTACCTATGGCTTTTAAAAAATAATTCTTAATATTAATTACTTATATTCGGCGAACTATTAACAACGCATCACATATTTTCGAAGTCAAATACACATGCATTGACGCTAATTGCACATGCCGACTGCATGCTGACTACACGACGAATGTGCGGGCTCAGTCGGCGTCGGGCCTTTACTGCTGTAAGGGAAACTTCTCGTGCCTATAACTTCTGTGTTTATTGTCCGATCGGATTTAAATTGATAGGGTTGGTTGATATTAGTATTATCTACACTAATATCTAAAAAAAAAAATTCGGAAACTTTTCTACTTTTCCTATAATTTAATTTACCGTTTTACAAAATCGATGTTTGGGGACGGTGGGCGTGGCATCAAAAATTTGAAAATCCGCATTCTGCGTAACGTTGCCACGTTAATCTGTTTTCGTTATTGAATTATTTGCAAAAAATCGAAAAACAAATTTATCGATTTGCGGAGGCGGTGGGCGTGGCACATCAAGTTTGAAATAAACTCGATCTGCGTATTCAATACACGCACACTCCCACCAAGTCTGGTGTCTCCAGCTTTTTTAATAGCTGAGATCTGTGCGTTCATACAGACGGATAAACAGACGGACATGACCAAATCGACTCGGCTATTGATGCTGATCAAGAATATATACTTTGTATGGTCTGCCACGCCTCCTTCTGCCTGTTACATAGATTTTCACAAAGCTAATATACCATTTTTTACCCATTTTCAATGGGTAAATGGTATAAAAATTCCATTCTACAGGTTGATGTTCACGCTCTTCTCGTTATCCCTGGCCTCAGCGCGCATTACCAACTATTCACAAGCTAAGTACATCCACATCGTGGATGGTAAAATTCTAGTGTGGGTCAGGCATTCAGCAAACCTTTTGGAGTCCATGCGCGTGGTGGAAGAAACGAGAAATTTAGCGAACTCCAACAATATATTTCCGCAGTCGCATATGAAAAAACTCTTGAGCGTATATACAGTTTATATCCAGGATCTATTGGTGTACACCATAGGGTCGCCAGTTTAGATTTTTTAGGATCCATGTTGAAGGATGTGGCGTTAACGCCTGATGCCGGTGATTAGTAGGGGATCAATGAAATGCAGTTAATAAACTCAAACAATAGACAAATCGAAATAAACACCAAAGTTCAAGACCAAATTAACCAATTAACTTCCACTATCAATCTAATTCTTGATGTAGCAAAAAGTCACAAGTCGACACTGGTCATTTGTATGAAACTTTATTGGCTAGAAATAGAATGTTGATTGAGTTGCAAAATTTAATGCTTGCTATAACTCAGCAAAGGCTAACATTGTAAGCCCAAATATCCTAGATCACGATGATTTAAAATCAGTTTTGTTGAAGGAGCCCACCAATACTCCCATAGGGGATCTTATGTCCGTCTCATCCGTAAAAGTTCTTCAATCTCTTAATATGCTTTACTTTATCTTAAATAATTCCAATAATTAAGTTAGCATGTAATAGAGCATAATAGAGCTCATAGGTCAGCTCAAGAGAATATGAAGCAGGTATTATCCGAATATTATTTCCCCAAAATGTCCACGTTAGCCAACGAAATAGTACAAAATTGCAAGACATGTGCTAAGGCTAAATATGACAGGCACCCTAAAAAACAAGAACTGGGTGAGACTCCAGTCCCATTGCAACTAGGGAAGATGTTACACATAGACATCTTTTCAACCGATAAGAAATATTACTTAACTTGTATAGATAAGTTTTCGAAATTCGCTGTTGTACAGCCTGTCCCTTTAAAAATCATAGAGGACTTAAAACCAGCCGTACTTCAGCTAATGCATTTTTTTCCCAAAAACGAAGACGGTATACTGTGACAATGGTCCAGCATTGAATTCTCAGACAAAACAATTTTTGAGTTAGCATTGCAAATGCCCCTCCCCTAAACAGTGTCGCCAGATGTATCAAAATTTATAAAAAAAACACGACACGGTGGAAATCATTTTGCTGGCAGCAACTGAGTATAACAAGTCAATCCACTCCGTTATCAACAGGAGACCAGTTGTCGTTGTGTCAATGCCAGCTTAGCTGAACTGGAAACGCCCATGAACTCAAACCGCTTTAAAATCTTGGCAGACGCCTATGAGGATGAGGCGGCCGAATCTACTGAAGTCGAGAAAAAGAAGCCAAAGCCTCTGCCTATATACATACGTGACAAAAGCTCCAATGTTCTTGTCAACAAAATTATTGAGCTTGTTGGCAAGGATAACTTCCACATAATACCGCTTGTAAAGGGTAACATTCAGGAGACAAAAGTTCAAATGATGTCTGAAGATAATTACAGAGTATTATCGAAATATCTTACCGAAAATAAAAAGAACTTTTACACGTATCAGCTAAAAAGCAGCAAAGGCCTGCAAGTCGTACTTAAGGGCATAGAACCCGAAGTAACGCCTGCAGAAATAACAAATAACAATATCCTCAACAGGGATAAAAGCCGCAGCCACTCTTTTAGGTTGAGCTCGAACCTGAAAATAAGCCCCTGAAGAAATACGCAGCTAACCCTATACACAATCTTCAGTTCCTGATGCACCGCCGAGTTACAGTTGAAGAACCGCACAAACGCAATGCTCCAGTACAATGTGCGAACTGCCAAGAATATGGCCATACAAGGTCATACTGTAAACTGCGGTGTGTGTAGTTTGTGGAGAACTTCATGACTCCGCACACTGCCCAGCAAGATGACTGCAACTCGAAAAAGTGCGGCAACTACGGTGGACATCACACTGCTAACTACAGAGGTTGCCCAGTTTATAAGGATCTGAAAAGCCGTATCCACCAGAGAGGAATTACTGCCCACACCCAAAATAAAGTGTTGATAGGACCTAAATCTAACCCTGAAGTCTTCTTCTCGACTGCAGCGAGATCCTCACTAGGACCCATTAATTCTGACAAAAACGTGACATACGCAAGCGCTTTAAAATCAGGACAGGCTATCCCTGCATCAAAAAGTCCACTTCTGCAATCAGCATACCAAGAATCAAAAACGGCTCAGCTGCATCAATCGCTGGAGCAGCCAAAAAGCAGCTTTGAAGCTATGATATGCAGCCTACAACAAAGCCTTACGGAATTTATGTCGTTTATGCGCACAACTATGCAAGACTTAATGCGAAACCAAAATCTATTGATTCAAATGCTGGTCTCCCAACAATCCAAATAATGGCTTCCCTACGGATATCTACGTGAAACGCAAACGACGTTTCGCAGCATAAACTTGAGTTAGCTCAATTCCTACTCGACAATCAAATAGACGTAATGCTGCTCTCAGAAACACACCTAACAAACAAATACAATTTTCAACTACGAGGATATTCGTTCTACGGAACAAATCATCCAGATGGTAAAGCACATGGTGGGACTGGAATTCTAATCAGAAGCCGTATTAAGCACCACTATCATAATAAATTTGCTAAAAACTACCTACAGACCACATCTATAAATATACAACTAAATACTGGCAACCAACTTACACTAGCCACCGTATACTGCCCCCCTCGCTTCACCATAGCTGAAGATGAGTTTATGCAGTTTTTCATCTCATTAGGAGACCACTTCATAGCAGCAGGAGACTACAATGCCAAACACACACATTGGGGATCTCGACTCCTGACTCAAAAAGGAAAGCAGCTCTACAATGCAATTAGCAAAGCCAAGAACAAGCTCAACTATGTTTCTTCTGGCACACCAACATACTGGCCGGCAGACCCAAAGAAACTACCCGACTTAATAGACTTTGCAATTACGAAAAACATTCCTAAAAATCTGATAAGCGCCGAATGCCTTTCGGACCTTTCATCTGATCACTCGCCTGTCCTGTTTATTCTACGCCGACATCCAGGAACATTGGAACATACATTTAAATTGACCTCACAGAAAACCAACTGGGTTAAGTACAGAAAGTATATTAGTTCACACATTACGCTAAGTCCTCACCTCAATGATGAAGCCGACGTAGACAGCTTTGTTAATTCACTGAAGTCTGTACTCATCTCTGCAGCTCGAGCCTCAACACCTCAAACTATAAATAAACAATGCAATCAAAAGAAGACAAATCTACAAATAGAACAGCTCGTCCTCGAAAAGCGACGCTTACGTCGAGAGTGGCAATTCCACAGATCGCCATCCGCTAAGCAAATCTTAAGACATGCCTCACGCCAACTTACTAAAGCTCTACAGCAAGAAGAGACATACGTCCACCGCCACTACATAGAGCAATTGTCAACCTCCAGTACAAAACACTCAGTATGGAGAGCTCACCCAATTCTTAGCTCACCGAAAGAAACCGTGATGCCTATTAGAAATCCCACAGGCGGCTGGGCGCGCAGCGATGCAGACAGAGCCAGCACGTTTGCGAATCACCTTCAAAATGTCTTCCAACCAAATCCTGCCACTAGTGCGTTTACTTTGCCGACCTTACCATATGAGCCTCAGCCAATTGAATTTCGCCCAAACGAAATCGCTAGCATCATTAAAAATCAACTGAATCCGAAAAAATCCCCGGGCTGCGATCAGATAACTCCCAAAATGATCATCGAGCTTCCATATTGCGCCGTTTGCACTATCACCCAGCTTTTCAATAGCATCGCATAACTTGGCTACTATCCGGTGAGATGGAAAAAGTCAATTATAATAATGATAGCAAAGCCGGGAAAAGACCATACAATCCCAACGTCGTATAGACCTATAAGTCTACTTTCATGCTTATCTAAACTCTTTGAAAAATGCGTATTGACTCAGATAAACACATACCTAAGACTCCAGGAAAGAATCCCGTCACATCAATTTGGGTTTCGTGAAAAGCACGGAACAATTGAGCAGGTCAACCGGATAACATCAGAAATTCGGAACGCGTTCGAAAAACGAGAGTACTGTACTGCCATATTTTTAGATGTCTCTCAAGCATTTGATAGAGTTTGGCTAGAAGGTCTAATGTACAAGATCAAGACAATGCTTCCATACAACACCCACAAACTACTAGAGTCTTACCTTTACGACAGAAAATTTGTTGTGAGGTGCAACACTGCTTTATCTGATGAGCTGGAGTTCCTCAAGGTAGCGTGCTAGGGCCGACATTATATGTCCTCTACACATCAGACATTCCGACAAGCACACGACTAACAACATCTACGTTTGCTGATGATACAGCTATACTTAGCCGCTCAAAATGCCCGATTCAAGCAACTGCGCAGCTAGCTCTTTATTTGGTCGATGTTGAAAAATGGCTATCAGATTGGAGAATTAAAGTGAACGAACAAAAATGCAAGCACGTTACGTTCACCCTGAACAGGCAAAACTGCCCGCCGCTTACGTTAAACAACACTCTACTCCCGCAAGTAAACGAAGTGATATATCTAGGAGTACACCTAGACAGAAGACTCACATGGCGCCGGCACATTGAAGTCAAAAGAACACACCTAAAGCTAAAAGCCAGTAGCCTTCATTGGCTTATCAATGCTCGGTCTCCTCTTAGCCTTGAATATAAAGTCCTGCTGTATAACTCGGTACTAAAACCTATATGGATGTACGGCTCTCAGTTATGGGGAAATGCGAGCAATAGCAATATTGACATAGTCCAGCGAATCCAGTCGAAGATCCTGAGAACCATAACCGGGGCACCGTGGTACGTTCGCAACGATAACTTACATCGCGACTTAAACGTTCTACCAGTCAAAGATGCGATCGCCGAACAAAAGGAAAGGTACCTTACTAAGTTATTGCTGCACTCTAACCACCTGGCGAGAGGTCTAACAAGGTTGGGCAACCAATCACGTCTTCGTCGCAATGACTTACCCACCCAGCGACCGACTTGAGGGACGCGCAACCAGAATGCAGTTTTAGTATACTGTCAGCTAAATTGTAATGTTAAGATTCGTAAACTTATTGTTAGTCTCAAGTTTAAGAGAATATCCAATAAATAAAAGCAAAGTATAAAAAAAAAAAAAAAAAAAACATTGTAAGCCCAAATATCCTAGATCACGATGATTTAAAATCAGTTTTGTTGAAGGAGCCCACCAATACTCCCATAGGGGATCTTATGTCCGTCTCATCCGTAAAAGTTCTTCAATCTCTTAATATGCTTTACTTTATCTTAAATAATTCCAATAATTAAGTTAGCATGTAATAGAGCATAATAGAGCTCATAGGTCAGCTCAAGAGAATATGAAGCAGGTATTATCCGAATATTATTTCCCCAAAATGTCCACGTAAGCCAACGAAATAGTACAAAATTGCAAGACATGTGCTAAGGCTAAATATGACAGGCACCCTAAAAAACAAGAACTGGGTGAGACTCCAGTCCCATAGCAACTAGGGAAGATGTTACACATAGACATCTTTTCAACCGATAAGAAATATTACTTAACTTGTATAGATAAGTTTTCGAAATTCGCTGTTGTACAGCCTGTCCCTTTAAGAATCATAGAGGACTGTAAACCGGCTTCAGCTAATGCATTTTTTTCCCAAAAACGAAGACGGTATACTGTGACAATGGTCCAGCATTGAATTCTCAGACAAAACAATTTTTGAGTTAGCATTGCAAATGCCCCTCCCCTACACAGTGTCGCCAGATGTATCAAAATTTATAAAAAAAAATTACGACACGGTGGAAATCATTTTGCTGGCAGCAATTGAGTATAACAAGTCAATCCACTCCGTTATCAACAGGAGACCAGTTGTCGTTGTTCAGGCGCGCACGGACGAGCCCCAAGAGGCCATAGAAGGCAAAATTAGAAATGCTCAGGTTGCGCTCAGAGCCAGAGAGTGCTTTACGGCAAAACAGGGTGTTGGTTGGTTGGTGAAAAAGTTTTAGTGAAATCCAACCGTAGGCTCGGCAACAAACTCACGCCTTTGTGCGAAGAAAGGGTTGTAGAAGCGGACCTGGGGACTACGGTCCTCATTAAAGGGAGGTTGGTTCACAAAGACAATCTAAAGTAACATCAACAAAATGACCCCGCTTTTTTTATTCGCCACTAGGTAAATTACTATAAGATAATATTAAATTTTACTTCGTTTTTTCTGGCCACTGGGCTTTACTTACTTTAAGTCTATGTTTGGTGGTGGGTTGCCCCTTTGCAGTGTAAAAAGAAAGATAATAATAAGATAAGATAAAACAAGTGAAGAAAGCTACAGTCGAGTGCACTCGACAGTAAGATACCATTTACCTATGGCTTTTAAAAAATAATTCTTAATATTAATTACTTATATTCGGCGAACTATTAACAACGCATCACATATTTTCGAAGTCAAATACACATGCATTGACGCTAATTGCACATGCCGACTGCATGCTGACTACACGACGAATGTGCGGGCTCAGTCGGCGTCGGGCCTTTACTGCTGTAAGGGAAACTTCTCGTGCCTATAACATCTGTGTTTATTGTCCGATCGGATTTAAATTGATAGGGTTGGTTGATATTATTATTATCTACACTAATACCTGAAAAAAAATTCGGAAACTTTTCTACTTTTCCTATAATTTGATTTACCGTTTTACAAAATCGATGTTTGGGGACGGTGGGCGTGGCATCAAAAATTTGAAAATCCGCATTCTGCGTAACGTTGCCAGGGACCTTACTTTTAAATTTGGTGCTTCTAGCTTTTCTAGTGTTCTTTTAAACTATAAAAATGTGTTTTCTGGAGGCGGTGGGTGTGGCATCCAAATGTCTAAAATCCAACTTCTGCATAATGCTGCAAGACACCCTCCTACCAAATTTGTTTTCGTTATTGAATTATTTGCAAAAAATCGAAAAACAAATTTATCGATTTGCGGAGGCGGTGGGCGTGGCACATCAAGTTTGAAATAAACTCGATCTGCGTATTCAATACACGCACACTCCCACCAAGTCTGGTGTCTCCAGCTTTTTTAATAGCTGAGATCTGTGCGTTCATACAGACGGATAAACAGACGGACATGACCAAATCGACTCGGCTATTGATGCTGATCAAGAATATATACTTTGTATGGTCTGCCACGCCTCCTTCTGCCTGTTACATAGATTTTCACAAAGTTAATATACCATTTTTTACCCATTTTCAATGGGTAAATGGTATAAAAATTCCATTCCACAGGTTGATGTTTACGCTCTTCTCGTTATCCCTGGCCTCAGCGCGCATTACCAACTATTCACAAGCTAAGTACATCCACATCGTGGATGGTAAAATTCTAGTGTGGGTCAGGCATTCAGCAAACCTTTTGGAGTCCATGCGCGTGGTGGAAGAAACGAGAAATTTAGCGAACTCCAACAATATATTTCCGCAGTCGCATATGAAAAAACTCTTGAGCGTATATACAGTTTATATCCAGGATCTATTGGTGTACACCATAGGGTCGCCAATTTAGATTTTTTAGGATCCATTTTAAAGGATGTGGCGTTGACGCCTGATGGCGGTGATTTGGAGGGGATCAATGAAATGCAGTTAATAAACTCAAACAATAGACAAATCGAAATAAACACCAAAGTCCAAGACCAAATTAACCAATTAACTTCCACTATCAATCGAATTCTTGATGTAGCAAAAAGTCGCAAGTCGACACTGGTCATTTGTATGAAACTTTATTGGCTAGAAATAGAATGTTGATGGAGTTGCAAAATTTAATGCTTGCTTTGACCCTAGCAAATGCTAACATTGTAAGCCCAAATATCCTAGATCACGCTCACACTCTCGAAGGCTGCAACGATTCACCTGGAGCTACGTTTTGCCACCTGTCATCGAAGAGTTCATGTGCCAGAGAAATACATGCCGGAGGTGCTGTACCACTGCGAGAAACTCAAGTAATTTGGATTCGATCACCCGGGTGAACGACGGAATTGTCACCGTCAACGACAGACCTGCAAAGGTGCAGGTAGACAACCGCACCGAGATCTGGATACACGGTACGCAGCTTATCACTTTCAGCGAACGAGCCACGGCCAATGGAACTCTCTACGCCAACCGTAATAGCATTTAAAATAGAGTCCCAGTAATTTCCAACTCTCCTCTGCTGAACATTACTGCCAGCCAAGATGTTCTTAGCCTCCCTTACCTTCATCGCTTAAATGAGCGTAATCTGGAGAAAATCCAGAGGGTTAAAGAGTCAACCGAAGCCGATCGCACATACCATTTCTCATTGTTACGCTTTCAATATACTTCCTATGAATACATTTTGTATTTCAATATTTAGTTTTAAACTTGCACTCCAACACGAAACACCGCTTCTGCTGTCATAAATAAAAAGCAACTTTATAAAAACCGTCTTTCATTCACACGGCTCATCCTGTGACCTGACCTTCGTAATTTATTTTGCACATGCTTAAAAACTTTTTTTTCACTTTTTGAACTTTCAGTTGTTTTTTTGGGTAGCCTTTTCCAGCTTTATTCAAATTTATTTAACAGGAAGAATGATACGTGGCAGACAACATAAAGTACATATAATCTTAATCAGCATCAATATACCTGTTGATTTAGCCTTGTCCATCTGCAAGTATGTCTACATGAACACACAGATTTCAACTATTACAGCTATTACTAGTGTATATTAAGCCCAGAGATATTGAAATTGATACGTCATTACTTTTTAATATGAGTAAACAACAAACTTTGTGCCGTAAATAAAACTAACTGCAGACATAATTCAAAGAATTTATTTTGTAGCTAATATATATTAGGTATACATTTTTACAGCATCATTTTCTAGCTCCAATATTTGCAGCCCACAACCATAAATATATAAATATTTGTTTGTATAAAGAAACATGCCTTTTATGTCGGATATACAAGTATAACCAATGCGATTGCATTCTTGAGTTATTAAGTTAATCATAAAGATTTGCTTATCCGTACTACAGGTGTAAGCAATAAGATCGGTGGACTTGGTGCTAGTTTCACATGATTTTAAAATCAACGCATTTAGTTGTGCATTATGAATACCTGTCATCGCCTTAATTACCTGAACCCTCATATCAGCTAATCGAATAGTAGTATAATTTAAATTTTCATCATCACCACCAGATAAAACATGGATATAGTGGTCATCGACCAGTGCGTCAAATGAATTGATGGCGGACATATGTAGGCGATGCCGAAAACGTTCTGTAATAAGATTTTG
This sequence comes from Zaprionus bogoriensis, assembly GCA_035046045.1. Taxonomy (NCBI): domain Eukaryota; kingdom Metazoa; phylum Arthropoda; class Insecta; order Diptera; family Drosophilidae; genus Zaprionus; species Zaprionus bogoriensis. Next base: position 267,260 of record JAWNOI010000022.1, read on the forward strand.
ATCAAAGCCATAAAGCATACCACTAGTAGTTGCAACTAAAAGCAAATTTATATCATGGAGATATTTTAATTAAAGAGAACAGCGCTATAAGCCGAAGTAAATATAGCCGTGATGGGTTTTCTTGATTCCACCGTAGTACTTGAATTTTCCCATCAGCACTAGCTAAATATATATTAAATTCTCCAATTTCATTTAACCGCAATGCATAAACTGACATTAATCGGGCATCAAGTATAATATTTTGGCCACTGGATCGCACTGTGTGCGAGCATAATTCACTAATAACAGGACCATTAGGGTCAAATTTAGTTATACAAAGCTGGGCTCGACCACCGACGGAGAATAAAAGAAAATAATTTTCATGGCCTTTACTAATTGGATAGACAGTCAAATGTCGCACAGTTGAAATATGAGTATGAAGTTCGGTCAAAAAATTTAGGGATTGACCTTTAAACTCCGTAATTTTAATAATATTGTCATCTCCGCCTGATATTATATATAGTGGAAATGAATTTGCAACAGGCCTTATTAATTGGATAATGTTGCAACCACGTTTGTGCCAATTGATTTTTGGTATCATCGCAGAGTAGTCATCTATAAGTTCACTATGGAAAAATACATCTTTTTTCTTTATATATACTACATGCAATTTTTTGTGAGTTAGGAAATAATCCCAACAACGGTGGCCACCTCCGCATTTGAAATGCAAAATTGAGTCATTTTGTCGAGACCACGCTACTAAATGGTCTCCATCAAATCCTATTAGCATATCTAATGTCGGTGAGGCTTCTACCCAAGTCATGGGAACATTCTCGCGCCGCGATATTGTTAATTTTGCATCAGAAAAACTTAAACATAATATTTTTACAGTCGATTCATGCCCACCACTCAGTATCAAAGCATATTTTTCATCCATTTTCAATAATTTAAAGACATTGGCACCCATTTTGCAGTGCAAGCTTTTAACCGTTGCCCTATGTTGGAAAACTGAAGCTTCATCTCGCATGTAAAGCCTTATGTTTCCATTACGACTACTAAGTAACAAATGTGTAGGTAATATAAGAAGTGCAGCTGTTATCCAAGATTCACGGCTATCATTGATTTGAATGCTGCCTTCGATTTCTGCTTTATGGCCATTTAGTATTAAGCAGTTACCAAGTTCATCCGATATAATATACAGTTCATTTGATAGAAAATAAAACGATTTTATAATGCCTTTGAGTTTCAATCCATCATAGATTTTTTCTACGTTATCAGAATCAATGTTGTATCTCATAAGTGTAAGCCGCCGAAACCCACAAGTAGCAATAATTCTATCTTGTACAGCCAGAACTGAACAATTGTAAACAGGAAAATCATTTACTAATTTCCAAATTCCAATTTTAAGAGTCTATGATAGTTTTATATAGAACATACGATTTTTGTTACTTAGACCGATGATTGTACTGCTATTAAGATACTTAATCTTGTTTATAAATTCATTTGTCGAATTTATTGGTTGTAATCTAGTTATTTGAAATTGTGTTCGCTTTAAAATGTTATGTAAACTATATGCAAGTATGTTTCCTGATGAGCCTGCGCTATATAAAGTTGAAGTAGCTTGATCAAAACTCAGACGCCATACTGGATCGCCGAACTGTTGACGACGTTTGAATAATATTTCACCTGAACGGCTCCAGACGCATATATTTGAATCCTCTCCTCCGCTTATAACGAACACTTGACCAGCTGTAAAACAAGTTTAATAAAATCATTAGTTATAAAGTTATTTTAATAAAAATAAGCAAGGAACCATTTAAAAAGCTCTAGTGTGATTTCTTCGTATATATCTACTTGGTCTGTCGAACTTTTCAAAAAAAAAAAAAAACACAAATTAATATCTTTCAAAAGTTATATTTTTTTATTCAAAGGAAACTTTGTGTTCGATATAGCGTTTAGCCCGGTCAATTAGCATTCAAGTGAATGTTAATGGTAACTTTTCGGAATACTCTTGAGAATATCGGTCGTAGCCTTTTGGATAGCTGAAATGTCCTGAAACCAGTGTCCTTTCATGGGCGAAAAAGGTTTTCCAAATAGGTAAAAATCACAGGGTGCCAGATCAGATGAGTAGAGTGAGTGATTAATGGTTAATATGAAGTTTTTGTCAAAAAATCAGTGACAAGCGTCGACCGATGAGACCGCGCTTTATCGTGCAACAGGCGCCAGGATTCTGCGTCACGGTATTGTGGTCCAACATCTTTCAAAATACGATGAATTGATTCTATGGTGATATTTATCCCCATTTTCATGTAACGCAAGGAAGATTTTGGCTCATTCGGAATAAATTGCTGCACTTTTTCAATATTGTTTTGGATAATCACTGATTTTGGCAGGCCCGACTTCTGATCCTCACAGAGGTCCTTACGACCTTCCTGGAATCGCTTAAACCACTTAGGCACATTACTATGGAATAGGCACTGATCACCATAAACTTTTTTCATCATTTGAAATGTTTCAGTGAACGTTTCCCCAACAAAATTTAATATTTGCTCTTTAATTAAAATACATTTTACAACCGATGGCCAAAAGCTGCTGTCACTTTTTGATCGATAACTTCGATCGTAGTTATCCAATTATCTTAAAATTTTAAGAAATGTCAACAAGAGATCAAACTTTTTATTTCATATACCCACCAACAGGTGACGCCACAAGAAATGGTTATATTTAAAAAGTTCTGTTTCTTTTGCGAAAGTGCTAATATGTATATAAAATCAAGAAAAAATACGGTTTCGGAAAATTATTTGTTAATATTGGGCGGTTGAAAAAGTCTTTTCGCATTTCTAATCAAATTTCGAAACATTTTATTTTGTATTTATAAATAACTTTATTGAACTAAATATTTTCCATTGTAGTCGAAAACCTTTTTCCAGTTTTACACTAGAGACATTATTCCACAAGTGTAAAACTTTTGTTGACGCCATTCAACAGTTCTTGCAACGGTTTCTTCGGTAAAAATTACGTAATTTCGGGACAAACTTCACGGACAAACGTCTCATTCCCAAAGCGTTATATAAAATTGCAAGGCACGAGCCAAGCGATATATCCTCAGCAATTTCACTGATAGTGATTCGACGATTATCCAAAACAATTTTCTTCACTGCTTGAACGTTTTCATCACTTGTTGACGTGCTTCGGCATCCATCGTCATTGGCATCTCCCCGGCCATTTTCGAAGAGTTTGTACCACTGGTAAACATTTTTTTTACGCAGAACAGTTACACCGTATGCCACTGTTAACAATTCCAGTGTTTCGCTGCACTTAATTTTATTATACCATTTACCCATTGAAAATGGGTAAAAAATGGTATATTAACTTTGTGCAAATGTATGTAACAGGCAGAAAGAGGCGTGGCAGACCTTACAAGGTATACATATTCTTGAACAGCATCAATAGCCCAATCGATTTGGTCATGTCCGTCTGCCCGTCTGTAGGAACGCACAGGTCTCAACTATTAAACAAGTAAGGAAAGCTACAGTCGAGCGCGCACGACTGTAAGATACCATTTACCCTATTCGAAGAAATAATACAAAATAAAATAAATGGTATAAAAATAAAAAAAAAAGCAATTTACATTAAGAAAAAAAATCGCCCCGCGCCAGATTCGAACCCAAGAACTCTCACGAACTTTGTAACTTACGAGTCGGACCTCTAACCACTAGACCACACAAGCTTACGCCATGCGATCGGCAAATTAGGCTTTTATTGACGCGGGCCCTCTACTGCGTCGATTTAACGTTTTGGTTAGGAATCGCCAGCGCCCATAACTTTGTATGGGGAATTCGAACTCCTATAACTTCTTTGTTATTAAAAAAAAAATTGAAGAAAGCTATAGTCGAGTGCACTCGACAGTAAGTTATAATTTACCTTTGGCTGCTAAAAATAATTCTTAATATTAATTACTTTTATTCGAATTAATAACAACGCATCGCATATTTCCGAAATTAAATACACATGCATTGACGCTAATGGCACGTGCCGACTGCACGCCGATTGTGCGTGCGCAGTCGGCGCAAGCATTGAAGCCGAGCCTCTGCTCCGTCTCTGCTGCTGTATGCAAAACTTCTCGCGCCTAGGAACAGACCATGTGCTTCAGTGGTTTGTTGTGAGAGTTGTCAGCTCTATAACTAAATGTCCCCGGTTCGAATCCCAGCGCAGTCTTCTTTTTTTTGTATTGCTTAGAAAAAGTTTTTGGTTTTTCTTATTTTTTTTTTCCATAATATATTTTTCATATAGCGCAAAATTATTAAAAAAAAAAAAAATTGCCCAGCGCAGGATTCGAACCCGCGACCTCACGCATCAGAAACTTGCGAGCCAACCATCAAGACCACACACAGTTACGCAGTGCGATCGGCAAAAAAAAAAAAAAAATTGCCCAGCGCAGGATTCGAACCCGCGACCACACGCACCAGAATCTTGCATGCAACCATCTAGACCACACACAGTTACGCGGAGCGATCGGCAAATGAGACTTTTATTGATGCCGGCCTTCTGCTGCGTCAGTTCAACATTTTAGTTGGAATTCTAAGCGCCCACAACTTTATATGGGAGATTCAAACTCCTATAACTTCTTTGTTTATTGTCCGATCGGATTGATCGGTAATGGTAAGCTACAAGAGTGTTAAAAAAATGTTTTGTTATTTCCCTACTTTTCTTAAAAGGCAATAGTTTGGGGGCGGTGGGCGTGGCATCCAAAAGTTGAAAATCAAACATTCTCCGTAATGTTACCAGGCACCTTACTTTCAAATTTGGCGCTTCTAGCTTTCATAGTTTTCTTTTAAACTATAAAAATTGGTTTTTTAGAGGCGGTGGGCGTGGCATCCAAAATTCTAAAATCCAACTTCTGCATAAAAGTTTGAAATAAACTTCTTGTGTGTATTGAATACACGCACACTCCCACCAAGTCTGGTGTCTCCAGCTTTTTATACCATTTACCCATTGAAAATGGGTAAAAAATGGTATATAAACTTTGTGCAAATGTATGTAACAGGCAGAAGGAGGCGTGGCAGACCATACAAAGTATATATATTCTTGATCAGCATCAATAGCCGAGTCGATTTGGTCATGTCCGTCTGTCTGTCCGTCTGTCCGGCTGTCCGTCTGTCCGTCTGTATGAACACACAGATCTCAGCTATTAAAAGAGCTAGAGGCACCAGACTTGGTGGGAGTGTGCGTGTATTCAATACACACAAGAAGTTTATTTCAAACTTGATGTGCCACGCCCACCGCCTCCGCAAATCGATAAATGCGTATTTCGATTTTTTCCAAATAATTCAATAACGAAAAGAGATAAACGCACCAACTTTGGTAGGAGGGTGTCTTGCAACAATATGCAGAAGTTGGATTTTAGACTTTTGGATGCCACACCCACCGCCTCTAAAAAACACATTTTTATAGTTTAAAAGAACACTAGAGAAGCTAGAAGCACCAAATTTGGAAGTAAGGTGCCTGGTAACATTACGGAGAATGCAGAATTTCAACTTTTGGATGGCACGCCTACCGCCCCCAAAAGTCGATTTTGTAAATCGGTAAATCAAATTATAGGAAAAGTAGAAAAGTTTCCGAAATTTTTTTTAGGTATTATTGTAGATAATAATAATATTGACCAACCCTATAAATTTAAATCCGATCGGACAATAAACACAGAAGTTATAGGCACGAGAAGTTTCGCTCACAGCAGTAGAGGCCCGACGCCGACTGCGCACGCCGACTGCGCACGCACAGTCGTCGTGTAGTCAGTGTGCAGTCGGCATGTGCCATAAGGGTCAATGCATGTGAATTTGTCCTCGAAAATATGCGATGCGTTGTTATTCGCCGAATAAAAGTAATTAATATTAAGAATTAGTTTTTAACAGCGAAAGGTAAATGGTATCTTACTGTCGAGTGCACTCGACTGTAGCTTTCTTCACTTGTTTAATAGCTGAGATCTGTGCGTTCATACAGACGGACAAACAGACGGACATGACCAAATCGATTGATGCTGATCAAGAATATATACTTTGTATGGTCTGCCACGCCTCCTTCTGCCTGTTACATAGATTTTCACAAAGTTAATATATCATTTTTTACCCATTTTCAATGGGTAAATGGTATAAAAATCCCATTCCACAGGTTGATGTTCACGCTCTTCTTGTTATCCCTGGCCTTAACTATTCACAAGCTAAGTACATCCACATCGTGGATGGTAAAATTCTAGTGTGGGAAGAATGCGCCTAGGTCAGGCATTCTGCAAACCTTTTGGAGTACATGCGCGTGGTGGAAGAAACGAGAAATTTAGCGAACTCGAACAATATATTTCCGCAGTCGCATATGAAAAAACTCTTGAGCGTATATACAGTTTATATCCAGGATCTATTGGTGTACACCATAGGGTCGCCAGTTTAGATTTTTTAGGATCCATGTTGAAGGATGTGGCGTTAACGCCTGATGCCGGTGATTTGGAGGGGATCAATGAAATGCAGTTAATAAACTCAAACAATAGACAAATCGAAATAAACACCAAAGTCCAAGACCAAATTAACCAATTAACTTCCACTATCAATCGAATTCTTGATGTAGCAAAAAGTCGCAAGTCGACACTGGTCATTTGTATGAAACTTTATTGGCTAGAAATAGAATGTTGATGGAGTTGCAAAATTTAATGCTTGCTTTAACCCTAGCAAATGCTAACATTGTAAGCCCAAATATCCTAGATCACGCTCACACTCTCGAAGGCTGCAACGATTCACCTGGAGCTACGTTTTGCCACCTGTCATCGAAGAGTTCATGTGCCAGAGAAATACATGCCGGAGGTGCTGTACCACTGCGAGAAACTCAAGTAATTTGGATTCGATCACCCGGGTGAACGACGGAATTGTCACCGTCAACGACAGACCTGCAAAGGTGCAGGTAGACAACCGCACCGAGATCTGGATACACGGTACGCAGCTTATCACTTTCAGCGAACGAGCCACGGCCAATGGAACTCTCTACGTCAACCGTAATAGCATTTAAAATAGAGTCCCAGTAATTTCCAACTCTCCTCTGCTGAACATTACTGCCAGCCAAGATGTTCTTAGCCTCCCTTACCTTCATCGCTTAAATGAGCGTAATCTGGAGAAAATCCAGAGGGTTAAAGAGTCAACCGAAGCCGATCGCACATACCATTTCTCATTGTTACGCTTTCAATATACTTCCTATGAATACATTTTGTATTTCAATATTTAGTTTTAAACTTGCACTCCAACACGAAACACTGCTTCTGCTGTCATAAATAAAAAGCAACTTTATAAAAACCGTCTTTCATTCACACGGCTCATCCTGTGACCTGACCTTCGTAATTTATTTTGCACATGCTTAAAAACTTTTTTTTCACTTTTTGAACTTTCAGTTGTTTTTTTGGGTAGCCTTTTCCAGCTTTATTCAAATTTATTTAACAGAAAGAATGATACGTGGCAGACAACATAAAGTATATATAATCTTAATCAGCATCAATATACCTGTTGATTTAGCCTTGTCCATTTGCAAGTATGTCTATAGTAACACACAGATTTCAACTATTACAGCTATTACTAGTGTATATTAAGCCCAGAGATATTGAAATTGATACGTCATTACTTTTTAATATGAGTAAACAACAAACTTTGTGCCGTAAATAAAACTAACTGCAGACATAATTCAAAGAATTTATTTTGTAGCTAATATATATTAGGTATACATTTTTACAGCATCATGTTCTAGCTCCAATATTTGCAGCCCACAACTATAAATATATAAATATTTGTTTGTATAAAGAATCATGCCTTTTATGTCGGATATACAAGTATAACCAATGCGATTGCATTCTTGAGTTATTAAGTTAGTCATAAAGATTTGCTTATCCGTACTACAGGTGTAAGCAATAAGATCGGTGGACTTGCTGCTAGTTTCACATGATTTTAAAATCAACGCATTTAGTTGTGCATTATGAATACCTGTCATCTCCTTAATTACCTGAACCCTCATATCAGCTAATCGAATAGTAGTATAATTGAAATTTTCATCATCACCACCAGATAAAACATGGATATAGTGGTCATCGACCAGTGCGTCAAATGAATTGATGGCGGACATATGTAGGCGATGCCGAAAACGTTCTGTAATAAGATTTTGATCAAAGCCATAAAGCATACCACTAGTAGTTGCAACTAAAAGCAAATTTATATCATGGAGATATTTTAATTAAAGAGAACAGCGCTTAATATTTATAAGCCGAAGTAAATATAGCCGTGATGGGTTTTCTTGATTCCACCGTAGTACTTGAATTTTCCCATCAGCACTAGCTAAATATATATTAAATTCTCCAATTTCATTTAACCGCAATGCATAAACTGACATTAATCGGGCATCAAGTATAATATTTTGGCCACTGGATCGCACTGTGTGCGAGCATAATTCACTAATAACAGGACCATTAGGGTCAAATTTAGTTATACAAAGCTGGGCTCGACCACCGACGGAGAATATAAGAAAATAATTTTCATGGCCTTTAGTAATTGGATAGACAGTCAAATGTTGCACAGTTGAAATATGAGTATGAAGTTCGGTCAAAAAATTTAGGGATTGACCTTTAAACTCCGTAATTTTAATAATATTGTCATCTCCGCCTGATATTATATATAGTGGAAATGAATTTGCAACAGGCCTTATTAATTGGATAATGTTGCAACCACGTTTGTGCCAATTGATTTTTGGTATCATCGCAGAGTAGTCATCTATAAGTTCACTATGGAAAAATACATCTTTTTTCTTTATATATACTACATGCAATTTTTTGTGAGTTAGGAAATAATCCCAACAACGGTGGCCACCTCCGCATTTGAAATGCAAAATTGAGTCATTTTGTCGAGACCACGCTACTAAATGGTCTCCATCAAATCCTATTAGCATATCTAATGTCGGTGAGGCTTCTACCCAAGTCATGGGAACATTCTCGCGCCGCGATATTGTTAATTTTGCATCAGAAAAACTTAAACATAATATTTTTACAGTCGATTCATGCCCACCACTCAGTATCAAAGCATATTTTTCATCCATTTTCAATAATTTAAAGACATTGGCACCCATTTTGCAGTGCAAGCTTTTAACCGTTGCCCTATGTTGGAAAACTGAAGCTTCATCTCGCATGTAAAGCCTTATGTTTCCATTACGACTACTAAGTAACAAATGTGTAGGTAATATAAGAAGTGCAGCTGTTATCCAAGATTTACGGCTATCATTGATTTGAATGCTGCCTTCGATTTCTGCTTTATGGCCATTTAGTATTAAGCAGTTACCAAGTTCATCCGATATAATATACAGTTCATTTGATAGAAAATAAAACGATTTTATAATGCCTTTGAGTTTCAATCCATCATAGATTTTTTCTACGTTATCAGAATCAATGTTGTATCTCATAAGTGTAAACCGCCGAAACCCACAAGTAGCAATAATTCTATCTTGTACAGCCAGAACTGAACAATTGTAAACAGGAAAATCATTTACTAATTTCCAAATTCCAATTTTAAGAGTCGTTGATAGTTTTATATAGAACATACGATTTTTGTTACTTAGACCGATGATTGTACTTCTATTAAGATACTTAATCTTGTTTATAAATTCATTTGTCGAATTTATTGGTTGTAATCTAGTTATTTGAAATTGTGTTCGCTTTAAAATGTTATGTAAACTATATGCAAGTATGTTTCCTAATGAGCCTGCGCTATATAAAGTTGAAGTAGCTTGATCAAAACTCAGACGCCATACTGGATCGCCGAACTGTTGACGACGTTTGAATAATATTTCACCTGAACGGCTCCAGACGCATATATTTGAATCCTCTCCTCCGCTTATAACGAACACTTGACCAGCTGTAAAACAAGTTTAATAAAATCATTAGTTATAAAGTTATTTTAATAAAAATAAGCAAGGAACCATTTAAAAAGCTCTAGTGTGATTTCTTCGTATATATCTACTTGGTCTGTCGAACTTTTCAAAAAAAAAAAAAACACAAATTAATATCTTTCAAAAGTTATATTTTTTTATTCAAAGGAAACTTTGTGCTTCGATATAGCGTTTAGCCCGGTCAATTAGCATTCAAGTGAGTGTTAATGGTAACTTTTCGGAATGCTCTTGAGAATATCGGTCGTAGCCTTTTGGATAGCTGAAATGTCCTGAAACCAGTGTCCTTTCATGGGCGAAAAAGGTTTTCCAAATAGGTAAAAATCACAGGGTGCCAGATCAGATGAGTAGAGTGAGTGATTAATGGTTAATATGAAGTTTTTGTCAAAAAATCAGTGACAAGCGTCGACCGATGAGACCGCGCTTTATCGTGCAACAGGCGCCAGGATTCTGCGTCACGGTATTGTGGTCCAACATCTTTCAAAATACGATGAATTGATTCTATGGTGATATTTATCCCCATTTTCATGTAACGCAAGGAAGATTTTGGCTCATTCGGAATAAATTGCTGCACTTTTTCAATATTGTTTTGGATAATCACTGATTTTGGCAGGCCCGACTTCTGATCCTCACAGAGGTCCTTACGACCTTCCTGGAATCGCTTAAACCACTTAGGCACATTACTATGGAATAGGCACTGATCATCATAAACTTTTTTCATCATTTGAAATGTTTCAGTGAACGTTTTCCCAACAAAATTTAATATTTGCTCTTTAATTAAAATACATTTTACAACCGATGGCCAAAAGCTGCTGTCACTTTTTGATCGATAACTTCGATCGTAGTTATCCAATTATCTTAAAATTTTAAGAAGTGTCAACAAGAGATCAAACTTTTTATTTCATATACCCACCAACAGGTGACGCCACAAGAAATGGTTATATTTAAAAAGTTCTGTTTCTTTTGCGAAAGTGCTAATATGTATATAAAATCAAGAAAAAATACGGTTTCGGAAAATTATTTGTTAATATTGGGCGGTTGAAAAAGTCTTTTCGCATTTCTAATCAAATTTCGAAACATTTTATTTTGTATTTATAAATAACTTTATTGAACAAAATATTTTCCATTGTGGTCGAAAACCTTTTTCCAGTTTTACACTAGAGACATTATTCCACAAGTGTAAAACTTTTGTTGACGCCATTCAACAGTTCTTGCAACGGTTTCTTTGGTAAAAATTAAGTAATTTCGGCACAAACTTCGCGGACAAACGTCTCATTCCCAAAGCGTTAGATAAAATTGCAAGGCACGAGCCAAGCGATATATCCTCAGCAATTTCACTGATAGTGATTCGACGATTATCCAAAACAATTTTCTTCACTGCTTGAACGTTTTCATCACTTGTTGACGTGCTTCGGCATCCATCGTCATTGGCATCTCCCCGGCCATTTTCGAAGAGTTTGTACCACTGGTAAACATTTTTTTTACGCAGAACAGTTACACCGTATGCCACTGTTAACAATTCCAGTGTTTCGCAGCACTTAATTTTATTATACCATTTACCCATTGAAAATGGGTAAAAAATGGTATATTAACTTTGTGCAAATGTATGTAACAGGCAGAAAGAGGCTTGGCAGACCTTACAAGGTATACATATTCTTGAACAGCATCAATAGCCCAATCGATTTGGTCATGTCCGTCTGCCCGTCTGTAGGAACGCACAGGTCTCAACTATTAAACAAGTAAGGAAAGCTACAGTCGAGCGCGCACGACTGTAAGATACCATTTACCCTATTCGAAGAAATAATACAAAATAAAATAAATGGTATAAAAATAAAAAAAAGCAATTTACATTAAGAAAAAAAAATCGCTCCGCGCCAGATTCGAACCCAAGAACTCTCACGAACTTTGTAACTTACGAGTCGGACCTCTAACCACTAGACAGCACAAGTTTACGCCATGCGATCGGCAAATTAGGCTTTTATTGACGCGGGCCCTCTACTGCGTCGATTTAACGTTTTGGTTAGGTATCGCCAGCGCCCATAACTTTGTATGGGAAATTCGAACTCCTATAACTTCTTTGTTATTAAAAAAAAAAATTGAAGAAAGCTACAGTCGAGTGCACTCGACAGTAAGTTATAATTTACCTTTGGCTGCTAAAAATAATTCTTAATATTAATTACTTTTATTCGAATTAATAACAACGCATCGCATATTTCCGAAATTAAATACACATGCATTGACGCTAATGGCACGTGCCGACTGCACGCCGATTGTGCGTGCGCAGTCGGCGCAAGCATTGAAGCCGAGCCTCTGCTCCGTCTCTGCTGCTGTATGCAAAACTTCTCGCGCCTAGGAACAGACCATGTGCTTCAGTGGTTTGTTGTGAGAGTTGTCAGCTCTATAACTAAATGTCCCCGGTTCGAATCCCAGCGCAGTCTTCTTTTTTTTGTATTGCTTAGAAAAAGTTTTTGGTTTTTCTTATTTTTTTTGCATAATATATTTTTCATATAGCGCAAAATTATTAATAAAAAAAAAATTGCCCAGCGCAGGATTCGAACCCGCGACCACACGCACCAGAATCTTGCATGCAACCATCTAGACCACACACAGTTACGCGGAGCGATCGGCAAATGAGACTTTTATTGATGCCGGCCTTCTGCTGCGTCAGTTCAACATTTTAGTTGGAATTCTAAGCGCCCACAACTTTATATGGGAGATTCAAACTCCTATAACTTCTTTGTTTATTGTCCGATCGGATTGAAATTTATAGGGTAGATCTGTTTTATGGTAAGCTACAAGAGTGTTAAAAAAAATGTTTTGTTATTTCCCTACTTTTCTTAAAATGCAATAGTGTGGGGGCGGTGGGCGTGGCATCCAAAAGTTGAAAATCAAACATTCTCCGTAATGTTAACAGGCACCTTACTTTCAAATTTGGCGCTTCTAGCTTTCATAGTTTTCTTTTAAACTATAAAAATTTGTTTTTTAGAGGCGGTGGGCGTGGCATCCAAAATTCTAAAATCCAACTTCTGCATAAAAGTTTGAAATAAACTTCTTGTGTGTATTGAATACACGCACACTCCCACCAAGTCTGGTGTCTCCAGCTTTTTTAATAGCTGAGATCTGTGCGTTCATACAGACGGACAAACAGACGGACATGACCAAATCGATTGATGCTGATCAAGAATATATACTTTGTATGGTCTGCCACGCCTCCTTCTGCCTGTTACATAGATTTTCACAAAGTTAATATACCATTTTTTACCCATTTTCAATGGGTAAATGGTATAAAAATCCCATTCCACAGGTTGATGTTCACGCTCTTCTCGTTATCCCTGGCCTCAACTATTCACAAGCTAAGTACATCCACATCGTGGATGGTAAAATTCTAGTGTGGGAAGAATGCGCCTAGGTCAGGCATTCTGCAAACCTTTTGGAGTACATGCGCGTGGTGGAAGAAACGAGAAATTTAGCGAACTCGAACAATATATTTCCGCAGTCGCATATGAAAAAACTCTTGAGCGTATATACAGTTTATATCCAGGATCTATTGGTGTACACCATAGGGTCGCCAGTTTAGATTTTTTAGGATCCATGTTGAAGGATGTGGCGTTAACGCCTGATGACGGTGATTTGGAGGGGATCAATGAAATGCAGTTAATAAACTCAAACAATAGACAAATCGAAATAAACACCAAAGTCCAAGACCAAATTAACCAATTAACTTCCACTATCAATCGAATTCTTGATGTAGCAAAAAGTCGCAAGTCGACACTGGTCATTTGTATGAAACTTTATTGGCTAGAAATAGAATGTTGATGGAGTTGCAAAATTTAATGCTTGCTTTAACCCTAGCAAATGCTAACATTGTAAGCCCAAATATCCTAGATCACGCTCACACTCTCGAAGGCTGCAACGATTCACCTGGAGCTACGTTTTGCCACCTGTCATCGAAGAGTTCATGTGCCAGAGAAATACATGCCGGAGGTGCTGTACCACTGCGAGAAACTCAAGTAATTTGGATTCGATCACCCGGGTGAACGACGGAATTGTCACCGTCAACGACAGACCTGCAAAGGTGCAGGTAGACAACCGCACCGAGATCTGGATACACGGTACGCAGCTTATCACTTTCAGCGAACGAGCCACGGCCAATGGAACTCTCTACGTCAACCGTAATAGCATTTAAAATAGAGTCCCAGTAATTTCCAACTCTCCTCTGCTGAACATTACTGCCAGCCAAGATGTTCTTAGCCTCCCTTACCTTCATCGCTTAAATGAGCGTAATCTGGAGAAAATCCAGAGGGTTAAAGAGTCAACCGAAGCCGATCGCACATACCATTTCTCATTGTTACGCTTTCAATATACTTCCTATGAATACATTTTGTATTTCAATATTCAGTTTTAAACTTGCACTCCAACACGAAACACCGCTTCTGCTGTCATGAATAAAAAGCAACTTTATAAAAACCGTCTTTCATTCACACGGCTCATCCTGTGACCTGACCTTCGTAATTTATTTTGCACATGCTTAAAAACTTTTTTTTCACTTTTTGAACTTTCAGTTGTTTTTTTGGGTAGCCTTTTCCAGCTTTATTCAAATTTATTTAACAGAAAGAATGATACGTGGCAGACAACATAAAGTATATATAATCTTAATCAGCACCAATATACCTGTTGATTTAGCCTTGTCCATCTGCAAGTATGTCTATAGTAACACACAGATTTCAACTATTACAGCTATTACTAGTGTATATTAAGCCCAGAGATATTGAAATTGATACGTCATTACTTTTTAATATGAGTAAACAACAAACTTTGTGCCGTAAATAAAACTAACTGCAGACATAATTCAAAGAATTTATTTTGTAGCTAATATATATTAGGTATACATTTTTACAGCATCATGTTCTAGCTCCAATATTTGCAGCCCACAACTATAAATATATAAATATTTGTTTGTATAAAGAATCATGCCTTTTATGTCGGATATACAAGTATAACCAATGCGATTGCATTCTTGAGTTATTAAGTTAGTCATAAAGATTTGCTTATCCGTACTACAGGTGTAAGCAATAAGATCGGTGGACTTGGTGCTAGTTTCACATGATTTTAAAATCAACGCATTTAGTTGTGCATTATGAATACCTGTCATCTCCTTAATTACCTGAACCCTTATATCAGCTAATCGAATAGTAGTATAATTTAAATTTTCATCATCACCACCAGATAAAACATGGATATAGTGGTCATCGACCAGTGCGTCAAATGAATTGATGGCGGACATATGTAGGCGATGCCGAAAACGTTCTGTAATAAGATTTTGATCAAAGCCATAAAGCATACCACTAGTAGTTGCAACTAAAAGCAAATTTATATCATGAAGATATTTTAATTCAAGAGGACAACGCTTAATATTTATAAGCCGAAGTAAATATAGCCGTGATGGGTTTTCTTGATGCCACCGTAGTACTTGAATTTTCCCATCAGCACTAGCTAAATATATATTAAATTCTCCAATTTCATTTAACCGCAATGCATAAACTGACATTAATCGGGCATCAAGTATAATATTTTGGCCACTGGATCGCACTGTGTGCGAGCATAATTCACTAATAACAGGACCATTAGGGTCAAATTTAGTTATACAAAGCTGGGCTCGACCACCGACGGAGAATATAAGAAAATTATTTTCATGGCCTTTAGTAATTGGATAGACAGTCAAATGTCGCACAGTTGAAATATGAGTATGAAGTTCGGTCAAAAAATTTAGGGATTGACCTTTAAACTCCGTAATTTTAATAATATTGTCATCTCCGCCTGATATTATATATAGTGGAAATGAATTTGCAACAGGCCTTATTAATTGGATAATGTTGCAACCACGTTTGTGCCAATTGATTTTTGGTATCATCGCAGAGTAGTCATCTATAAGTTCACTATGGAAAAATACATCTTTTTTCTTTATATATACTACATGCAATTTTTTGTGAGTTAGGAAATAATCCCAACAACGGTGGCCACCTCCGCATTTGAAATGCAAAATTGAGTCATTTTGTCGAGACCACGCTACTAAATGGTCTCCATCAAATCCTATTAGCATATCTAATGTCGGTGAGGCTTCTACCCAAGTCATGGGAACATTCTCGCGCCGCGATATTGTTAATTTTGCATCAGAAAAACTTAAACATAATATTTTTACAGTCGATTCATGCCCACCACTCAGTATCAAAGCATATTTTTCATCCATTTTCAATAATTTAAAGACATTGGCACCCATTTTGCAGTGCAAGCTTTTAACCGTTGCCCTATGTTGGAAAACTGAAGCTTCATCTCGAATGTAAAGCCTTATGTTTCCATTACGACTACTAAGTAACAAATGTGTAGGTAATATAAGAAGTGCAGCTGATATCCAAGATTTACGGCTATCATTGATTTGAATGCTGCCTTCGATTTCTGCTTTATGGCCATTTAGTATTAAGCAGTTACCAAGCTCATCCGATATAATATACAGTTCATTTGATAGAAAATAAAACGATTTTATAATGCCTTTGAGTTTCAATCCATCATAGATTTTTTCTACGTTATCAGAATCAATGTTGTATCTCATAAGTGTAAGCCGCCGAAACCCACAAGTAGCAATAATTCTATCTTGTACAGCCAGAACTGAACAATTGTAAACAGGAAAATCATTTACTAATTTCCAAATTCCAATTTTAAGAGTCGTTGATAGTTTTATATAGAACATACGATTTTTGTTACTTAGACCGATGATTGTACTTCTATTAAGATACTTAATCTTGTTTATTAATTCATTTGTCGAATTTATTGGTTGTAATCTTATTATTATTATTAGGTGGCACTACAACCCTTTTCGGGTTTTGGCCGACCTCAGCGTCTCCCTCCAGGCGCCTCTGCTCTTCGCGCGCCTCCTCCAATTGGAAATACCCAGTAGAGTAAGGTCCTTCTCTACTTGGTCCTTCCATCGAAGATTTGGTCGTCCCCTTCGTCGTCGCCCATAGTCGATCCTCGCTTCGAATACCTTCTGAGCTGGAGCTTCTTCATCCATACGCACAACGTGGCCGAGCCAGCGCAGACGTTGTATCGTGATGCGCCGGACCACGTCCACGTCATCGTACAACTCGTGGTTCATTCGAATGCGAAAGTCGTCCCCAATCCGAACGGGACCGAAGATCTTGCGAAGAATCTTTCTCTCGAACACTCCAAGCGCTGCTGCATCCGTCTGTGAAATTACCCATGCTTCTGCACCATAAAAGAGCACGGGTAGGATGAGTGTCTTGTAGAGTGTTAGTTTTGTTCGGCGAGAGAGGTCTCTATTGCACATTTGCCTACTCAGACCAAAGGAGCACCTATTGGCAAGTGTGATTCTTCGCTTGATCTCCAGGCTGACGTCATTTTTGGTGTTAATGGCGGTGCCAAGGTACGTGAACTCCTTAACCACTTCGAAGTTATAACTGTCGGCTACCACATGGGAGTCTAGGCGCCGCGTCTCTCTGCTTGTCGACAGCATATACTTCGTCTTGCCCTCGTTTACCGCCAAACACATTTTTACTGACTCCTTTTCGATAGCGGAAAATGCAGCAGTGACATCACGCTTGCTACGGCCAATGATGTCAATATCATCGGCATAAGCAAGGAGCTGGATACCTTTATAAAAAATAGTGCCAGATCGATGAACACCGGCTTTCCGCAGAACCCCTTCCATCACGAAGTTGAAGAGGTTGCACGACAGAGGGTCGCCTTGTCTGAAACCTCGAACGGTATTAAAGGTTCGGAGAGGTTCGCTCCTACCTTGACAGAGCTGATGGTGCTGCTCAATGTCATTCTGCAAAGACGTATCAGCTTTGCAGGAATACCGAACTCAGACATGGTGGCATATAGGCTTTCCCTCGTCGGGCTATCGAATGCAGCTTTGTAATCGACAAAGAGATGGTGTGTGTCAATTCCATTTTCGTGGGTTTTTTCCAGGATTTGGCGCAATGTGAAGATCTGGTCTATGGTGGATTTACCAGGTCTGAAGCCGCACTGATAAGGTCCGATCAGTGTGTTGGCATACGGCTTCAGTCGTTCACATATAACGCTCGACAGGACCTTGTATGAGATGGCGATCAGGCTGATTCCCCGGTAGTTGGCACATATCGTCGGGTCGCCTTTCTTCAGTACAGGACAAAGGACGCTGAGATTCCAATCGTTGGGCATGCTTTCTTCTAGCCATATTTTGCACAAGAGCTGATGCATGCACCTTATCAGCTCTTCGCCGCCGGCCTTAAACAACTCTGCAGGCAGTCCATCAGGATCGGCTGCTTTGTTGTTTTTGAGTCGCGTAATCGCAACTCGGACCTCGTCATGGCTAGGTAGTGGTATATCCACATTGTCGTTGATTGGTGGTATCGGGCTGTTTCCTCCATCGGCGGGATTGGTGCCGTCATCGCCTGCTAGCAGCTTGGAGAAATGCGCCCTCCATAACCTCAGCGTGCACTGCGTATCTGTAACCAGATTTCCATTATCATCTCGACAGTTAGATGCTCCGGTCTTGAAACCTTGTGTCAGACGGTTGACTTGTTGGTAAAATTTTCGAGCATCATTCCTGTCTTGCAACACCTCAAGTTCCTCGCACTCTCGCTTTTCTTGCTCCCGCTGAAAAGTCGCCTCTCTTCCTTCCTTTTCTCCCTGTAACGTTCACACGTGGCTCGCGTTGCGCCAGACTGCAGCTTTTTTCTGTAGGCGGCGTTTTTTGCCGCAGCTGCGACGCGACACTCCTCGTCATACCATTGGTTCCGTGTGGGAGGGCGCTTGAACCCAATGGCTGTTTCAGCAGCAGCTCGCATGGAGTGGGATATGTGCGCCCAGAGTCCGCCAGCGTCAACAGGGTGAGGGGAAGGTTGGAGGAGCAGTTCCGAGAGGTGAGTGGAGTAGGCCATTGCTGTCCGTTGTGGTCGCAGCTTAGTGACGTCAAGCTTTCGTTGCGTGATGGGGCGTATGTTTTTCGCACGGCATAGCCGCATGCGTATCTTGGCTGCGACAAGATAGTGGTCCGAGTCTATATTGACTCCACGAAACGTACGCACGTCCATCACGCTTGAGGCATGCCTTCCGTCTATCACAACGTGATCAATCTGGTTGCGCGTTTTTTGATCAGGGGACAGCCATGTGGCCTTGTGGATATCGAGGTGTTGAAATCTGGTACTACTCACTACCATGTTTCGCGCCGCGGCGAAGTCAATCAGCCTGAAACCATTGTTCGAGGTGGTCTCATGGAGGCTGAATTGACCGACGGTGCGGTCAAAAATGCGTTCGCGCCCAACCTTTGCGTTGAAGTCCCCGAGGATGATCTTCACGTCGTGGTTTGGGCAGCGGTCGTACGTGTCCTCGAGTCCCGCGTAGAACGCATCCTTAACAGCATCGTCCTTCTCCTCCGTCGGGGCGTGCGCGCAAATTATGCTAAGATTGAAAAATCTAGCTTTGACGCGGATTGTAGCCAGCCGTTCACTCACTGGGGTGAAATTGGAGACGTGGTGGCGAAGTCTCCGGCTTACTACCGCATCCAAATTCGCGCCTCTCCGTATGGCAGCTGTAGTAGATATCGCAGTTTGCTCGCTTGGAGCAACCTTGTCCTGTCCATCTCATTTCCTGGATGGCGGTAATGTCAGCCTTTCATTTTTCGAGGGCATCCGCCAGTTGGATAGAGGCACCTTCCCAATTAAGAGTTCGGACATTCCAGGTGCATATCCTTAAATCGTAGTCCTTTTTCGTTTTGCGGTGGTCGTCATCATAAGGGGGGATCCTTTCCGAGGCTTTCGCTTTGGTTCTCTTTGGTTTTTCTTTTTTACGAGGCGGGTTCCAAACCCTGCGCTCAACCATTTACAGTGCTGGTGACACGCTGCACACATTAGCTCACTATCCAGCGGATGCTAAGTTACCCAGGAGGTGCCACGAGGAGGCTGTGTGTCAACTTGCAATCATTCGTAGACAGAGATCGCACTGGCGATTTTTACAACAGTAAAAACTCAATCAGGAAGAATTGTCCATAAAAATAATATAAAAACGTAATTTTGTCCACAGGTTTTTTTGCCATTATGCTACGGATTGGCAACCGTATTAGATTACTCACACTCACAGCTAATCCCGATAAAAATAGGAATCGCCGCAATCCAGGAAAGCACATTTAAAATAATCCATGTTGTTGACATAAAAGAATATGAAGAAATGACCTCAAAACTAGAAGAGTCATTAAAGAACGTTAGTTATTCTCATCAATTATACCCATACTTAGAATACGAACTAAATATAATCAAAAATGAGTTACGTAGGTTAAGACCGAACAAACGAAAGATTAGATCCATCGATGCTTTAGGAACAGCATGGAAATGGCTGGCCGGTACACCGGACAGAAGTGATCATGAAATTCTAATAGCAAAATTAAATGAACAATTAGAAAACAACAATAGACAGGTAATAATCAATAAAAAATTAACTGCAGGGATAAACGAAATGAGTCGCGTAACAAACGCATTATTAAAACACACTATAGACACTAATGATACTAAAGAAAATTTTGAATCAATTTTAAAATACAAACTTCAACTTCTAAAAAATGACTTAAACAATCTAGTAAATGCAATAAGCTGGGCTAAACCCAATACCGTAAACTCAATTATATTCTCAGAAGTCGAAGTAAATAAAATAGAAGAAATATTAAGTAATGAAGAAGGAATGTTTATCAATATAGAAGAACTACTTGAATTTGCTGAAATAAAGATAACAACAAACGGCAATAGTATGATCTATATGGTAAACATACCCTTAGTAGGAACACAACCATGTAACTCTATGATAATTAAAGCAGTTAAGCAAAACAATTTAATAAATGACATAAAATATGAAAACATAATAATTTGTAACAAAACTATTTACGCCATAAAAAACTATTTACGCCATAAAAGAATGCATAACATTTAGCGATAAGACAATTTGTAATAAAAATAATATTATTAATCTTAGTAACGACTCCTGCATAGCACCGCTACTTCAGAACAAAAAAACCACACTGCAAAGCCATCAACAATCAACACATCCCAAATCATCAGAAGATAGTGACCGGCACCATCCTTCTCAACAGTTTTAAAGGCAAGATTAAAATCGACAAAGAAGAAATGGAGCTAGAAGGAACTTATCTAATACAGTTCCAAAACTCCACAGTGTACGTCAACGAAGACAAGTACGAGTCAATAGAAGTAAAATATGCAGAAGCAACCCCCCCCCCCACACACTTTTCCAATTAATGGCCGAAAAGACGTTAACAGAAGAGGTTCTTTCGCTACAAATGCTGAAAGAAATCAAAACGTTCCATGTCAAATAAATAATAAATCATTGATAAACAACAATAGCCGATTCATTTATACATATATTCTACAGTGGGGAGCAAAAGTGATTCCATGTTCAGCATATGCATGTTCAACCGCTCATAAAACGTAAACCAATGAACCAAATGAAACAAACTTTTTTTTCTCGATTACTTATTCAATTTGTAAGAAATAGACTTAGATACTACAATAATACAAGAAGAAATGTAAGAGATAGAAAAAAAAAACAAAAAAAGAAGGCATGTACTCAGTTTTGCACCTTTCGTTATTCGCACTTGTTTTTGCTCTAACTGTTTTCTTATCACCAAAATACGTGCAGATTTACTGTTTTATGTTTTTTTCATGCATTATTCGTTGTCATAATTCAGAAATTCGCACATTTCTTATAGTTCAAAGTAAATTTTAATGAATTAAGAAATTAGTCGCCAACGCCGAAAATAGTATTGTTTTCATGACTAAAAGTGGCTGTTCGACACGCACAATTGCTGAAAAGCTAAAAATTAGTCAGTCAGTGGTGGTCAAGGTGAAAAAAAGACAAAATGTTTGTTCCGAAAGTGTGTTGAATGGTCGCCCCCGTCTTCTAACGGACTCTGACGTTCGACTAATGATGTCCAACATGAGGAAGGATAAGCTTTTAACACCAAAAAATGCTTCTACGGAGTTAAATAAAACCGTAAGTCGATGGACAGCTAGAAGAGCACTGGCTAGAATAAGATATGTCGCCTCTGTTCAAAAAAAAAAAACAACTCTATCCGAGAAAAATGTTAAGGCTCGGTTACGATTTGCAAAGACACACAAAAACTGGACTATAGAAGACTGGAAACGTGTTATCTGGTTGGAAGAATTCAAGTTTAACCGTTTCCAGTCGGTTGGCAATCAGTATTATTGGCATAGGCCCGGTGACAAGCTTCAGAGACATCATGTAAAGCAAACCGTAAAGCATGGAGGAGGAAATGTAATGGCTTGGAGGTGCTTCACATGGTAGCACGTTGGACCGTTGCACAAAATTGATGGAATAATGCGAAAAGAGGACTATTTAAACATTTTAAAGACCCATCTTCACCATTTTCTCGATAAGTGTGGCTATCCTGAAGGAGAAATCACTTTCCAACAGGATGGGGATCCTAAGCACACTTCAAAAATTGTTAAAGAATGGTTGCCAAAACAAAATTTTAAGGTCATGGAGTGGCCAGCTCAAAGTCCCGACCTCAATCCAAATGAAAACTTTTGGTCAATTGTGAAGCGACGGCTCGGGCAATATCAATCGGCCCTAAGCAACCTTGACGATCTCTGGAGACGCGTGGAGATTGAATGGAACCAAATTTCGAAAGAAATTATTGAGAACTTAGTTAAGAGTATCCTGAAGCGCATAAAAAATGTAATAAACAATAAGGGTCTTTGGACCAAATATTAATTAAATATTTCCAAAGATTTTTTCATAAAAGGTGCAAAACTGAGTACATGCCTTCTTTTTTTGTTTTTTATACCATTTACCCATTGAAAATGGGTAAAAAATGGTATATTAACTTTGTGCAAATGTATGTAACAGGCAGAAGGAGGCGTGGCAGACCATACAAAGTATATATATTCTTGATCAGCATCAATAGCCGAGTCGATTTGGTCATGTCCGTCTGTCTGTCCGTCTGTATGAACACACAGATCTCAGCTATTAAAATAGCTAGAGGCACCAGACTTGGTGGGAGTGTGCGTGTATTCAATACACACAAGAAGTTTATTTCAAACTTGATCGATAAATGCGTATTTCGATTTTTTCCAAATAATTCAATAACGAAAAGAGATAAACGCACCAAATTTGGTAGGAGGGTGTCTTGCAACATTATGCAGAAGTTGGATTTTAGAATTTTGGATGTCACGCCCACCGCCTCTAAAAAACACATTTTTATAGTTTAAAAGAAAACTAGAAAAGCTAGAAGCGCCAAATTTGAAAGTAAGGTGCCTGGTCACATTACGAAGAATGTTTGATTTTAAACTTTTGGATGCCACGCCCACCGCCCCCAAACTATTGAATTTTAAGAAAAGTAGGGAAATAACAAAACATTTTTTTTAACACTCTTGTAGCTTACCATAGTACAGATCTACCCTATAAATTTCAATCCGATCGAACAATAAACAAAGAAGTTATAGGAGTTTGAATCTTCCATATAAAGTTGTGGGCGCTTAGAATTCCAACTAGAATGTTGAACTGACGCAGCAGAAGGCCGGCATCAATAAAAGTCTCATTTGCCGATCGCTCCGCGTAACTGTGTGTGGTCTAGATGGTTGCATGCAAGATTCTGGTGCGTGTGGTCGCGGGTTCGAATCCAGCAACGGGCAATTTTTTTTTTTTGTTTTGCCGATCGCACTGCGTAACTGTGTGTGGTCTTGATGGTTGGCTCGCAAGTTTCTGATGCGTGAGGTCGCGGGTTCGAATCCTGCGCTGGGCAATTTTTTTTTTTTTTAATAATTTTGCGCTATATGAAAAGTATATTATGCAAAAAAAAAAAAAATAAAAACAAAAACTTTTTCTAAGCAATACAAAAAAAAGAAGACTGCGCTGGGATTCGAACCGGGGACATTTTGTTATAGAGCTGACAACTCTCACAACAAATCACTGAAGCACATGGTCTGTTCCTAGGCGCGAGAAGTTTTGCATACAGCAGCAGAGACGGAGCAGAGGCTCGGCTTCAATGCTTGCGCCGACTGCGCACGCACAATCGGCGTGCAGTCGGCATGTGCCATTAGCGTCAATGCATGTGTATTTAATTTCGGAAATATGCGATGCGTTGTTATTAATTTGAATAAAAGTAATTAATATTAAGAATTATTTTTAGCAGCCAAAGGTAAATTATAACTTACTGTCGAGTGCACTCGACTGTAGCTTTCTTCAATTTTTATTTTTTAATAACAAAGAAGTTATAGGAGTTCGAATTCCCCGTACAAAGTTATGGGCGCTAGCGATTCCTAACCAAAACGTTAAATCGACGCAGTAGAGGGCCCGCGTCAATAAAAGCCTAATTTGCCGATCGCATGGCGTAAGCTTGTGTGGTCTAGTGGTTAGAGGTCCGACTCGTAAGTTACAAAGTTCGTGAGAGTTCTTGGGTTCGAATCTGGCGCGGGGCGATTTTTTTTTCTTAATGTAAATTGCTTTTTTTTTTTTTTTAACTTCCCGATTTAGGGAAGTTATTGTAACGACCCCGATTTTGAAGAGTGTCAGATCCTTGAAATTTTCACGTTTCTCGACGTTTCACATCCCCCTGACCCATTTTCAATGAGGGTTCTGTGTGTGTGTGTGTGTGTGTGTGTGTGTGTATGAGAGTATGTTCGTATGTGAGATTTTTTTGTGTCAGCGGTTTCTCATAAACTACTGAACCGATTTGAACTTTTTTTTTTTTGAAAGATTCGTTTCACCGCCATCTAGGTCTGAAAGGAGTTTAAGAGGGTTATATGTTATAGTTTTTTAATAATTCGCCAAAAAGCACGATTTTTCGGGTATTTTTTGCTTTTTTCGGCTCTATCTCGTAAACGACGGGGTTTTGAAGAAAGTCGTAAGAAACTTTTCGAGCCGAAATTGAATTCTCTACAAAAAAGGTAAAATGATATTTTTCAAAATTCTCAACCCTTAACGAGATAATGGTGTTTTAAAGTAGGAAAAAGTTGAAAAATCGCGACACGCTCGCTCACATGTGTGTATGTGCGTATGTTCGTATGTGAGATTTTTTTGTGTCAGCGGTTTCTCATAAACTACTGAACCGATTTGAACTTTTTTTTTTTTGAAAGATTCGTTTCACCGCCATCTAGGTCTGAAAGGAGTTTAAGAGGGTTATATGTTATAGTTTTTTAATAATTCGCCAAAAAGCACGATTTTTTGGGTATTTTTTGCTTTTTTCGGCTCTATCTCGTAAACGACGGGGTTTTGAAGAAAGTCGTAAGAAACTTTTCGAGCCGAAATTGAATTCTCTACAAAAAAGGTAAAATGATATTTTTCAAAATTCTCAACCCTTAACGAGATAATGGTGTTTTAAAAGTAGGAAAAAGTTGAAAAATCGCGACACGCTCGCTCACATCGCCCCCCCCCCCCCCCCCCCAACAACACACTCACCCACCCACCTGTCCACCCACCTGTCCACCCACACACACCCACCCGTCCACCCACACACACCCACCCGTCCACCCACACACACACACACACACACACACACACATACATATTTTTGTTAACTTCCCGATCTAGGGAAGTTATTGTAACGACCCCGATTTTGAAGAGTGTCAGATCCTTGAAATTTTCACGTTTCTCGACGTTTCACATCCCCCTGACCCATTTTCAATGAGGGTTCTGTGTGTGTGTGTGTGTGTGTGTGTGTGTGTATGTGCGTATGTTCGTATGTGAGATTTTTTTGTGTCAGCGGTTTCTCATAAACTACTGAACCGATTTGAACTTTTTTTTTTTTGAAAGATTCGTTTCACCGCCATCTAGGTCTGAAAGGAGTTTAAGAGGGTTATATGTTATAGTTTTTTAATAATTCGCCAAAAAGCACGATTTTTTGGGTATTTTTTGCTTTTTTCGGCTCTATCTCGTAAACGACGGGGTTTTGAAGAAAGTCGTAAGAAACTTTTCGAGCCGAAATTAAATTCTCTACAAAAAAGGTAATATGATATTTTTCAAAATTCTCAACCCTTAACGAGATAATGGTGTTTTAAAAGTAGGAAAAAGTTGAAAAATCGCGACACGCTCGCCCTCATTGCCCGTCCCAGATACACACATACTCACACACGCGTAGACACACACACAGATATGTGTATTTGTGTGTGCAAATTATATTCTCTATAAAAAAAAGTTTCATAACATTTTTACTTATACCTACTGGTTGACGAGAAAATTTATGTTTGACACAAAGCTCAGAGAAAAAGCACATACATACATCTCATATCGGGAAGTTATAGATGTGACCCGAATGGGGGTCACACTTTGCCCGCTTCTTGTTTATTTTTATACCATTTATTTTATTTTGTATTATTTCTTCGAATAGGGTAAATGGTATCTTACAGTCGCGCGCGCTCGACTGTAGCTTTCCTTACTTGTTTTTTTCTATCTCTTACATTTCTTCTTGTATTATTGTAGTATTTAAGTCTATTTCTTACAAATTGAATAAGTAATCGAGAAAAAAAAGTTTGTTTCATTTGGTTCATTGGTTTACGTTTTATGAGCGGTTGAACATGCATATGCTGAACATGGAATCACTTTTGCTCCCCACTGTATGTTCATCGATATTATCTGACTTCGCTAATAACTTTTTTAATAACTATATTAATTAGTTCACTTTTAATGTTAACTTACCGCTTCTTTGATTCTTTGTAAAATGCTTGGAGATCTCCAATTGGGGGACTCTCAGTTATATATTTAGGAAAGATATCTTCCAAATGTGCAATAAGCATTCCGAATTGTGTACACCAATCGCCCAAATGATTTATTCGAATAACATCATGTTGAAGGAACTCAAGAAGGCGACAAATAGATTCGCCAATTATAGTTGATTGCAGATGACCAAGACCGCCATTTTATATTTCAACATAATATAAATTTGTACGCAAATAAATAATACAAACTGGAAGTTTATTGCTATTGGAACTGTAGGTTGGCGAAGATATGAATATGTGGACTATAGTTAATTCCTTAATGTTGGTGTTTCATAGGAAAACTAAATCACAGAAAGTTTGACCAATTTCTCCAATTTTAAGAGCACTATTAAAATAAGATGCGGCAAGTATGGCTTCAGCTTGAAAATAAACCCGGCTCGTTAATTACAGTGTGCAGAAAGGAGTGTATACCAAGCTTTGGCTAAATAGTTTTAAAACTGAGGGACTAGTATGCGTTGCAACAGTAGTGACAACGGAAATACGGACAGACAGACGAACAAGGCCGAATCGACTCGGCTATTGATGGTGATCCATACATTTTTCCCGTTGCATACATTTTTACAAGGCAAAAAAAAAAATTTGTTATCTATTTCCAATGGGTAAATGGTATCCAAATTAAAATTTTTATTTTAGTGAACACCATAGTAGTAAAACATAATTATTATATTTTAATAATTTTTCTGTTTAAATATAATTAGATTTTATCAACTGCTCTCAAGCCTAAAATATAAAAGCACTTGCGCAACACAACAGCTGTTGCTTCACACAGTAAAATTCTGCTGTGATTCACTTTGATAATTTGGCCTGATTTGTTTTTCTCAATGCAGTAGCAACTATCATAAAATTCAGTAAACACTGTGCAGACCTCATAACAAAACTCGCAGAGAAAATGAAGAAATATGCCACTTGAACACTTCATAACAATATCATGAAACTTCAATAATGTTTTAGCAAGTTTCCACTCTTTTTCGTTGTCCAGTGATATATTTACTTTATCTAAAACAGTATTTACGTTGCTAAAATCCTCGCCTGAATTTCGAGCAATAGAGCAAATACGTGTGTAAGTGTATAGCAAATATACTGCAGTATTTCCACGATCATCAAGCATTTTATCAAAAGAAAATACATAATCGCTTATACGATTGTGACACAAATCTGTATACTTTATACATCCATATGCCACAGCTTCTTGAGCATTCAAAAATTCCTCAGATGTCAATACTTGATCACGTCCTCTTTGTTTTAATTGATGAAAAGAATGTTTCATTCCTTCGTCGAGTAAATCCGACAATTTTACTGTATCACCCGATCGTGTTTTAAATTTTTTGCCATCTTCGCCTAAAACAACGCCGAATTGCACATGGTCAACTCGATGTATTTTAGAACTTATTATGCCGCAACGTTCCGCCGCTTGAAATATTGAATTAAAGTGGGTGCTTTGCCCAGAATCCACGACATAAATAATCCAGGTGGCAAGTTCTTCCTCAATTCTGTGTTTAATGGCTGCTAAATCAGAAGTATCATATGTAAAGCCGCCATCTGATTTTACAACTGTCAGGGGAATACCACTCTTGATCGAATTCGGCCACATTATTTGCCGTCCATCGTCCAGCTCCAGAAAACCATTTTTTTTTAGAAACTCAACGACTGCTAACATACGTGACTGATAAAATGATTCACCTCGCTCTATGATGGTAACATCCAATCTATCATAAATTTTTTTAAATTCGTTTCGCGAAACATCACATATAAGTTGCCATGCCTTAATGGATTTTGGTTCACCGCTTTGAAGTTTAACAACGCAGTTGTAAGCACGCTTTTTAAAGCTTTCATCAGCGTCAAAGCTAAAAGAAAAAAGGTACAAACGATGTTAATTCAAATTTTATATGCTGTATAGAAGTGAATTTTAAATTTATGCATGCAATATAATTTGTGTGTCTTTCAGTTTTCAGTCGCCCGCACATAAGGACCAAAAATTTACCATTGTTGTAAATCCGTTTTTATTTCGTCTTATAAGGAAATTTTATTTAATTTATTGAAACATGAAAACAAATAAAATAACTATATTTTGGTGATCAGCTTAGTACTTATTATACCATTTACCATTGAAAATGGGTATAAATTATATTATTATAGTATATTAACTTTATGAAAATGTATGTAACAGGCAGAAGGAGGCGTGGCAGATCATGCGAAGTACATTTATTCTTGATCAGCGCCAACAGTCGAGTCGGTTTGGTGATATCGGTCTGTCTGTATGAGCACACACACTTTAACTTTTACAAGAGCTGGACAAACCAAACTTGTTTAGAAAATTCGTGTATACCTTACACATAAGAAGTTTATATCAAACGACGCCCACAGCTTCCGCAAATCGAAAAAGGTGTTTTTCAATTTACTATTGTGAGCAAAAAGTAAGGTGAATTTTCAATTTAAAATTCTCGGGCTTAAGATAGCGGATTAGTCCTTTTTTTCTTGAGTTGGTAAGACTGTCGATGACATCTGGCGGTAATTTCATGTCAATGTCAGTAACAGTACTATATTTGCGCTTGTGTTTACCAAAGATCAGGAGTGTAGACTTTCAATTTTTACTAAGTCTGATGGCTTTCCAGTCGTTTTTCGTGACCATTTCGCCAAAAATTTGAAGCATATCGTTCCGCAACCACCGTATTCTCCTGATTTGGCTCCGTGTGACTTCTGGCTATTCCCAAAACTCAAGTGCCGACTCCTGGAAACGCGTTTCGAGTTGATTGAAGAGATACAAGAAAAATCGACGAGGGCGCTCATGGTTATACCGGAAAGGGACTATTTGGCCTGTTTGGAGGATTTGAAAAAACGTTGGCACAAATGTATTTTATCGGGAAGGGATTACTTTGAAGGAAATGAAATTGATTCAGGTGAATAAATAAAGAATTTTCACTTTACAAACAAATTCACCTTACTTTTTGCTCACAGTAGTATTACAAATAACTCAAATTTAATAACAGTTAAAAGCATAAACTTTACTTATTTCCAACTTTTGGATGCCACGCCCTCTGCCTTTAAAATTTATTTTTTCAAATTATAAGTAAAGTTGAATCGCAACTGATCTATCCTATACATTACAACTTGATCGGACAATAAGCACAGAACTTATAGGCGCTATAAGTTCCAAAATAAAGTTATAGACGCTAAAAGTTTTTAATGCAAAGTTGGACTGACGCAGATCGCGCCTCGATTCTCTGTCTGGTCTAGTGGTTAGGACTTTAGTTCGCAAATCACTGGTTCCACAGCGAGAATCCTGTGCATGCTAAGTGGTTAATATTCACAACCTCCTTGACCCCTAGAATGCGCTGCTATTATAAAAATGATTATAGCACCATATAGTCCATTTATAATTAGGTAGCCATGTTTAAATTCAGCACGATATACAGCCCTTACATTTATTTTGACAGCTGAAAGTTGTTGACATGTTGCTGACATCATGCTGAACATAATTTCGTTCTCTCGTCAAATATTGATAATGTTTACTCAAATTACGCCTTAAAATATTGGGTACGAGAGTTTCGTGGTTATTGAAACTCCACTAGAATGCGGCTACACAAGTGAATGTCCAAAATACATGAAATGTTGATGGCTAACAGAAAAGTGAAATTGCGCGAGCTGGAAGAGGCAAGAATGATAAGTAGTGAGCGTACACGACATATTTTACACGAGATTTTGCACATGAAAAAGTTATCTAGCCGTTGAGTGCTGCACATGCTGACTCCTGACCAGGAATGCGAACGTGAGCACACTTCGAAAGTGCTGGCCCTTGTGGCGCGGAATTGGTCGGATTTTTTGGGTCGATTAATAACAGTTAACAGTCGTTAATGAAACCATTATCAAATATTACACACCAGAGAACAGAATGAGTGCCCGGCATTGGGCTAAAGCCGGCACGAGTCTTCCGAAACGGCGTCCGTTTCCTGGGATTGTCGAGGTAAATTCTTCGTGGACTATCTCCACAAAGTAAAAACCATCAATAACGAGTATTACTGCACATTATTGGAGTGATTGAAATCCGATACCGATGCCTCATATGAAGCGAAAAATAATTTTGTTTTTGCAAGAAACTGCACTGGCACACAAAAGCATCGCAGCCATTGCTGAAATCAATGATTTAGGACTCCAAGTGCTTCCCCATGCACCTTATTCATCCGATTTGTATCCCTGAGACTATTATCTCTCCCAAAACTCAACATATGAGTCATCAATAATTTGGTAAATTTTTGGAGGCGGTGAGCGTTCATTTAAATGTATATAAACTTTTCTGTATGCTGTACTATACATGACAAATTTGGTGTCTCTAGCAGACAGACAAACATTGCCGAATTGACAAATCCCTATTCTACCTGTTACATACTATGGCTCACAGCTTATTCCAGGCAGAGGTTAAATTGCATTTCAATGTCGTATAACTTTTAAACAAAAAAAATTAATATGCTTTTGTTTGGCAGATATTTATCAATCTAAGGGGTACTTTATTATTCTTCATTAAATTTTTTTTTTCTAAATAACGCTTAAAACTATAATTTATCAAAAATGCTGACATTTCTAAGGTTACAGTTTATTTCGGCACCAAAGTTGGCATCAGAGGTGGGAACTGCGATGGAGAAGAAATTCTCCGCAGAAACTGTACGGCGTTACTTCGAAATCACAATTTTAATAGTCGAGTAGCTTATAGAAAGCCGTTCATAAATAAGAGAAACCAGATAGCCAGACATGGCTTTGCCAAGGATATCATAAATCGTCCAATAAACTACTGGAATGAAGTTATTTTCGCCAAATTGAATAAGACAAAGAGATATACATAAATATCCAACAAAAATTACCTTAAAAAAGAAGAATGAAAGAAAATCTGGATTGAAACCACTTGAAAATTGGCTTCATCGATGGAAACAAATCTAAAAGACGTTATTAAACAAAAATACAACCATACTATAATAAAATTTTTTTGTTTTAGTATTAATTTTAAACGCTAAAAAAACGCTTAAAAGTTCCTTACACGAAATAAGCTGTGACCTTAGAAATGTCAGTACTTTCGGTCAATTATAGTTTTAAGCGATATTTAGAAAAAACGAGTAATAATTATGCATTTATAAATATAATAGGTACTTCATTATTACCCATTGAATTGATAAAATTGTTTATAAATTCCTTCTAGTTTACAATTTATACATTAAAATTCAACTTAATCTCTGCACGAAATAAGCTGTGAGCTACTGCACAATGCTAATATGCCATAAAACGTGCATCAAGATAACTTAAAAATTTAGCGTTTAAACAAATAACTATAGAAAGACAAGCAAACGGAAAAAGCTATTCTTTACATTATATGACCGGATATGCTTTATATATGCACGCATTAGGTGAATCGATATGCAGGTATTCACACCGACGGACATGGCTAGGCCGACTTTAAATAATGAATCAGAACACTTCCTTCTGTGTGATGCAAACATTTTCCACAAACCTATGATACTTATATTTTAATGTACTGGATAAAAAATAAATTGTGTGGGAATGTATATAAATGAGAAGAAAACGTTCCATGTCAAATAAATAATAAATCATTGATAAACAACAATAGCCGATTCATTTATACATATATTCTATGTTCATCGATATTATCTGACTTCGCTAATAACTTTTTTAATAACTATATTAATTAGTTCACTTTTAATGTTAACTTACCGCTTCTTTGATTCTTTGTAAAATGCTTGGAGATCTCCAATTGGGGGACTCTCAGTTACATAATTAGGAAAGATATCTTCCAAATGTGCAATAAGCATTCCGAATTGTGTACCCCAATCGCCCAAATGATTTATTCGAATAACATCATGTTGAAGGAACTCAAGAAGGCGACAAATAGATTCGCCAATTATAGTTGAACGCAAATGACCAACGTGCATCTGTTTTGCAATATTGGGCGAGGAAAAGTCAACTAAGACACGTTTTCTATTCACCTTTGGTGGCTTGATGCCGAATCGCAACATGTTGGATAAAACAGACACAGCATATTTTCTGCAAAATGTTAATAATTAATGGTTAACTTCGAATATATCAGAAGTATATTACTTTCTAAGAAATATGTTCACAAAACCAGCTGGAGCCACTTCAATCTTTTCAATCATTGGGGAATTCGGACAGCATCTTTGTATATCTTTAGCAATATCCCGTGGAGCCTTAATTTCACCATTTTCTTTCATTTTCTTAGCTAGTCCCATTGCATTATTACATTGGTAATCGCCGAACTTTGAAGAAGCATTTACCGGTGCAATAATAACTGGAATATTGGAGTAATGCGGAAAAGCTTTTCTAATCGCATAACTAAATATTTTTTCTAGGTGTTCCGTAATCGAAAGATTATCATCACAATGCATCGCATCTCTTTCGTCAATAATCGACTAAAAAAAGAATAATTATTATATTTGAAGATTATGGTAAAAATATATTGCTGGACCAACATGTTTAATAACGGCAAGGCGATGCTTTAGTTTAATATTTTCAGTTTGAAGCTTCATCAAAACATCATCACATTCACCGAATCTAAATTGTCCAATTTCGCAAAATTCAATTCTAGCGTGTAGCTCTTTTGTCACGCACTCCTGTGGATGATAAAGTAAATTTGTACTCGTACGAAATTGTTGAAACCCTTTATTAACACGTTGAGGACGGTACAGTTTGCGAAAATAATCCAACATTTTCTTAAAATGTTTTGAAAAACTCACAAATATTAATAAATAGATTTAAAAAATTTGTTTTGATACCAATTTCATTTTACAAAAAATAGTTCTGAATCAAAGCCAGCGTGGCCCACTAGTGTGTTACGCCGCCGGATGGAATATTAGTGCGCGACCCACCGGTGGGTCGCGCCGTCCTCAACGTGTTTAATTAGTACATACCAAGTTCTTAAGCTTCCTTAACTCCATCAACAAATTGGAAGACATTAGAAAATGTTTAATTTGCAAAGCAAAACACCAAACGTTTTTCAAATCAACAAGTGGGCTAAAATTGACAAACTGTGATACCCAATGGATAGGCCTGCACAAAAAACAATATTGCCAATGTTGCATTGATGCTGAAATTATCGAAGAGAAACTCACGCCTGCGGAATAGTGCTGGCAAAACATCGGAGCGCTGTCGATATAATCGATTGTGGATTCATTTTTAAAGACATCGATTTTTTTTGTACATTCGATGTTTTGAAACATTTTTTCATCTCTACTGAAACTTGCGCGCGTTTGGTTTAATATAAGAGCGATCAGAAATAAGCGAAAAATGCTTATAATTTTTTTATAAATAAGCGGAATATTCACTTGGTGTTAGTGCTCGATTACAAAGATGGCAAACGCTGTAAAAAAACGCTGTAAGCCTATTTTACTCCTTTTGTCTATGAACTTGAAATTTACTTTTACGTTTGTATGTAAGTTAACCAAGTGTCAACGCATTTTAGGTCTTGCAGCCGACTTGGCCGAAATTGCTGACCAGGCACCAAGCCGGACGTCGCTGCAATCTATCTAAGTGTCAAAGACCCTTAGGTCCAACACTCGACTCGGCCGAAACTGCTGACCAAGCATTAGGCTGGACGTCGCTGCATAGCCGGCGAACACAGCATATTTGCGTGGCCGCTATGATATGATCGCGTAACATTGTTTTTCTTTGTTGCGCCTTCAGTGTACTCCATAAGAATTCATTTTTGTACCCCAATTCAGTTTTAAGCTTACACTCCAGCATGAAAGATCGTTTCTGCTGTCAAATATAAAAAACTACTTATTAAAAAATCGTGTTTTATTCACACGGCTCCGCCTGTGATTTGACCGTATAACTTAATTTGTATGTTTGTTTGATGTGCTTGCAGAAAACCACGTGGCAAACGATTTGGACAAAAAAAACAGCCACAAAACGGCGAGAAAATCGAAAACTTGGCAATATTTTACCGAAGTGAACGGTCTGACAGCTAAATGTAAAATATGTGCTAGGATAGACAAGACTTGTGGTAATACCACAAATCTTCGAGATCACCTTCCAAGAGTACAACCCAATATAATATTAAATATACCTAAGTCGACTAATACAATTTTAACATTCATGGTAAAACCATACGACAACAAGTAAGGAAAGCTACAGTCGAGCGCGCGCGACTGTAAGATACCATTTACCCTATTCGAAAAAATAATACAAAATAAAATAAATGGTATAAAAATAAAAAAAAAGCAATTTACATTAAGAAAAAAAAATCGCCCCGCGCCAGATTCGAACCCAAGAACTCTCACGAACTTTGTAACTTACGAGTCGGACCTCTAACCACTAGACCACACAAGTTTACGCCATGCGATCGGCAAATTAGACTTTTATTGACGCGGGCCCTCTACTGCGTCGATTTAACGTTTTGGTTAGGAATCGCTAGCGCCCATAACTTTGTATGGGGAATTCGAACTCCTATAACTTCTTTGTTATTAAAAAAAAAATTGAAGAAAGCTACAGTCGAGTGCACTCGACAGTAAGTTATAATTTACCTTTGGCTGCTAAAAATAATTCTTAATATTAATTACTTTTATTCGAATTAATAACAACGCATCGCATATTTCCGAAATTAAATACACATGCATTGACGCTAATGGCACATGCCGACTGCACGCCGATTGTGCGTGCGCAGTCGGCGCAAGCATTGAAGCCGAGCCTCTGCTCCGTCTCTGCTGCTGTATGCAAAACTTCTCGCGCCTAGGAACAGACCATGTGCTTCAGTGGTTTGTTGTGAGAGTTGTCAGCTCTATAACTAAATGTCCCCGGTTCGAATCCCAGCGCAGTCTTCTTTTTTTTGTATTGCTTAGAAAAAGTTTTTGGTTTTTTTTTATTTTTTTTGCATAATATATTTTTCATATAGCGCAAAATTATTAAAAAAAAAAAAATTGCCCAGCGCAGGATTCGAACCCGCGACCTCACGCATCAGAAACTTGCGAGCCAACCATCAAGACCACACACAGTTACGCAGTGCGATCGGCAAAAAAAAAAAAAAAAATTGCCCGTTGCTGAATTCGAACCCGCGACCACACGCACCAGAATCTTACATGCAACCATCTAGACCACACACAGTTACGCGGAGCGATCGGCAAATGAGACTTTATTGATGCCGGCCTTCTGCTGCGTCAGTTCAACATTTTAGTTGGAATTCTAAGCGCCCACAACTTTATATGGGAGATTCAAACTCCTATAACTTCTTTGTTTATTGTCCGATCGGATTGAAATTTATAGGGTAGATGTTTTGTTATTTCCCTACTTTTCTTAAAATGCAATAGTTTGGGGCGGTGGGCGTGGCATCCAAAAGTTGAAAATCAAACATTCTCCGTAATGTTACCAGGCACCTTACTTTGAAATTTGGTGCTTCTAGCTTTTCTAGTTTTCTTTTAAACTATAAAAATGTGTTTTTTAGAGGCGGTAGGCGTGGCATCAAAATTCTAAAATCCAACTTCTGCATAATGTTGCAAGACACCCTCCTACCAAATTTGGTGCGTTAATCTCTTTTCGTTATTGAATTATTTGGAAAAAATCGAAATACGCATTTATCGATTTGCGGAGGCGGTGGGCGTGGCACATCAAGTTTGAAATAAACTTCTTGTGTGTATTGAATACACGCACACTCCCACCAAGTCTGGTGCCTCTAGCTCTTTTAATAGCTGAGATCTGTGTGTTCATACAGACGGACATGACCAAATCGACTCGGCTATTGATGCTGATCAAGAATATATATACATTGTATGGTCTGCCACGCCTCCTTCTGCCTGTTACATACATTTGCACAAAGTTAATATACCATTTTTTCAATGGGTAAATGGTATAAAAATGTGATCTCCTATGAGAAAATATCACAAAGGGAAATGTGATTTTTTTGTTGAAAACATTTGATTATTTTATTATTGTTATTTTCCTAATACCCAAACAAATAGATACGATTTTTTGCATTTAAAAAAGTATTAAATATTAGGATAAAGAAACAAACCAATAAAATGTGATTTTTGAATAAAAAATTGATGTTTCATCGATGTTTTTTGTGAAAACATCGAAAAAATCGATAGGGGCAAACATCGATGTTTTGCCAGCACTACTGCGGTTCCAATAGGGATAGTATATCAAAATATCGATAGTTTTCAAGAAAAATTATATATATATTTGAACAATTTTTTTTTTTGTCAAATATCGAAAACGCGATATTTCTTAAATTATTATTATTATTATTATTATAATTATTAAATACTATATTTCATTGTTAATTCTTATGACAGTGAGTAGAATTAAGTTTTTGATAGTATCTTCCATGGAAAATAAATTCTTTATGCAGTTTATTTATTTGTATACAGTTTTCAGTTGGGTTTGATTTGAATTTCAACCATATAGCGGCAGTGAATGCGTTTTTAATGGGAATTCAAAATATTAAAAATGTTGAATATATCGATCAAAGTGATATTTTAAATATTATTATCATGTTTGATAAAATATTTGAAAACCCTAGTATCCAACAACTCGAGTTAAATTAGTGAAAAATTTACACTGTAAATGTTGTTTATTTGGGTAAACATGTTCACTAGTTTCTTTTTTTTTCATGAGAGTCCGTTCACTCCCATAATGAGAGTCTCATTGCTTATTTATTCACTGTTCATTTTATTAATAAACTAGCAAACCCGGCGAACTCCGTTTCGCCACCAGATGGCTATATTTCTCCCAGTCGTTCTCCCAGTCCCGCTTCTAGTCCCTTTCCCAGTCCCTCTCCCAGTCGCTCTTACAGTCGCTCTCCCCAGTCCCTCTCCCCAGTCCCTCTCCCAGTCCCTCTCCCAATTCTTTTCCCAGTCGCTCTCCCAATTCTTTTCCCAATCCTTCTCCCAGTTGCTCTCTCAGTCCCTCTCTCAGTCCCTCTCCCAGTCCCTCTCCCAGTCGCTTTGCCAGTCGCTCTCCCAGCCCCTTTCCCAGTCCTTCTCCCTCTCCCAGTCCCTCTCCCAATCGCCCTCCCAGTCCCTCTCCGAATTCTTTTCCCAGTCCCTCTCCGAATTCTTTTCCCAGTCCCTCTCCGAATTCTTTTCCCAGTCCCTCTCCGAATTCTTTTCCCAGTCCCTCTCCGAATTCTTTTCCCAGTCGCACTCCCATTCCCTCTCCCAATCCTTCTCCCAGTTGCTCTCTCAGTCTCTCTCCCAGTCGCTCTCCCAGTCCTTCTCCCAATACTATTCCCAATCCTTCTCCCAGTTGCTCTCCCAGTCGCTCTTTCAGTCCCTCTCCCAGTCGCTCTTTCAGTCCCTCTCCCAATCCCTCTCCCAATCCCTCTCCCAGCCCCTCTCCCAATCCTTCTCCTAGTCGCTCTCCCAGTCCCTCTCCCGTATATAACATTTTTGAAAAGAATTTTTTGATAATTTTTTTTAAGAGATTTTATAATCAAATTTATTGCTTAATAATATTTTATTTATTTATTTTTATTTTTAAGGAACCTTTGACGAACACGTCAAAGTATAACACACCTAAACACATTATTTGTAATACATAAACAATCTACTTTTGTTTACCAAGCAGCAAAATTAGACTAACTATTTATTATGTAAACTGTGTATAGGGTTGTTTTACTTTGACGTGTTCGTCAAAGGTTCCTTGAAGTGACCGGGAAAAATTGAATGGGAAAAAGAGAATGGCTATTTTTAGGGTTTATCCAGAAATAATTATAATTTAAAACCATAAAAAAACCATCCTTGACAAAAGCAAACTCAGTTGATTTGGTAGCAGACATTTTTTTTTTAATTTTGATATGACTTGAAGTCATAAAAAGTAGATAACAACATCGAAACGAAAAGAAACGCGCAGGTTAGTGGCCGAGGGATTTTGAAATAAATAAAAGTACCTTGCTGCTAGGTGAGCAAAAGTAGACTATTTATGTATTTCAAATAATGTGTATAGGTGTGTTTTACTTTGACGTGTTCGTCAAAGGTTCCTTGAAGTGGCCCGAAAAATTTGTATGGGAAAAAGAAAATGGCCATTTTAACGGTTTTCCCAGCAATAATTGCCGTTAAAACCATCCTTGAACTTCAACGAACAATTTAAAAAAAAATTTGGCCAAATTGGTTCAGGCGTTGTTGAGTTATGCGCTTACCAACACATTTTGCGATTCATTTTTATATAATAGATAGATTAAAACAAATAGTTTAAAACATAGCTCAGCTTAGTACTTGGTTGTAAAAAAAGTATATTAACTTGAAAATGTATACAACAGACACAAGTAGGCGCAGCAAACCATACAAAGTATATATATTCTTATTCAGCATCAATAGCCTAGTCGATTTGGTCATGTCCGTCTGTCGGTTTGTCTGTCCGTCTGTATGAACACACAGATCTCAGCTATTAAAAAAGCTAGAGGCACCAGACTTGGTGGGAGTGTGCGTGTATTCAATACACACAAGAAGTTTATTTCAAACTTGATGTGCCACGCCCACCGCCTCCGCAAATCGATAAATGCGTATTTCGATTTTTTCCAAATAATTCAATAACGAAAAGAGATAAACGCACCAAATTTGGTAGGAGGGTGTCTTGCAACATTATGCAGAAGTTGGATTTTAGAATTTTGGATGCCACGCCCACCGCCTCTAAAAAACACATTTTTATGGTTTAAAAGAACACTAGAAAAGCTAGAGCGCCAAATTTGAAAGTAATGTGCCTGGTAACATTACGGAGAATGTTTGATTTTCAACTTTTGGATGCCACGCCCACCGCCCTCAAACTATTGCATTTTAAGAAAAGTAGGGAAATAACAAAACATTTTTTTTTTTTCGGACAATAAACAAAGAAGTTATAGGAGTTTGAATCTCCCATATAAAGTTGTGGGCGCTTAGAATTCCAACTAGAATGTTGAACTGACGCAGCAGAAGGCCGGCATCAATAAAAGTCTCATTTGCCGATCGCTCCGCGTAACTGTGTGTGGTCTAGATGGTTGCATGCAAGATTCTGGTGCGTGTGGTCGCGGGTTCGGATCGAGCAACGGGCAACTTTTTTTTTTTTTTTGCCGATCGCACTGCGTAATTGTGTGTGGTCTTGATGGTTGGCTCGCAAGTTTCTGATGCGTGAGGTCGCGGGTTCGAATCCTGCGCTGGGCAATTTTTTTTTTTTTAATAATTTTGCGCTATATGAAAAATATATCATGCAAAAAAAAAAAAGAAAAACCAAAAACTTTTTCTAAGCAATACAAAAAAAAAGAAGACTGCGCTGGGATTCGAACCGGGGACATTTAGTTATAGAGCTGACAACTCTCACAACAAACCACTGAAGCACATGGTCTGTTCCTAGGCGCGAAAAGTTTTGCATACAGCAGCAGAGACAACAAAAGTCTAATTTGCCGATCGCATGCCGTAAACTTGTGTGGTCTAGTGGTTAGAGGTCCGACTCGTAAGTTACAAAGTTCGTGAGAGTTCTTGGGTTCGAATCTGGCGCGGGCCGATTTTTTTTTCTTAATGTAAATTGCTTTTTTTTTATTTTTATACCATTTATTTTATTTTGTATTATTTCTTCGAATAGGGTAAATGGTATCTTACAGTCGCGCGCGCTCGACTGTAGCTTTCCTTACTTGTTTATATTGTCTTGCACTTCGTCTGGATGCGCCTGAACTACATCGACTGGGCTTTTGTCCATCACTGAGTGGATCGACTTATTGTATTCGGTAGTAGCTAATAAGATTACCTCTACAGTGTCACTTATTCCCCTGTCTAACTTTAGGCATCTGGCTAGTTCAGATAAGGTGTTGTGAAAACGCTCAACCTGGCCGTTTGAGACACTATGCAATGGTGATGCGTTTGAAACGCTAACCCCATAGTTATTTGCAAGCATGGTTATGATGGTTGCTGAATTCAATGATGGTTCATTGTCGT
Source organism: Zaprionus bogoriensis (assembly GCA_035046045.1). Taxonomy (NCBI): domain Eukaryota; kingdom Metazoa; phylum Arthropoda; class Insecta; order Diptera; family Drosophilidae; genus Zaprionus; species Zaprionus bogoriensis. Next base: position 307,902 of record JAWNOI010000022.1, read on the forward strand.
AGTAAATGTACATGGCTTTTGGGAAAAAATTCATTAGTTGCATTAAAGCTGCCTTTATATCCACGATGGTCCTTGAGGGGACCGGCTGGACAACAGCGAATTTAGAAAACTTGTCGATGCAAGTGAGGAAGAATTTTCTGTCGGTTGAGAAAATGTCTATATGCAGCATTTCTCCTACGTGTGAGGGGATCGGCGTCTCGCCAAGTTCCTGTTTTTTAGGGTGTCTATCGTATTTAGCCCTAGCGCACGTTTTGCAATTCTGTATTATTTCATTAGCCAGTCTTGCCATTTTTGGGGAATAATATTCAGATAGTACCAGCTTAATGTTTTCCTGTGCAGACATTTGGGCGAAATTACGTTTTCGAGCTCTTCCACCAATGACTCAACACAAGTATAGTTGATTAGGTAACGTTTCTTATTCCCAAACAGAATAAATCTACGACTTAGGTGGTAACGTGCCTCTTCTATCACTATCTGATTTCGAAAATAGTTTAAGGGCTTGTCTGTTGTCTCAATAGTGTGGGTCAGAGATGCCTCGCTATGGATCGTTGCCGCGCATGATTCAAAGCCTTGTTCATTAAAAGCGTTGAGCTGTTGTCTCGATAGGGCATCCGCAACCAGGTTTTCTTTGCCGGGTTTGTAGAAGATGCGCGCATTGGACTTATCAATGCGTGCTTTCCACCTTTTGATCTTCGCGTTTGGATTAGATTCCGAAACTGCGAAGGTCAATGGTTGATGGTCAGTGAAGATGTTTATGTCTTTCACCCCATAGAGATAGTGCCTTAGCTTGGCAAGTGACCATACGATGGTCAATTGTTCCCTCTCATTGGTTGCGTATTTAATCTCACAGTCCTTCAATGTTCTGGAAATCATTGTGATAAGACGACCTTCTTGGGACAAGACTGCACCTATACCGTGGGCCGAAGCGTCGGTCGTAAGATCGAAAGGCTTCTTAAAGTCAGGGTACCTGAGCATGACGTCTTCCGATGCCAAAATATTACGCAACTTCTGAAACGCTTGCTTTTGTGCTTCAGAGAACTGGACCTTTATGTTTCTGGACTTATACCTACTAACCGTTCCATTTTCGCCCTTCAAGATGTTGGAGATAGGTCTTGCTATTGCTGCAAAGTCCCTAATAAAACATCTGCAATAGCTTGCGAGGCCCAGAAATGATCTGACTTCGAACAGCGTTTTGGGCTCCGGGAAATCTTGTATTGCCCTAACTTTCTCTGGATCGGTTGTAGCACCATTATTAGTGACTATGAACCCCAGAAAGTTCACACTTTTCTTAAAAAAATGCGATTTCTCCATTGAGACTCTCATGTTTGCCTCGTACAAACTCTTTAGGACCCAGTCTACGTGTTTAATGTGGGTCTTTTCACCCTCGGAAAATATAATAACATCGTCGACGTAGACATAGCAGAACTTGCCAATTTGTTCTCGCAGTATGTCGTCGATGGTTCTCTGAAAAATGCTGTTGCGATGTTTTTTCGCGGTCGCGTTCTGCTTATGTAATCTGGTGATAACCAGACTTGAGGTCAAGTGTCGAGAAATATTTGGCTTTACAAAAATTTCCCAATATCATAGAGATGTTTGGCATAGGGTACTTGTCAGGTACCGTTCTCTCGTTGAGCTTTCGAAAGTCTATTACCAATCTCATTTTTCTATTTCCTGCCTCGTCAGTGCTACCCATATTGGATTATTATAAGGGGAGACTGACTTCTGTATTATGCCGTTCTTTAGCAGGTCTTTGATTTTGTTATTACAAAATCAGCTGCCCCCATAGGGTAAGGGTAAAGCTTTAATGGTAGTCACGATTGTGGTATTGTATGGCAGTGACTCGTTCGGATCCGCAAAAGCTTTCTGTCTCTGTCTGGTCTTTAGCATCTTCAGGAACGTGTTTTTAATTAGTGGGGGTGCGTCTGAACAGTCTATGTTTGTGAAACTCCATTGGGACAAGAGTGAAAGGAGGTTTTCTCTACTTCCGTACCCCACCTAAGTTGACCTGAGGCTAAACAGAGGGACGCTCCAACCTGTGTCAATAGGTCAAGGCCTATGAGATGCCATCAAATGTTGCTAGGTCTGGTAAGATAAAAAATGTGGTTTTTGTATTTAACATCGACACAAAGCATTTTTGTTTGATGTTAGTTGCGCCATGGATTAAATATATGACAAAATTTTTGTCAACCGGGCGAACGCCTTTCAATTCTTCGTGTGGTCGGATGAAATTCTTGGACGCTCCCGTATCTATGAGAGACTTCATATCCGTCCCTGCTACTCTTCGTCGGATGAGAGGAAGCAGGGACATGCTCCTAAAAAATTGAGCGCATCCGAACCATCGTTGCTGTTTGCATCATCATCAGTTTGTGATACTGCGCAGTCAGCGGTTGCGGCATACGACTCAAACCCGTTTCGTGCGCCTTGCGCAACATGATTTATTATACCATTTACCCATTGAAAATGGGTAAACAATGGTATATTAACTTTGTGCAAATGTATGTAACAGGCAGAAGGAGGCGTGGCAGACCATACAAAGTATATATATTCTTGATCAGCATCAATAGCCGAGTCGATTTGGTCATGTCCGTCTGTCTGTCCGTCTGTATGAACACACAGATCTCAGCTATTAAAAGAGCTAGAGGCACCAGACTTGGTGGGAGTGTGCGTGTATTCAGTACACACAAGAAGTTTATTTCAAACTTGATGTGCCACGCCCACCGCCTCCGCAAATCGATAAATGCGTATTTCGATTTTTTCCAAATAATTCAATAACGAAAAGAGATAAACGCACCAAATTTGGTAGGAGGGTGTCTTGCAACATTATGCAGAAGTTGGATTTTAGACTTTTGGATGCCACGCCCACCGCCTCTAAAAAACACATTTTTATGGTTTAAAAGAACACTAGAAAAGCTAGAAGCACCAAATTTGGAAGTAAGGTGCCTGGTAACATTACGTAGAATGCGGAATTTCAACTTTTGGATGCCACGCCTACCGCCCCCAAAAATCGATTTTGTAAATCGGTAAATCAAATTATAGGAAAAGTAGAAAAGTTTCCGAAATTTTTTTTAGGTATTATTGTAGATAATAATAATATTGACCAACCCTATAAATTTAAATCCGATCAGACAATAAACACAGAAGTTATAGGCACGAGAAGTTTCGCTCACAGCAGTAGAGGCCCGACGCCGACGCGGACTGCGCACGCACAGTCGTCGTGTAGTCAGTGTGCAGTCGGCATGTGCCATTAGCGTCAATGCATGTGAATTTGTCCTCGAAAATATGCGATGCGTTGTTATTCGCCGAATAAAAGTAATTAATATTAAGAATTAGTTTTTAACAGCGAAAGGTAAATGGTATCTTACTGTCGAGTGCACTCGACTGTAGCTTTCTTCACTTGTTATTGTTGTACATGTACATTAACCAATTGTTTATTGGAATTTTTCTCTTCACTGTTTTACTTTGTGCCTTGGTTGGTTCACATGTACATATAATATTTATACCATTTACCCATTGAAAATTGGTAAAAAATGGTATATTAACTTTGTGTAAATATATGTAACAGGCAGAAGGAGGCGTGGCAGACCATACAAAGTATATATATTCTTGATCAGCATCAATAGCCGAGTCGATTTGGTCATGTCCGTCTGTCTGTCCGTCTGTCCGTCTGTATGAACACACAGATCTCAGCTATTAAAAGAGCTAGAGGCACCAGACTTGGTGGGAGTGTGCGTGTATTGAATACGCAGATCGAGTTTATTTCAAACTTGATGTGGCACGCCCATCGCCTCCGCAAATCGATAATGCGTATTTCAATTTTTTTCCAAATAATTCTATAACGAAAAGAGATAAACGCATTAAATTTAGGGGGGTGTCTTGCAACATTATGCAGAAGTTGGATTTTAGACTTTTGGATGCCACGGCCACCGCCTCTAAAAACACATTTTTATAGTTTAAAAGAACACTAGAAAAGCTAGAAGCGCCAAATTTGAAAGTAAGGTGCCTGGTAACATTACGGAGAATGTTTGATTTTCAACTTTTGGATGCCACGCCCACCGCCCCCAAACTATTGCATTTTAAGAAAAGTAGGGAAATAACAAAACATTTTTTTTAACACTCTTGTAGCTTACCATAGTACAGATCTACCCTATAAATCCGATCGGACAATAAACATAGAAGTTATAGGCACGAGAAGTTTCGCTCACAGCAGTAGAGGCCCGACGCCGACGCCGACGCCGACTGCGCACGCACAGTCGTCGTGTAGTCAGTGTGCAGTCGGCATGTGCCATTAGCGTCAATGCATGTGAATTTGTCCTCGAAAATATGCGATGCGTTGTTATTCGCCGAATAAAAGTAATTAATATTAAGAATTAGTTTTTAACAGCGAAAGGTAAATGGTATCTTACTGTCGAGTGCACTCGACTGTAGCTTTCTTCACTTGTTTTTTGATGCTTTCTCTGAGCATTGGTGCGATTAGATGCAGCCGATCTCTTGTTCGAATAAGTTGTGGCCTGGGTGGGATGCAGCATTCTTGAAATGGAAGGGTCAACTTCCATTGGCGTTGTTGCATTGTTATATCGTTGTCTGCTGCTCTTTTGGTAGTTATTAACCTGAGTCTTGAACTGTTTATTATAGTGTGTCAATTTCTTTTCTACTTCATCGTAGTATTGAAGTAGCGATAGGCTCCCTTCTCTGAGTGTACCTAACTCTTGCTCTATTATATGGATCGGCCGTTCATCACTGTAAGTGAAATCGAGACGATTTATGATCGCGTCAAAATTTAATACTGTGCCAAACGATGCTAACACTGCATCAGCAGGGCCCCTGATCTTGCTTCTAATAATGATAGCGCTGCCTGTCGCCATGACACATATGATTCTTGTGTACCGGCGAACTCAGGCAAGCAAGTGGCTCGTCACAGCGTATTTCATTAATTATTTCTTTGGCAGCATAAGTTTGCACTTCTGGAGGGGTAATGCGCGCAGCCGTCATTTGTGCTGACATTTGGTCGATTCTCTGTATTAAGGCCTGTTCTTTTTGCCTATTTGCAGCGGCTTGTTCAGCTTCGGACAAGCAACTCTGTATCTTATTATAACTGAACGTGAATTCAGCAGCACTGACGTATCGTGTTACGTCAGAGTGATTGGCCGCAGGGTAATGCCGAAACAAAAACTCGAAGTAGAGCAGAATAGAAAAAGAGAAAAAAAAAGCAGTTTTGTTCTGAGCGTGAGGAGGCTCACTCAACAACTCATAAGTCGGTTGGTCTCTGACTCCTTTGGTAAAGAATCAAAAATAGCTCTGCAATAAACAAATAGGGTGGGATACCGAAAAACAAGGTGTGAATTCTGTACTTAATGTAACTCAAATAAAGATTTTTTTGCCTATCGATCAGAACTCCCAATGTCGCTTATCTTATTATGATTATTTATTTTAAATGATGTGTAATGCAAAATTTTAATGTAACCAAACATTTTTAATGAAACAAAAAGAAAATCTTTTTTTTTTATTATTATTTTTTATACCATTTACCCATTGAAAATGGGTAAAAAATGGTATATTAACTTTGTGCAAATGTATGTAACAGGCAGAAGGAGGCGTGGCAGACCATACAAAGTATATATATTCTTGATCAGCATCAATAGCCGAGTCGATTTGGTCATGTCCGTCTGTCTGTCCGTCTGTCCGTCTGTATGAACACACAGATCTCAGCTATTAAAAGAGCTAGAGGCACCAGACTTGGTGGGAGTGTGCGTGTATTCAATACACACAAGAAATTTATTTCAAACTTGATGTGCTACGCCCACCGCCTCCGCAAATCGATAAATGCGAATTTCGATTTTTTCCAAATAATTCAATAACGAAAAGAGATAAACGCACCAAATTTGGTAGGAGGGTGTCTTGCAACATTATGCAGAAGTTGGATTTTAGAATTTTGGATGCCACGCCCACCGCCTCTAAAAAACACATTTTTATAGTTTAAAAGAAAACTAGAAAAGCTAGAAGCGCCAAATTTCAAAGTAAGGTGCCTGGTAACATTACGAAGAATGTTTGATTTTCAACTTTTGGATGCCACGCCCACCGCCCCCAAACTATTGAATTTTAAGAAAAGTAGGGAAATAGCAAAACATTTTTTTTAACACTCTTGTAGCTTACCATAGTACAGATCTACCCTATAAATTTCAATCCGATCGGACAATAAACAAAGAAGTTATAGGAGTTTGAATCTCCCATATAAAGTTGTGGGCGCTTAGAATTCCAACTAGAATGTTGAACTGACGCAGCAGAAGGCCGGCATCAATAAAAGTCTCATTTGCCGATCGCTCCGCGTAACTGTGTGTGGTCTAGATGGTTGCATGCAGGATTCTGGTGCGTGTGGTCGCGGGTTCGAATCCAGCAACGGGCAATTTTTTTTTTTTGTTGCCGATCGCACTGCGTAACTGTGTGTGGTCTTGATGGTTGGCTCGCAAGTTTCTGATGCGTGAGGTCGCGGGTTCGAATCCTGCGCTGGGCAATTTTTTTTTTTTTTTAATAATTTTGCGATATATGAAAAGTATATTATGCAAAAAAAAAAAATAAAAACAAAAACTTTTTCTAAGCAATACAAAAAAAAGAAGACTGCGCTGGGATTCGAACCGGGGACATTTAGTTATAGAGCTGACAACTCTCACAACAAATCACTGAAGCACATGGTCTGTTCCTAGACGCGAGAAGTTTTGCATACAGCAGCAGAGACGGAGCAGAGGCTCGGCTTCAATGCTTGCGCCGACTGCGCACGCACAATCGGCGTGCAGTCGGCATGTGCCATTAGCGTCAATACATGTGTATTTAATTTCGGAAATATGCGATGCGTTGTTATTAATTCGAATAAAAGTAATTAATATTAAGAATTATTTTTAGCAGCCAAAGGTAAATTATAACTTACTGTCGAGTGCACTCGACTGTAGCTTTCTTTTATTTTTTTTTTTAATAACAAAGTAGTTATAGGAGTTCGAATTCCCCATACAAAGTTATGGGCGCTAGCGATTCCTAACCAAAACGTTAAATCGACGCAGTAGAGGGCCCGCGTCAATAAAAGCCTAATTTGCCGATCGCATGGCGTAAACTTGTGTGGTCTAGTGGTTAGAGGTCCGGCTCGTAAGTTGCAAAGTTCGTGAGAGTTCTTGGGTTCGAATCTGGCGCGGGGCGATTTTTTTTCTTTATGTAAATTGCTTTTTTTTTTATTTTTATACCATTTATTTTATTTTGTATTATTTCTTCGAATAGGGTAAATGGTATCTTACAGTCGCGCGCGCTCGACTGTAGCTTTCCTTACTTGTTTTTTATTATTTTTGTTGATTTTAAATCAAGAGTAAGAGAGGCCCACTTACATGATTTTAAATGGATGTCTCTCGCTAAATGGATGTCTCCTCCATTTCCCGCGCCGCAGTCTCCGCTGTCCAGATAGTTTGCGTACTAATCTGGCGGCACAGCGCTGCCCGAAGAGTTCCAGAAAATTTTTTTCTGACAATGTATTTAATACAAAGGCTAAGTTGTAACAGTTGCTGCTGCCTGTTTTGACTTAGGTCAGCTATCGCAACTGTTACACTGCACAGCACTTTTGGTTTTGGCACATGCAGTTGGCACTTCTGCCGACTTGTTAATTGCAACGGCGGAGTTTTTATACTGTTGCTGCTGCCTATTTTACTGAGGCCAGCTATCGCAACTTATTTCACTTTGCACGGCACTAGTCTTTAGGCACATGCAGTTGACACTTCTGCCGATTTGTTTATTAAACCGGCGAAGTTTTTATGCTGTTGCTGCTGCCTATTTTACTGGGGTCAGCTATCGCACTAGGTTTTAGGCGCGAGCAGTTTAGTTTAAAACTTGCGTGGATTTAGTTACCGCGAGTTGGGCGCCAAATAAGTTTATTGTATTTCATTTAATGTCTTCATGTTATATTTTGTTTAAAGAGAAACCGATCTGTTCTCCTTGACCTTCATTTTAAAACTAAACTTACAAGTACAGACAATACAGCTTAGAAGCTAAACAGAACGGGAAATCCGATCACAGCGGCCACGCAAAAAATGCAGTGTCAGTCAGACGGCATTCGGCACTATGCTTGATGAGCAGAGGGTGACCGAAGTCGTGTTGAGGTCAACGACCGAATGTACTTAACTATTAGCTAACCGAATATGTAATGGCGTTTGGCACCAGAATTGATCAGCAGGAGGTGACCGAAGCCGTGTTGAAGTCAACGATCGAATGCACTTAACTATTAGCTAACCGAATATGTAACGGCGTTCGGCACCACACTTGATCAGCAGGAGGTGACCGAAGCCGTGTTGAGGTCAACGATCGAATGTACTTAACCTATACATTTACTTATTTAGTTTTTGGGCGAGTGAATTGTAGCGAGAGGGAGTGCTTTCGATTTCACAGTTTATTAGACACTAATTTCACATTTTACTTCAAACTTATTCTAGGCATTGAAGCGAAAGAGCGAATTGCACTTGATCTGCAATCACTCTCCCGCGCCACTTACTAACTTAACCTAACTTATTTCTACGAACTCCAATTGCTAACACCCCAAAAAAAACGCATTTTTTGAATTATAACACCAAAGCACCAAATTTGGTAGTAAGCTCCCTGGTAACATTATTATTTTTTTTGGAATTGTAAGTATATCTAGAAACACCAAATTTTGGTAGGAGGGTCGTGGTAACATTATGCAGAATACGAATTTTCAGTTTTTGGATGGGTGGTGGGCATCCGATTTTTTCCGTATTATCTGTAATTTTGATCAGTCATATACATTTTCATACAGCAGCAAAGGCCCGGCTTGTTGCTTTACTACATGTACATACATATACGTTTGATTTAGTCAAATTGACTGTCTAATTATGCGATACTTTCATCTCAGTTCGAAGAATAAAATAATTTAATATAAATAACAATTTTTAAACAGCCAAAGGAAAATGGTATCTTATTGTCGAGTGCACTCGACTGTAGATTTCCTCACTTGTTTTTATATAATATTTTATCTATATAAACAGCTAAGCAGACCGCCGTTGTTTCGCAAAATTGTTCTACAATGAGCTTTTTCATTAGCAATGTCTTGCACGTTTGTCCAAATAAACACCCACTGAATTAGTTAATTAATTCTTTATTTGGCCACTCAGGGCGATATTAACAATGTTTAATTTTTGTTTTATATGCTAGGCATGCAGGCACGACGTTGCCTGTGCAGCTCAACGAAAACGATATTTATTATTTTCCGAATACGCTCTCGACAGTAAGGCGAATAGAAATCGAACTAAAAACATAATACCTCTGCACGCAGGCAGAAGGCCAAAGCTAAGCAAAGGTAAATAGAGAGAGAGAGTGATTAGTCACTGGATTGCTTTGTATGCTGATTCGGCTGCATAACCCAACATACTCCCCCCGTTGGAAGGCAGGGGTTTTCAACAGCATCTAGCGATCCAAACGATTAAGATTTAGTCCAGTGACATCAGGCTCAGGAAACAGAACCAGAGGTGCAGTGCCAAGAAAATGAGCAGGATTTTCTGAAGGGTTTTCTGAAAAAGGCACCAAAGGTCTTGAATTGATTATTGCGGCAATGTAGCAGAAGAGCTTAGGCTGAATAGTGGGGCCTGCCATGGGCACATCGTTCAACGAGTATCCAGTGGATGATCTCGCCGACCCATAAAAAACCACACGGAGCTTGGTCGTAGTGCTTTGTTCCTTCAGCACACAGTGGTGGGGCAAAAGATAGCTGCAAAGCTGTAGCGAATCTTTCTTCACAGGAGACATGTGCTTCAGTTCCAAATACTCCTGAATGAATGAAGAGTACTGAGCCTTTAGCTGCGGACGACGTTCGAGTTTAGTTTGAGCAACTAAAGCTGTAGATCGTTTTGAATCATTGCGTCCGCCTGTGATGATCCATCCAAGTCGAGTCTTTTGAAGCAACGGCAGGCCTGCACCAAGCTTGATCTGCCCAACGCATAACAGGTCAAAGAAAAGACTGGCTCCAATGAGTAAATCCACTTTCTGCGATTTATAAAATTCAGGATCGGCTAGCTTAATATTGGCTGGGATTCTCCATCCTTCTGAGCACACAGTCAAATTGTGTTGATTGTCCGTTATGGTAGGAGCAACCAAAGCAGAGATGCTGACAGAATAATCTAAAGCAAGAGATTTGAGATTAATGCTTACAGAAAATCCGTCGGAAGCAAATCTTGAATCACCAATTCCAGCAACAGCTGCAGTTGACCTTTTCCGTGGCAATTGTAACTGGTGTGCCAAACGAGATGTAACAATGTGCAACTGCGATCCAGAGTCGAGCAGTGCACCGCAAGGAATCCAAGTACCAGATCGATTTTTTAAATTTACAATTGCTGTTGGCAGGAACACAGCATCAGACACAGAATTCTGATTTGTTGAATTTTCCGTTTCTGATGTAGGATTTTGATTTAAATGCGATGTGGGCTGCGACTCAAAATGGAGCAGGCTATGATGTTTTCTTCCACATGTTCGACAAGATCCGGCCTTGCAGTCGCGCATTTGATGCCCTAGCTTCAAACAGTTGATGCATAATGTCAGCCTCTTAGCATCTCGAAGGCGAAATTGTGGAGTTAAACTCAAGAATTGGTTACAACTGTATATAAAATGGCCAGACCCATTACAGCACACACAGGCCGCAGGTTGTGCTCTAGCAGTGAGAAACGAGCTCCGATTGTGGCAAGGTTTACGATTTGCACCCACCTGATTAAATGCTTCTGACGAATATTCCACATTTTCCAAACGTTGACAGCGTTTCTCCAGAAAGTCGATGAACTGTTTGACAGTTGGTATCTTATCAGGTGTATTAGATTCCTCCCACGCTGTTCGCGATGCAATGTCGAGCTTCTGCAATATGCTATGGACGATTATACAGTCAGAGATTTGTTCCGAACTGCCTATGGATTGCAGAACACGCAAGTTAGCAACAAATGTATCCGACAAGCATCGTAGCTTCACAGCTGACACTACCTCAACCTTCTGAATACCCAAGATTGTGACGCTTGTTATTATACCGCTTGTCTAATATATCTAATGCGACGGCATAATTGTCCGCTGATATTTCGAGGGCTCTGATGGCATCCAACGCAGAGCCTTTGAGGCACGATTTTAAATGCTGCAGCTTCGCAATTGGAGACAAATCGGGATCCTTGTCGATGGCGGTGGAAAACATGGTGAAGAAATCGGCATACTCCACGTAGCCGCCACTAAACTCCGGCAAATTCAATTCTGGCAAATTTGCTCTCCTTTGAGCTTGAACTGACGATACATCCGTTACGTCTTCGTATTTCCTGCTGGACGACCGCCTTTAATGACAGGACCAATTCTTCAAACTCATCTCGCATTGGGCTGCCAATTTCGTTGAAGTCAAGCTCTTCCAGACTGTCATGGGCCAAAATAAAAGACGCTTGAGTTTTGTCCAACAACTCTAAGCGCAATGACAGTTCTTCTTCGCTGGAAGATTTGATCGCATCGTTGCTGAGGGACTGTCCAATTTGTTGGGTGCGCGCAAATATAGAATTGGCTTTGCGTTTAAAAAAATCAACTTTGTTTGTATCAAAGTTGAGTCCATTGGCATATTACCGCGATTGCTTTTATATACCGTACCGACGAATTTATTTTGTTAAATTTTTTTATGTGCACAAAATGTTTGCTGGCTTGTGCACAAAGCAGAAAGGCAAAGCAAGCCGATGCTCTGATTTAGCGAACTGCACTAGCAAAGAAGATGAAAAGAAACAACAACAACTTTGCTATGCAGGTAAGTGCTGTTATGTACATAAAGCGCGCGGCAACTAAAGCGGCACTTATGTATGTACAAGCACAAATGTATGTAATGTATTAGAAATTTTAGCGCAATTTCCAGTGATTTTTAATTATTTTATAATCACTTTTATAATTGTTCACTATCACATCGGGGTCACCAAAATGTTGAGCTAATGAGCTTTTTCATTAGCTATGTCTTGAACGTTTGTCCAAGTAAACACGCACTGAATAAGTTAATTAATTCTTTATTTGGCCATTCAGGGCGATATTCACAATGTTAAGTTTTTGTTTTATATGCTAGGCATGCAGGTACGACGTTACCTGTGCAGCTCAACGAAAACGAGATTTATTATTTTCCGAATACTCTCTCGACAGTAAGGCGAATAGAAAGCGAATAAAAACGAACTAACAAACATAAGATCTCTGCACGCAGGCAGAAGGCCAAAGCTAAGCAAAGGTAAATAGAGAGAGAGAGTGATCAGTCACTGGATTGCTTTGTATGCTGATTCGGCTGCATAACCCAACACACATAATATTGAAAGTAAAAGTTTGACCATGCTTTCCGTGTTGGAAGCTTGTACCCTGGAAAATTTGAAATTTCGCAACCAACCTTTTAAACTCTGCCTCATCCACAAATCGCAAAGCGCGTTAACCTTTGGTGATCATTCGAACCACTTACATGTCATTGCATTGCAATTTGCTTTGCTACACAGGCCTGTGTGCAAATATGGTGATCTTTTGAATCCGCACTTTGCATAACAGCGATATTATCCTAATCATGCAAGTTTCCCTGCTTCTTGGATGTCGAGATATCATGCACTGTCGAAACCGAAATTTGACTATTTAAATATACATAACTGGTGGCGCCGCCTATTGGTGGGTATATGCAATAAAAAGTTTCATCTCTTGTTGACATTTCGTAAAAGTTTTAAGACAATTGGACAACTACGACTGAAGATATCGATCATAAAGTTACAACAGCTTTTGGTCGTCGGTCGTAAAATGCATTTTGAACAAAGAGCCAATATTAATATTTTAAACTTGGGAAAACGTTCACTGAAACATTTCAAATTATACAAAAAAAAAGTTTACGGTGATCAGTGTCCATCCCGTAGTAATGTGCATGAATGTCTTAAGCGGTTTCAGCAAGACGAGCCATCACCAAAAAAAAAGTCGTCTTCAGAAGTCAAAAAGAAAGACAGTGCTAATTTGTTTTTACGATTCTGAGGGTATTGTACAACGAGAGCTCATCCCACCTAGCCAAACGATTAATGCTAGTGTTATGAAGCGTCTGTTGTCAAGCATTCGTCGTGCTCGACCACAATACCGTGAGGCAGAGTCCTGTCGCCTGTTGCACGACAATGGGCGGACTCATCAGTTGACGCTTGTCACAGATTTGTTGACGAAAACTCCATATTAACCATTAATCACTCACCCTTCTCACCTTGGAACCCTGTGACTTTTACCTATTTGGAAATCTTCATATGTGCATAAAAAGGACACTGGTTTCAAGAAATTCAAAACAGCTTTCCAAAATACCGATATTGAGAGAGATATGAAGAGCATTCCGAAAAATGGCCTTAAACACTCATTTGAAAGGCTAAGTGACTGGGCTAAATTCTGTATCGAAGCACAAGGAAACTTTTTTGAATAAAAAAATATAACTTTTGAAAAATATTAATATTCTGGTGTTTTTTTTGAACAGCCCTGTTTCTTTTGCGACAGCCAGTGTATGAAATTATGGTTTTAAGCATAATAGACAGAAATTAATTTTAACTTGGTATTAAATTGCTTAACTCACAGCCTCCTCGTGGCGCCTCCTGGGTAGCCATCTTAGCATCCGCTTGATAGTGAGCTAATGTATGCAGCGAGTCACCCAGACGGTGAATGGTTGAGTGCAGGATTGGGAACCTGCTTTGTAAAAAGAGAAGCCAAATGGAAACCAAAGCGAAAGCCTCGGATAAGATCCCCCCTTATGATGACGACCACCACAAAACGAAAAAGGACCACGACTTAAGAATATTAACCTGGAATGTCCGAGCCCTCAATTGGGAAGGTGCCTCTATCCAACTGGCGGATATCCTCGAAAAATTAAAGGCTGACATTACCGCCATCCAGGAAATGAGATGGACAGGGCAAGGTTGCTCCAAGCGAGCAAACTGCGATATCTACTACAGCTGCCATACGGAGAGGCGCGAATTTGGATGCGGTAGTAAGCCGGAGACTTCGCCACCACGTCTCCAATTTCACCCCAGTGAGTGAACGGCTGGCTACAATACGCGTAAAGCTAGATTTTTCAATCTTAGCATAATTTGTGCGCACGCCCCGACGAAGGAGAAGGACGATGCTGTTAAGGATGCATTCTACGCGAGACTCGAGGACGTGAAGATCATCCTCAGGGACTTCAACGCAAAGGTTGGGCGCGAACACATTATTGACCGCACCGTCGGTCAATTCAGCCTCCATGAAACCGACTCGAACAACGGTTTCAGGCTGATTGACTTCGTCGCGACGCGAAACATGGTAGTGAGTAGCACCAGATTTCGACACCTCGACATCCACAAGGCCACGTGGCTGTCCCCTGATCAAAAAACGCGCAACCAGATTGATCACGTTGTGATAGACAAAAGGCATGCCTCAAGCGTGATGGACGTGCGTACGTTTCGCGGAGTCAACATAGACTCGGACCACTATCTTGTCGCAGCCAAGATACGCATGCGGCTATGCCGTGCGGAAAACATACGCCCCATCACGCAACGAAAGCTTGACGTCACTAAGCTGCGATCACAACGGACAGCAATAGCCTACTCCACTCACCTCTCGGAACTGCTCCACCAACATATCCCTCTCCCTGTTGACGCCGGCGGACTTTGGGCGCACATATGCTACTCCATGCGAGCTGCTGCTGAAACAGCTATTGGGTTCAAGCTCCCACCCACACGGATCCAATGGTATGACGAGGAGTGTCGCGTCGCAGCTGTGGCAAAAAGCGCCTCTATCAGAAAAACTGCAGTCTGGCGCAACTCAAGCTACGTGTGAACGTTACAGTGAGAAAAGGAAGGAAGAGAGGCAACTTTTTAGACGGAAAAAACGGGAGCAAGAAAAGCGAGAGTGCGAGGAACTTGAGGTGTTGCAAGACAGGAATGATGCTCGAAAATTTTACCAACAAGTCAACCATCTGACACAAGGTTTCAAGACCGGAGCATCTAACTGTCGAGATGAAAATGGAAATCTGGTTACGGATACGCAGTGCACGCTGAGGTTATGGAGGGCGCGTTTCTCCAAGCTGCAAGTAGGCGATGACGGCACCAATCCCGCCATTGTAGGAAGCAGCCCGATACCACCAATCGACGACAATGTGGATATACCACTACCTAGCCATGACGAGGTCCGAGTTGCGATTACGCGACTGATGGACTGCCTGCAGAGTTGCTTAAGGCCGGCGGCGAAGGGCTGATAAGGTGCATGCATCAGCTCTTCTGTAAAATATGGATGGAAGAAAGCATGCCCAACAAATGGAATCTCAGCGTCCTTTGTCCTGTACTGAAGAAAGGCGACCCGACGATATGCGCCAACTACCGGGGAATCATCCTGATCACCATCTCATTCTGTATCGAAGCACAAGGAAACTTTTTTGAATAAAAAAATATAACTTTTGAAAAATATTAATATTCTGGTGTTTTTTTTGAACAGCCCTGTTTCTTTTGCGACAGCCAGTGTATGAAATTATGGTTTTAAGCATAATAGACAGAAATTAATTTTAACTTGGTATTAAATTGCTTAACTCACAGCCTCCTCGTGGCGCCTCCTGGGTAGCCATCTTAGCATCCGCTTGATAGTGAGCTAATGTATGCAGCGAGTCACCCAGACGGTGAATGGTTGAGTGCAGGATTGGGAACCTGCTTTGTAAAAAGAGAAGCCAAATGGAAACCAAAGCGAAAGCCTCGGATAAGATCCCCCCTTATGATGACGACCACCACAAAACGAAAAAGGACCACGACTTAAGAATATTAACCTGGAATGTTAATATAATCCGAGTTGCGATTACGCGACTGATGGACTGCCTGCAGAGTTGCTTAAGGCCGGCGGCGAAGGGCTGATAAGGTGCATGCATCAGCTCTTCTGCAAAATATGGATGGAAGAAAGCATGCCCAACAAATGGAATCTCAGCGTCCTTTGTCCTGTACTGAAGAAAGGCGACCCGACGATATGCGCCAACTACCGGGGAATCATCCTGATCACCATCTCATACAAGGTCCTATCGAGCGTTATATGTGAACGACTGAAGCCGTATGCCAACACACTGAACGGACCCTATCAGTGCGGCTTCAGACCTGGTAAATCCACATTGCGCCAAATCCTGGAAAAAACCCACGAAAATGGAATTGGCACACACCATCTCTTTGTCGATAACAAAGCAGCATTCGATAGCCCGACGAGGGAACGCCTATATGCCACCATGTCTGAGTTCGGTATTCCTGCAAAGCTGATACGTCTTTGCAGAATGACATTGAGCAGAACCATCAGCTCTGTCAAGGTAGGAGCGAACCTCTCCGAACCTTTAATACCGTTCGAGGTTTCAGACAAGGCGACCCTCTGTCGTGCAACCTCTTCAACTTCGTGATGGAAGGGGTTCTGCGGAAAGCCGGTGTACATCGATCTGGCACTATTTTTTATAAAGGTGTCCAGCTCCTTGCTTATGCTGATGATATTGACATCATTGGCCGCAGCAAGCGTGATATCACTGCTGCATTTTCCGCTATCGAAAACGAGTCAGAAAAACTTTTGCTTGGGGTTTGGCGGTAAACGAGGGCAAGACGAAGTATATGCTGTCGACAAGCAGGAAGACGCGGCGCCTAGACTCCCATGTGGTAGCAGACAGTTATAACTTCGAAGTGGTCAAGGAGTTCACGTACCTTGGCACTGCCATTAACACCAATAATGACGTCAGCCTGGAGATCAAGCGAAGAATCACACTTGCCAATAGGTGCTACTTTGGTCTGAGTAGGCAAATGTGCAATAGAGACCTCTCTCGCCGAACAAAACTAACACTCTACAAGACACTCATCCTACCCGTGCTCTTATATGGCGCAGAAGCATGGGTAATTTCACTGACGGATGCAGCAGCGCTTGGAGTGTTCGAGAGAAAAATTCTTCGCAAATCTTTGGTCCCGTTCGGATTCGGAAAGACTTTCGCATTCAGATGAACTACGAGCTGTACGAGTTGAACGACGACGTGGACATGGTCCAGCGCATCACGATACAACGTCTGCGCTGGCTCGGCCACGTTGTGCGTATGGATGAAGAATCCTGCTCAGAAGGATTTCGAAGCGATGGTCGACTACGGGCGACGACGAAAGGGACGAGCGATAGCTAACTATCCCTGCCCCAAAACACTAAAAGAGCTGAGGTCTTTTCTTGGACTCTCCGGCTACTACCGAAGATTTATACAAAGTTATGCCAAATTAGCAAAACCCCTTACATCTCTTTTAGGAGGGGAAGATGGACACGTGTCATCAAACTTTGCAATAGGAGCAGTTCTATAACAGATCAATCAACCCATTTCGTTCCTCTCAAGTACACTTTCAAAGCAGAAGAAAACTAAGCAGCTAATGAAAAAAAAATAATGGCTATTATTACTTGTATGGGAAAGCGAAAGTCAAAATATTTACTGACCATCAACTTCTAACATACTCTCTGAGCAGTTGGAACGGAAATGTAAATGTAATCAAAAGGTGGAAATCCTACCAAGAAAAATACGATTACGAAATATTTTACAAACCAGGAAAAGAGAACGTTGTAGCCGACGCACTCTTAAGAGTACCAGCAGATCAAATCAATACCATAGCCTTAACTCAGAACAGCGCGGAGAGCTCAAGCCACCTACTAATACCAAGTATGGTATGTTTTCGAGAATCATCATCATAATCGACTGTATATTCTCTATATCCTTTCCCACGTTCCACCGACACGAAGTATACCAAAAAGAATGTAGCGAAAAATAATTAGTAGAAGCCCTTAAAAAACTCCCCAACCCTTCGGGTATAAATTGTATCCAAACAACTGAGGATATAATGGGGAAAATATAACTATTATATACCAAATACTTTAAAAATATTAAAACCCGATTTTCTCAATCAATGATTACAGACCTCACCAACGAATCTAGACAGGAGCAGGAAATCCTCAAGATCCATAACAGAGTACACCGCAATGCCGAATTAAATAAAATATAATTAGCAGAAGGAAACAGAAAATAAGCAACATAGTAAAGCAATGCAAAATTTGTAAAAATCTAAATAAGACAGACATCCCCCTAATCCAGAATTGAAAGGAACTCTAGTACCAGAACACCTCGGTCATATCATTCACATCGACATTTACTCAACCAAAGGCCATTTAGTTCTTACAGCAATAGATAAATTCTCGAAACTAGCACAGGCGCGCATGATCAAGTCCAAAGCATGTAACGGCGCGTGAAGCAAATGTTCCATTATAATTTCTCCGCCTACCAGTCTGCTTTAGACTATGGGCCCGACTGGGCTTGCAGTTTCCCTCGAAAGTATGCTATCCAAAAACGAGGCTCAACATCGTTGCCACGTAGACAATTGCAGTGCGAGCTTTCGGATGTCAGCTGACACAGAGGTGCATTAAGAGCTGAGCTTTCGCACGTGTCGTGCACACCAGCTGCAGAATGCGCATGTGCAGCCAACTTTATCTGTCCCGGTTCCGGTCTCGTTCTTTTCTCTGAGACCGATCAACTGAACAGGCGAGACCCTGGAGGAAGAAAATCTAATCTTTTCGCATCCATTAAACGGAGTACACCATCTCATTGTTTTTATCACAATTGGTGAGCAAAAACTAAAATCTTTTTGGAAATAAAAAACAATTTTTATTAAAAAAACAAAATTTCTGTCACAGGTCGCATTTCCAAACCTATTTTCTGTGTGCCTTTGTCGCTAAAGCAGCCCTTTACTTAGTCGCTGTAGCGCCTGTTTGCTGCGCAAATGGACGCCACTAAAGCGCCGCCCAGCCTGCTTCCTCGCAGGCAGGCGTATCTAACGCTACTCGATCGTCATCCTTTGGGCCCTCCTTGGCAGCGGAGCACCCCTCCTTGACCAGCGGAGCACCCCTCCTTGACCAGCGGAGCACCCCTCCTTGGCCTCTCCTTGACCACTGGTCTCTTTGGCCATCCGCACGGCTGACCAGCTGAGCCCATTATTCCCACAACTTCGCCAGTGAGCCAATAGGCTAAAACAAACCAAATCAAAGTGAAATAAAACACAAAATGATTTAAATTCAAGGAAAGTTTGAAAGTTTATAAAACAAAAAATATTTACATGTGAACCAATTCCAAGACATGAAGTAAAACAGTGAAGAGGAAAATTCCAATAAACAATTGGTTAGTGTACGAGGTGTGTTCAAAAAGTAAGGTGACTTTTCAAATTTCGCGGGCAACATATTTTCGATTATCGATTTTTTTGTTTTGTTATATTGGTACACTCTTCCCTAACATCTGTACCAAGTTTCAATGGAACATCCTCTTTTGTTTGGTTGTGAGAGGCGTAAAGTTACAAGTTATTTTGCGAGCTCGGCGATTTTTTGCTATCGAAAAATATGGATCAAAGGATTTGCATCAAATTTTGTGTAAAAAATAAAATTAAGTGCTCTGAAACACTTGAAATGTTGACAGTGGCATACGGTGAATCTGTTCTGAGTAAAAAAAATGTGTACAAGTGGTACAAACTCTTCCAAAATGGCCGGGAAGATGCCAATGACCAGCCTCGCTCTGGACGCCCAAGCACGTCAACAACTGATGAAAACGTTCAAGCAGTGACGAAAATTGTTTTGGAAAATCGTCGAATCACTATCAGAGAAGTTTCTGAAGATGTCGGTATATCGCTTGGCTCGTGCCATGAAATTTTTTCAAACGTTTTGGGTATGAGTCGTGTGTCAGCGAAGTTTGTTCCGAAATTGCTGAATTTTGACCAAAAGAACCGTCGCATGAGCATCGCTCAAGAGCTGTTGAATGACGTCAACGACGACCCAGATTTACTCAAAAGGGTCATAACTGGTGACGAATCATGGGTATATGGTTATGATATCGAAACCAAAGCCCAATCGTCCCAATGGAAGAGCCCAGGCGAGCCAAGACCGAAAAAAGACTGCATCGCTGCAAGAGCTCAAGGCTATACCGAAAAGTGCTTATGGGAAGTGCTTTGAGGATTGGAAAAACCGTTGGCATAAGTGTATTGTATCTGAGGGGGATTACTTTGAAGGGGACAACATAAATATTGATAAATAAATTAATAGTTTTTCTTGAAAATACAAAGTCACCTTACTTTTTGAACACACCTCGTACATGTGGAACAATAAAAATAATAATAAAAACAAGTGAAGAAAGCTACAGTCGAGTGCACTCGACAGTAAGATACCATTTACCTTTCGCTGTTAAAAACTAATTCTTAATATTAATTACTTTTATTCGGCGAATAACAACGCATCGCATATTTTCGAGGACAAATTCACATGCATTGACGCTAATGGCACATGCCGACTGCACACTGACTACACGACGACTGTGCGTGCGCAGTCGGCGTCGGCGTCGGGCCTCTACTGCTGTGAGCGAAACTTTTCGTGCCTATAACTTCTGTGTTTATTGTCCGATCGGATTTAAATTTATAGGGTTGGTCAATATTATTATTATCTACAATAATACCTAAAAGAATTTCGGAAACTTTTCTTAAAATTTGATTTACCGATTTACAAAATCGATTTTTGGGGGCGGTAGGCGTGGCATCCAAAAGTTGAAATTTCGCATTCTCCGTAATGTTACCAGGCACCTTACTTCCAAATTTGGTGCTTCTAGCTTTTCTAGTGTTCTTTTAAACTATAAAAATGTGTTTTTTAGAGGCGGTGGGCGTGGCATCCAAAAGTCTAAAATCCAACTTCTGCATAATGTTGCAAGACAACACCCTACCAAATTTGGTGCGTTTATCTCTTTTCCTTATTGAATTATTTGGAAAAAATCGAAATACGCATTTATCGATTTGCGGAGGCGGTGGGCGTGACACATCAAGTTCGAAATAAACTTCTTGTGTGTATTGAATACACGCACACTCCCACCAAGTCTGGTGCCTCTAGCTCTTTTAATAGCTGAGATCTGTGTGTTCATACAGACGGACAGACAGACGGACATGACCAAATCGACTCGGCTATTGATGCTGATCAAGAATATATATACTTTGTATGGTCTGCCACGCCTCCTTCTGCCTGTTACATATATTTGCACAAAGTTAATATACCATTTTTTACCCATTTTCAATGGGTAAATCTATTATATAACAAGTGAAGAAAGCTACAGTCGAGTGCACTCGACAGTAAGATACCATTTACCTTTCGCTGTTAAAGACTTATTCTTAATATTAATTACTTTTATTCGGCGAATAACAACGCATCGCATATTTTCGAGGACAAATTCACATGCATTGACGCTAATGGCACATGGCGACTGCACACTGACTACACGACGACTGTGCGTGCGCAGTCGGCGTCGGCGTCGGCGTCGGCGTCGGGCCTCTACTGCTGCGAGCGAAACTTCTCGTGCCTATAACTTCTGTGTTTATTGTCCGATCGGATTTAAATTTATAGGGTTGGTCAATATTATTATTATCTACAATAATACCTAAAAAAAATTTCGGAAACTTTTCTACTTTTTCTATAATTTGATTTACCGATTTACAAAATCGATTTTTGGGGGCGTTAGGCGTGGCATCCAAAATTTGAAATTCCGCATTCTCCGTAGTGTTACCAGGCACCTTACTTCCAAATTTTGCGCTTCTACCTTTTCTAGTGTTCTTTTAAACTATAAAAATGTGTTTTTTAAAGGCGGTGGGCGTGGCATCCAAAAGTCTAAAATCCAACTTCTGCATAATGTTGCAAGACAACCCCCTACCAAATTTGGTGCGTTTATCTCTTTTCGTTATTGAATTATTTGGAAAAAATCGAAATGCGCATTTATCGATTTGCGGAGGCGGTGGGCGTGGCACATCAAGTTTGAAATAAACTTCTTGTGTGTATTGAATACACGCACACTCCCACCAAGTCTGGTGCCTCTAGCTCTTTTAATAGCTGAGATCTGTGTGTTCATACAGACGGACAGACGGACAGACAGACGGACATGACCAAATCGACTCGGCTATTGGTGCTGATCAAGAATATATATACTTTGTATGGTCTGCCACGCCTCCTTCTGCCTGTTACATACATTTGCACAAAGTTAATATACCATTTTTTACCCATTTTCAATGAGTAAATGGTATAATACTTAGAAACCACGAGATGCTATATATAAACAAGTGAAGAAAGCTACAGTCGAGTGCACTCGACAGTAAGATACCATTTACCTTTCGCTGTTAAAGACTTATTATACCATTTACCCATTGAAAATGGGTAAAAAATGGTATATTAACTTTGTGCAAATGTATGTAACAGGCAGAAGGAGGCGTGGCAGACCATACAAAGTATATATATTCTTGATCAGCATCAATAGCCGAGTCGATTTGGTCATGTCCGTCTGTCTGTCCGTCTGTCCGTCTGTCCGTCTGTCCGTCTGTCCGTCTGTCCGTCTGTATGAACACACAGATCTCAGCTATTAAAAGAGCTAGAGGCACCAGACTTGGTGGGAGTGTGCGTGTATTCAATACACACAAGAAGTTTATTTCAAACTTGATGTGCCACGCCCACCTCCTCCGCAAATCGATAAATGCGTATTTCGATTTTTTCCAAATAATTCAATAACGAAAAGAGATAAACGCACCAAATTTGGTAGGAGGGTGTCTTGCAACATTATGCAGAAGTTGGATTTTAGAATTTTGGATGCCACGCCCACCGCCTCTAAAAAACACATTTTTATAGTTTAAAAGAAAACTAGAAAAGCTAGAAGCGCCAAATTTGAAAGTAAGGTGCCTGGTAACATTACGAAGAATGTTTGATTTTCAACTTTTGGATGCCACGCCCACCGCCCCCAAACTATTGAATTTTAAGAAAAGTAGGGAAATAACAAAACATTTTTTTTAACACTCTTGTAGCTTACCATAGTACAGATCTACCCTATAAATTTCAATCCGATCGGACAATAAACAAAGAAGTTATAGGAGTTTGAATCTCCCATATAAAGTTGTGGGCGCTTAGAATTCCAACTAGAATGTTGAACTGACGCAGCAGAAGGCCGGCATCAATAAAAGTCTCATTTGCCGATCGCTTCGCGTAACTGTGTGTGGTCTAGATGGTTGCATGCAAGATTCTGGTGCGTGTGGTCGCGGGTTCGAATCCAGCAACGGGCAATTTTTTTTTTTTTTGCCGATCGCACTGCGTAACTGTGTGTGGTCTTGATGGTTGGCTCGCAAGTTTCTGATGCGTGAGGTCGCGGGTTCGAATCCTGCGCTGGGCAATTTTTTTTTTTTTTAATAATTTTGCGCTATATGAAAAGTATATTATGCAAAAAAAAAAAAAAATAAAAACAAAAACTTTTTCTAAGCAATACAAAAAAAAGAAGACTGCGCTGGGATTCGAACCGGGGACATTTAGTTATAGAGCTGACAACTCTCACAACAAATCACTGAAGCACATGGTCTGTTCCTAGGCGCGAGAAGTTTTGCATACAGCAGCAGAGACGGAGCAGAGGCACGGCTTCAATGCTTGCGCCGACTGCGCACGCACAATCGGCGTGCAGTCGGCATGTGCCATTAGCGTCAATGCATGTGTATTTAATTTCGGAAATATGCGATGCGTTGTTATTATTTCGAATAAAAGTAATTAATATTAAGAATTATTTTTAGCAGCCAAAGGTAAATTATAACTTACTGTCGAGTGCACTCGACTGTAGCTTTCTTCAATTTTTTTTTTAATAACAAAGAAGTTATAGGAGTTCGAATTCCCCATACAAAGTTATGGGCGCTAGCGATTACTAACCAAAACGTTAAATCGACGCAGTAGAGGGCCCGCGTCAATAAAAGCCTAATTTGCCGATCGCATGGCGTAAACTTGTGTGGTCTAGTGGTTAGAGGTCCGACTCGTAAGTTACAAAGTTCGTGAGAGGTTTTGGGTTCGAATCTGGTGCGGGGCGATTTTTTTTTCTTAATGTTGTAAATTGCTTTTTTTTTTATTTTTATACCATTTGTTTTATTTTGTATTATTTCTTCGAATAGGGTAAATGGTATCTTACAGTCGCGCGCGCTCGACTGTAGCTTTCCTTACTTGTTCTTAATATTAATTACTTTTATTCGGCGAATAACAACGCATCGCATATTTTCGAGGACAAATTCACATGCATTGACGCTAATGGCACATGGCGACTGCACACTGACTACACGACGACTGTGCGTGCGCAGTCGGCGTCGGCGTCGGCGTCGGGCCTCTACTGCTGTGAGCGAAACTTCTCGTGCCTATAACTTCTGTGTTTATTGTCCGATCGGATTTAAATTTATAGGGTTGGTCAATATTATTATTATCTACAATAATACCAAAAAAAAATTTCGGAAACTTTTCTACTTTTTCTATAATTTGATTTACCGATTTACAAAATCGATTTTTGGGGGCGTTAGGCGTGGCATCCAAAATTTGAAATTCCACATTCTCCGTAGTGTTACCAGGCACCTTACTTCCAAATTTGGCGCTTCTACCTTTTCTAGTGTTCTTTTAAACTATAAAAATGTGTTTTTTAAAGGCGGTGGGCGTGGCATCCAAAAGTCTAAAATCCAACTTCTGCATAATGTTGCAAGACAACCCCCTACCAAATTTGGTGCGTTTATCTCTTTTCGTTATTGAATTATTTGGAAAAAATCGAAATGCGCATTTATCGATTTGCGGAGGCGGTGGGCGTGGCACATCAAGTTTGAAATAAACTTCTTGTGTGTATTGAATACACGCACACTCCCACCAAGTCTGGTGCCTCTAGCTCTTTTAATAGCTGAGATCTGTGTGTTCATACAGACGGACAGACGGACAGACAGACGGACATGACCAAATCGACTCGGCTATTGGTGCTGATCAAGAATATATATACTTTGTATGGTCTGCCACGCCTCCTTCTGCCTGTTACATACATTTGCACAAAGTTAATAAGTTAATATACCAAAGTTAATATACCATTTTTTACCCATTTTCAATGGGTAAATGGTATAAAAATAAATAAATAAATAAATGAATAACGAATGAATAGAATTCAAATGAATCACAACAATTGTTAAAAACAGAAAAAAAGTTTTGGAAAAAAATAGTTTTTTATAGTTTATATATATTTATTTTTTTGTTGGTCAAATTTCTATTGCATTTGGTTTTGTTGTTGATTAATTTGAAAAATTAAATTAAACAATAATTTGTGGTTTTTGTGGTGAGAAATAATGAGGTGCTTAATCGATTAGATATTTTTTTATTTTGTATTAGCGCACAGCAAGCACCACGGAAGATCGATCTACCGCCGCTTGGAGAAATAGTGAGCTTACTATTTTTTTAATTTTTGTGTTATTTTCTTTATTATTTTTTTTCACATTTTTGCACATTATTTCTCTTTGTACGCTTATATCGATCGCAAGGTCCACATTTATAAACAAAAATAAAAAATCCAAATTTTTTTAAGTGATAAAACAACAAACCAAAACAAGCCAAACAAAAAACTATAAACATTGTTGTAAAATTAAAAAATTTTTTTACTTAACTCTTTTGTATAATTTAAATCTAATAATATAATAATATCTAATAATTATGGAATAATTATATCTTATTATTGTGGAATCATGACGTGACTCCACTGTCGTAGGGTGACGTAAAGGGATCACCAGAATCATTTCTGAGGTGTGATAAGGATGGGACATAAGGCACCTCGGGACTACCCTATCCTCTGTCTACCTTATCGACGCGGGCGACTATCGGTAGCCGTGCTCCCTCTGCACGCCGCACATCGCGCTACCCTGTACTTCGCCTCTGCCGTCAGGGGCGCTACACTAGTTCTCCGTCGGTGTCTCCACGGATGCGAGCACACGTAGCACCTCCGACTCCTAACTCTCCCTAGCTAAGTCAGGGCTTACGGGCGGAATATCGCACCCCACTCCTGACACCTAAGCTCACGTCGTCTAAGGTCGGGGCTCTATGGGCATACGCCTCATGCCGCCGCCGCCCTTACTAACCTCACTGTCGTCCGTCAAGTCGTACACTTCTGCGCCTACAACTATTTCGTCATACGGCACGTGCCGACACACACTGACAAAGTCGCCTGATGTGGAAAATTACGTCCGGCCAGCCGGACGAACGAGAGGACGGGATGGAGGGGTCAAAATAGTCCGGATAAATGAACTGCACTCACTTGTGATTTCTTCCGCAGGGTTTTACACTTTATTCGATTCTTTCCAATTGTTCAACTTAATATTTACCGCTTAATATTCGCACACGTGTGCACGCTTAGCCACCTCGAACGCAAGAGAGCGAGCCGCCGCTTCCGCGTTCCTTGCGAAGCCTCTCTTGCCCTCACCACGGCGAAAGCTCGTGGTGAGTTCACAACTGCAGTGTTGCATTTGGCTGATCTCGCTTTCCCTAAACTCTCTTATAATTACGCTTAATATCTATTGAGGCCGCCAGGTGGCGGACCTCTTAGTTCCGGCAGTTGCCGCAGCCGCTCTGTGGTCGCTTGTCGCTGC
This sequence comes from Zaprionus bogoriensis, assembly GCA_035046045.1. NCBI lineage: Eukaryota > Metazoa > Arthropoda > Insecta > Diptera > Drosophilidae > Zaprionus > Zaprionus bogoriensis. Next base: position 334,391 of record JAWNOI010000022.1, read on the forward strand.
AGCTGTGACGACAGCAACGACAACAGCTGGGCGTTGGAGGCGCCCGCGTCACACCCCCCCCCCCTTTTTCTTCCGAAAAGAGAGGTGGATCCTCCCGTCGGGGCGTGCCGTCACCCTGTATTCGCCCTCCCGGGACGTTACCAGCAGACGGCGGGGGCACGTGTTGTGCTGGCTCTACAGTCCATTGTGGCGGCATCCTGTTGACTATCTGGGTGGGCGGCGGCCCCCAGTGCTCGGAGCTTCCCATGACCTCCCTCTCCAGCCCTTCCTCCCATCCGTCGATACCTTCGAAGGCGTCTGGTTCGGGGGACGGGGCCCTCGGCTCAATCTGGGCCTGGGTCATCGAGGCTATCAACTCCTCTACGGACATCTTCTGCCGTTTCCCCTCGGACTCGTCTTGGTCTTCATCCATAAAAGCGAGTCGAACTTTTGGGGAATTCGCTCCCTTCGATCACTCTCCATTTGGGTGTTGATGATTTCTTCGAGCGCCTTCCGCTTCCGGAGGGACCTTCTTCCTTGGGTAGGGCTCCCTCGGCTACTCCCTGCTCCCTTGAGCGTTTCACGGGGGTGCCGTCTCTAACCTTTCCGGCGGCCTTCTCCTGTCGTGGCCTGCCGCTCATCACACCAGATGGGGAAGGGGCAGTCATCGGGTCCACCTCCGGGGTCGAAACCACCGGTGTACGACCCGACGATTTACCATCCCCATTAGAATGCCTCGGGGGATTGAACGCCGGAACTCCCCCGACCTCCAGCTTTCTGCGTGGCTCGGTGAGTGAACCGAAGAAGGATGTTAAATCCCCCTCCAATGCATCCCAAAATCTCCCGGCCGAGAGTGGAGATTCGCACGACTCTAAAGGGCCCATAGACCATTCCGGCAGTTCCTCCTCTTCGTCCTTGTTGTCGGTGGTCTGACGAGATCGTTTTGGGGATGGTGACGACTATGTCATCCAGGTATGCGAACGCATGTGGTTCCATATCCGATCCTATGACGGCGCTCTCTGGAACGTCGCGCAAGCCGAATGTAGTCCGAATGGCATGACTCGCCATTGAAACAATCCTCGTCCGGGCACGGTGAACGCAGTGCACTCGCGATTGCCAACAGCTACCGGTATCTGCCAGTATCCATGCTTAAGGTCCAACGTCGAGATGAACCTGGCGTGCCTCAGGCGCTCCAAGATGTGGTTTATCCTGGGAACGGGGTACGCGTCTGAAAATGAGTGTGCGTTGAGCTGGCGGTAGTCGATACACATCCGCCATTCGCCAGTCTTCTTCTTCACCAAGACTATTGGCGCGCTATGCGGACTCCGAGACGGCTCGATCGCGCCAGTTCGGATGAGCTCATCCACCTGCTCGTCTATCACCTGCTGCATCGCTGGGTTCTTCGGATAGTACCTTTGCTTGTGCGGCTTGTCATCCTTCATGATGATGTGGTGTTCGGCGATGTGTGACACCCCTTGCAGCCCCTCGAACAGTTTCAGCTCCTCCTCCAGAAACTCTTGGTATATCGGCTCCAGCTCCTCGGGCCATACCCTCTCGTTTCCGGCAGTCTCCTCTTCCGCCGCCATTGCCAATTCCGCCATTCCTTGCGGAAGGGCATCCGATGCCTCCTCTAGGTCTCTCCTGTGGGAAGCACTCCTTGCCTCTACCTCCGGGTCACCTTCTGACGGTCCCCTCATCGCTGCGAGTCTCACCTTCTTCCCTCGAGAAGGCTTACCCGCCGATGCGTTGGCTTTGTACCTCTCTGGGATGGAGTCCGCCTCTCCATCGGCCCTTGCACGCCCTGGTGCCTCTTCCTGACTCTGATCCGTCGCATCAGCCTGCCCCGAAGGTGCCTCCTGACCTTTCGGGGGCTGCTGACGGCTTTCTTTTGCTCGTTCCTCCTTTTCTGGCGTCCGCGTCTCCCTTGTCGGCTCCACTGGCACAGCCTTCCCTGGAGACTTCCCTTGACCAGTCTCCAGAGGCTTGCCTCTTCGATCCTCCGACGCGCCACGCCTTCGTCTGTTCCGGGGATCCCTCGTTCTCTCCGCAGGTATCCTCTTGTCAGTCGTATCCAAAATCAACTTCGCCGACCCACACTGGATTACGGTGCCCATCTTGTACAAGAAATCCATCCCGAGGATGATCCTGTCCAACATCGAGGTCAAGATGAGCAAGTCCATGGTGGCCTCGTCGCCAGCCAGCCCGACTCGAACCCGCAAGATGTTTTTCACATCCACCGTCAACCCATCCGCCAACCTAATCCTGACGTCTGCCTCTACTGTCTCGCCCTCCGAGGCAATTGCTCTGGCGAGCTCTGCGCTTATGAAGCTCCGCGTCGCCCCCGTGTCGACTGTCGCCGTAATCATCCGCTGCCCGATGCTTATGGTAGCGATGATCCGGCCTTCGTGCACCTTTAGAGGATAAATTAGGTCTGGGAGTTGCTCCCGATCCAGACGAGGCCGTTGTCCATTTCCCGCCACCTGAAGCCGGTTGCCTCCTGGGTCATCGCCTCCTTGCCTGGCTCGCGACGGATACTCCTTCGCGAAGTGGCCTTCCTGACCACATCCGAAGCACGAGCGAGTGCGAATTCCCATACCTCGGAGTTCTGCGTGATCCTGTGCTCGTTCGGGCCGTGGTGGGGGCGTGGAGGGGTGCTGTGTACGGAAGGGGTTCGTCATGCCTTCGTCGTCACCTCTGCTGGACTGCAGGAAACTCGAAGCATACGCGTCCTCCTGATTCCTGACGATCTCACATTCCGCAGCCATCTGAACGAGCTGCGAAAGGGTCGAGAAATCGCCTCGCCGAATATGGATGCGGTATTCTGGCGCGGAGTTTTCGTAGATGCGCCGTAGCTCCTGCTCCGGTCGGTACCCGGCATGGTCCTCATGTCCAGCACGAAGTCCTTAAATGCTTCGCCCGGACGCTGCACGCGAGCACGGATCTCGTCCTCCAGCCTGTCGAAGTACTGAGGGGGCAGGAAAAATTCCAGGAATTCCCTCTGGAACGTGTCCCACGTCGCTCCCCTCAGGCCACTGACCGTGAACCAGCGCGCCGCTCGGTCCGTCAGTGCCTCGCTCATTGTCCTCGGTAGGCGGTCCAAGTCGACGCCGTAGGATACCGCTCGCTCCTTCAGCTCCTCGATGAAGGCCAGCGGGTCCTCCTTGCCGTCGAAGCGAATGCCCCACTTGCGTACCTGCTCCGGTATGATACAGGCACGCGTGCTCTCCGGTGTCAGAAAGGTCGACTGCTGAGTGCTCCATGCACTTCCTGTTGCTCCGACGGGTGTCCTTGCGCTTGCGGGTCGCACTCTATCCACAGGGGAGTAGTCCGGGGGCAGCAAAACGTTGGGGCCAGAGCTGATAGCCCTGACGCGGCAGCAGTCGCCTCCGCTCCTCGCGAGAACCGGACCTCCCACTCGGACATATTATTCCAGATGGCCGGGCTGTGTTTGCACTCCTTGATGAAGGCAGCTAACCTCTTGCGCAGTTCGTCCACTTTTCCCTCGGCGTCCTACAGCGTCCTGTAGGGCTCCCTCCAGATCCTCTTTGCGGCAGTAGTAGACCCATCTGGTTGCTACTCCTGGGTGGTCGCATCTCTCCGGTCCGCTCGCCTCGGGTTTCTCCATGGCGTTGTGATTATTATTAATTTTTTTTTTCTTTATTTTATTTTATTATTATTTTATTTTATTTTATTATTTATCGACTACGGCGATTCTTCTTTTTTTTTCTTTATTTAAAATTCAAACTAGGATCTTTCGCAGTCGATTGAGTATTTTATTTTAGTGTGTTTTATTTTATTTTATTTTATTTATTTTTATTTAAATCTTAAATTTTTTTAATTTTAATTTTATTTTATTTTATTTATTTTTATTTAAATTTAAATTAAATTTAATTTTTATTTTATTTAATTTTAATTAATTTTATTTAATTTTATTTATATTGAATTTATTTTATTATTTATTTTATTTTTATTTTTATTTGTCGGTTTTCGACCGACCTAGTCCCACTGTGCAGGCTCGGCAGCACTCTCCGAGTCGCGCGCGCTCTCACCCGACCTCGCTTGTCGGGGCTGTACCCCGCGCACGCCGCTCGCTTTGAAACACGCAATTCCGTTTCGGGGTGCAACGGCTCTTCCTTGCTCGGGCGCCACTTGTAAAGTAGTTCAAAAGGCCGGGGTACAGATCTCAGTCTGATCAGGGCCGCCTTACAAGAAAATTTGTAAGTCGCCGAGACACCAGCGACTTGAGGCACCTCGGGACTTCCCTAACTCACACAGTCCACTATCACACACACAATACCCTACGATTCGCCTCTGCCGTTCAGGCGCTACACTTTTCCCCTCGCCGGTGCATTGACGGGGAAGCGCCGCGTCGTGAAATGAAATGGAGTCTTGCGATATAAAAAAAGAGTTAATGAAAGACACTCACTTCAAGTCCACTTCTGTTTTATTATCCGTTGAACACAGTTTCCTTTTGTTTCACTAATAATTTTTCACTTCGAACTTCTTTTCGTGCACACGTGCGTGCTCCTCTACTCGTCGAACGCAAGAGAGCGAGCCTGGGCTCGCGCCTCTATCGCGAAGCTGTCTTCGGCACTCACCACAGCCAAAGCTCGTGGTGAGCTTGCCGATCTTTCACCTCACGCTCTCTCTCCCGCTTACAACTTTATTTTCTCTTAAAACTACTTAACTATGCCGCGACCGACAGATGGCGGGCTTCCTTCTAATTACGGCGACTGCCGCAACTGGCGTCTGGGCACTTGTCGTCGCAACTGTGACGTCAGCAACGACAACGGTTGGGCGTTGGAGGCGCTCGCGTCACAATCTCTAGCTTGGACCTGAAGGATGCCATTGGCAGGTACCCTTAGAAGTCCAATCCCATGACAAGACGGCGTTTACAGTACCTGGCAAACCTTTTTATCAATTTAACGTGATGCTATTCGGGTTGTGCAACGCCACTAGTACAATGTCTCGACTAATGGATAAAGATGTACCATCACATCTCAGAAACGAAGTGTTCGAGTATTTGGATAACCTTTTAATAGTGTCAGATAGCTTTGAACGACATTTAGATGTTTTGAGAGAAATATCTCTTCACATTAAGCGTGCAGGTCTGACGATCAACATTGACAAAAGTCATTTCTGCATGCGACGTGTGCGCTATTTGGGCCACATAATTGGTGACGGTGGAATTCGGACTGACCCTGAAAAGATTAAAGCCATTCGAGATTTTCCTGTTCCGAAAACCTTACGAGGATTCAGGAGTTTTATGGGGTTATGTGGATGGTATCGAAAGTTCGTTCTTAACTTCGCATCGCTTGCTTCTCCTTTGACCGATTTGACGACGAAAAGGAAATTCAGTGTCACGACTGAAGCGTTAAGAGCATTTGAATTACTAAAATCACGCCTTAGCGAAGCTCCAGTGTTGTGTAGTCCTGATTCTCAAAACCATTCGCAATACATTGCAATACCAGCAAAACGGGTGTTGGTGCTGTGTTGGTTCAGGTTGCAGAAAATGGAGACGAGCGTCCTTTCGCTTATATATCTAAAAAGTTAAACAAAGCTTAGCGAAATTATACTGTCACTGAACAAGAATGTTAAGCGGCGATTGTAGCTCTCAAAAACTTTCGGGCTTACGTGGAGGGTCATGAATTCACCATCGTGACCGACCAAGCATCTCTAAAATGGTTAATGTCCAATGATGACTTGAAGTCTCGACTAGCTCGATGCGCTTAAGCATTACAAAGGTATCGGTTTAAAATAGAGCATGGCAAAGGATCCTTGAATGTGGTACCAGATTCCTTATCGAGAGTTAATGAGGATATGGTGGCAGCCATTGATTTACAAAAAGGTTTGATAATCGATCTAAAGTCACCACATTTCAAGTCTGTTGACTCTAGCTCATTAAATAGCTGAGATCTGTGCGTTCATACAGACGGACATGACCAAATCGACTCGGCTATTGATGCTGATCAAGAATTTATATACTTTGTATGGTCTGCCACGCCTCCTTCTGCCTGTTACATATATTTGCACAAAGTTAATATATCATTTTTTACCCATTTTCAATGGGTAAATGGTATAAATAGAATAGAATTCAAATGAATCACAACAATTGTTTAAAAAAGAAAAAAAAAAAATGGAATGGAAAAAAAATAGTTTTTTATAGTTTATTGTAAAGAAGTTCGAAAGGCCGAGGTACAGATCTCAGTCTGACCAGGGCCGCCTTACAAGAAAATTTGTAAGTCGCCGAGACGCCAGCGACTTGAGGCACCTCGGGACTACCCCCCGCTCACACTGTCACCTATCACACACACTCTACCCTATGGCTCGCCTCTACCGTTCAGGCGCTGCACTTTCCCCTTGCCGGTGCATTTACGGGAACGAGCCACGTTGCGTCCACGGCGCCTACACTTCCTTCTCGCCGGTACATTCACGGGAAGAACCACGCGGCGTCCACGGCGCCTACACTTCCCTACCTCAGTCGGAGCACTCAGGCGGGCAGCACCTCACCTTCGCTGCCGACGCCTACCTCAACGTCTAAGGCTGGGGAATTTGTGGTAGACCACGCTCCGCCACCTTCCCTAACGCTCGAGTCGTCCGTCAAGTCGCCTATGCCTACGCCTACCCTTTCCACCGTGTAGTCGACACGTGCCGACTCACACGCACAGAACAATTCGGCGTCGCTAAATTCGGCTCGCCGAATTTAGTAAATATCAAAAGGGAGAGGGGAGGAAATCGCACAAACTATTCAAGCAAAGAAACACTCACCTTTTCAATCCAGTCTGTGTGTCTTCTGCACAATTTTATTTCTTCTTATTTTTCACTTCACTTGCTTTGATTTACACTAACAGCGCGCACGTACGATCTCTTCTAAGGGCCAAACGCAAGAGAGCGAGCGTCGGCTTGCGCGCCTAGCGCGAAGCCGGCCTCGGCATCCACCACAGCGAAAGCTCGTGGTGAGCTTGCGGATCTTCACCTCGCTCTCTCTCTCGCGCGCGCTTACAAACTTCATCTTACTTAACTAAGCCACGACCGACAGATGGCGGGCTTCTAATACTATTTCTTAATGCTATTTAATTGGGCCGTGGCCGGCAGATGGCGTTCTAACCTAATTACGGCGGCTGCCGTAATTGGTGTCCCGCTGCTCGCATCCGCTGTGGCGCTTGTGACTGCCTAGCGGGGCAGGCGCCTGCGTCACACCCCCCCCCCCCCCTTTCTTCCGAAAGGAAAGGTGCGCCCTGCCGTCCGAATGGGCAGTCACTCGATATTCCCCATCCGAAGCCCGCAGCTGGAAACGTACCCTTCGCTTGTACGTCCCTTTCCCGATGATCCGGCGCACCTTATCTACCACCCACACCGGGAGTAGGTGTCCCCTCGGGTCGATCGTCCAGTTGAGAGGGACATTGCTGAACATCCGAGGCGGGGGATGCTCTCTCCGCTCCGAGCTCCCCAGCACCTGCTCCTCCAGGCCCTCTTCCCAGCCGTCGACCCCTTCGAAGGTCTCCGGCTCAGGGGTCTGAGCCCTTGGCTCAATGCGAGCTCTCGCCATCGAGGCGACCAGCTCCTCGACCGTCCTCTTCGGTCCTTTCTCTTCCAAGCTGCCCTGGACCTCGTCCTCGAAGGCAATGCTGACCTTCGGGAATACGCTATCCGGGAGCACCCTCCACCTCGGGGTCGGCTTCCCGGCGCGCTCTCCGCGTTGCGCCGAATCTTCCGCTTTTTCGGCACTCTTCTCCAGCGGGGCTGTGGCTCTCTTTCCGATCGATGGGAGGGGAGCAGCCGTCGTGCCAGCCTCCGGAGACGGAGTCACCGGGGTACGCGCCGACGGTCTACTTTCCCCTCCTCGTCCTCTTCGTCCTCGACCGTATAGTACGGCAGCGAACCCTCTTCTTCGTCGTCCAACTCCTGACGGGGCGGGGTCATCTCATCGTCCTCCTCGTCCTCGACCGTATAGTACGGCAGCGAGTCTCCTTCCTCGCCACCGTCTTCCTCCTCCGACTCGGCCGGGTCGTCCAGCATCGAGCCCTCCTCCTCGAACTCCAACTCTGATGCCGACCGGTACATCGTCGGATCTTCGCTGCCAAGCTGCCGCTCCTCCTCAGCCGGGCAGAATGGCACCGAACTCTCCTCCTCGCTACTGATGTAGATTATTTCGTTCTCCATAACCTATAGGAATGCAATTTAAAAGAAATATAATTACTTGTCGGTCTCTTGAAAAGTTAGTCGAGGGCGGTTAGGGGTTAGGTTAGGGTTTAGTGTAGTGTTGCCTTCCCCACGCGGAAGGCGTCGGGGAAGCGTTCGTCTTGCCCCTCTTCCGCTGTCGCCTCGACTTCATCACCATCGCCAGTATCGTCCTCGTGCCGGTGGTAAGGTTTTAGTTGAGCAATATTGGCCACTTTACTCTTCTTCTCCCCTTCCTTCACCAGCCGTACGATGTTAGGAGAGATGAAACTCTTCACGATGAATGGCCCTTCGTACTTTGCGCTGAGCTTGGCCGCAAAACCTTCGCCTGCGTTGGACAGCTGATGCGTCCTCACGAGTACTGCGGAGCGCAGGGTGGGCCGCCACTCCCTACGGCGGAGGTTGTGGTGCCTTCCTTGGTCGCGAGAGGCGCGCTGCATGTTGGTCCGGGCGATGTCGAAGATTTCTCTCAGCTTCTGTGCCCGTTCCGTCGGTGTCTGAGGAATACTAGCCGATCCTGGCGTTGCCTCGTGATACAGAGAGGCCGGCAAACGTGGTTCCCTCCCTTGCATCACGAACGCTGGTGAGAATCCTGTGGAATCAGCGACGATGGTATTGACAGCCAACGATATCTCCGGGAGCAGCTCGTCCCACGAGCTCTGGTGCCCCTAGATATATTGCGCTATCATCGTCTTCACCGTCCTGTTGGTCCTTTCCGTCGGATTCTCTTGAGGACAATAGGGCGCCGTGTGCTGCAACTCGATACCGAGTGTAGAGAGAAATGTCTTGAAGGCGCGACTGGTGAACTGGACGCCGTTATCACAAACGAACGTCTTCGGAATCCCAAATCGTGCCAAAATCCTCTCTCGAAAGGCCTGCTGCAGATGCGCCGTGGTAGCTCTCCTTAGAGGGACCAACTCTACCCATTTCGAAAACGCATCATGGAACACCAGGAGCATAGTGTTACCATGTTTCGATCGAGGCAGTGGCCCTACGAAATCTGCGCACAGGATGGCCATTGGTTCCGCCACCTGCCGCGTGAGCATCTGACCTGCTGGTTTCCGCTGTTCTGTCTTGAACTTCTGGCAGACTTCGCAACATCTGACGTACTTGGCTGCGTCTCTGAACATCCCAGGCCAATAATAACGCTGAGCCAACCTGACGATGGTCTTCCGGACTCCTTGATGGCCGGCCGTCGGTGCATCGTGACATTCCTGAAGCACTCTCCCTTTCTCATCGTCGCGAACACAGAGCTTCCATGGGATATAGTCCTCATCGTCTGCACGGTGGCCCAGGTGTCGATACAGGTTTCCATTTTCCTCTGTATAGTCGACATACTTTTCCGGCTCCTTCTCGATTTTCCCTCGCAATGTAGCGATCCATTTACAAGGCGGCTCCTCCGCTCTTGTCAGCTCCGCCACTCCTAGCGAAAGGGCATCCGACGTCGCCTCTAGGTCTCTCACGAGGGGAGTACTCCTTACTTCCACCCCCGGGTCTCCTTCTGACGATCTCCTCATCGTCGCGAGTCTCACCTTCTTTCCTCGGAAAGGCTTACTCGTCGATGCGTCGGCCTTGCTCCTCACCGGACTGGAGCCCGTCTCTTCCTCGGCCCTTGCACGCCCTGGTGCCTCTCCTGGACCCTGATCCGTCACCTTGGCCTGCTCCGAAGGTATCTCCTGACCTTTCGGGGGCTGCCGACGGCTTCCTCTTGCTCCTCCCTCCTTGTCTGGCGTCCGTGTCTCCCTCGTCGACTTCGCCGGCACAGCCTTCCCTGGAGACTTCCCTTGACCAGTTTCCAGAGGCTTGCCTCCTCGATCCTCCGACGCGCCACGCCTCTTCCGATACCGACTGTCTCTCTTCGTCTTCGCGAATATCCTCCCGTCCGCCGTATCCATGATCAGCTTCGCCGACCCACACTGGATTATGGTGCCCATCCTGTTCAAGAAGTCCATCCCAAGGATGATCCTGTCTAGCATTGTGGTCAGGATGAGCAGATCCAACGTGGCCTCGTCGCCAGCCAGCCCGACTCGAACCCGCAAGATGTTCTTCACATTTACCGTCGACCCGTCCGCCAATCTGATCCTGGCATCCGCCTCTAGCGTCTCGCCTTCCGAGGCGATCGCTGCAGCGAGCTCCGCATCTATGAAGCTCCGCGTCGCCCCGGTGTCGACTGTCGCCGTGATCATTCGCTGACCGATCCTTATAGTAGCGACGATCCGGCCCTCGTACACCTTGAGAGGGCATACTAGGTCTGGGAGTTGTTCCGCACGGCACCCGTCAGCTCCCATTCCAGACGAGGCCGTTGCCCATTTCCCGCCATCTGGAGTCGGTTTCCTCCCGGGTCATCGCTCCCTTGCCCGGGTCGCGACGGGCACTCCTTCGCGAAGTGGCCTTCCTGACCACATACGAAGCACGAGCGAGAGCGCATCCTCACTCCTTGGCGTTCTTGAGCTGCGTGATCCAGTGTTCGTTCAAGCCGTGGTGGGGGCGAGGGGTGGCGCTGTGTCCGGAAGGGGTTCGTCATGCCTAGGGGTGGTCCTCCGTCGTCACCTCGGCCGGGCTGCCGGAACCTCGAAGCATACGCGTCCTCCTGACTCCTGACCATTTCGTACTCCGCAGCCATCTGGATGAGCTGCGAGAGAGTCGAGAAATCGCCTCGCCGAATGTGGATCCGGTACTCCGGCGCAGAGTTCTCGTAGATACGCCGGAGCTCCTGCTCCGGCCGATATCCAGCGTGGTACATAAGTGTCCTCACGCCCAGCACGAACTCCTTGAACGGCTCACCTGGACGCTGCACACGAGCACGGATCTCGTCTTCGAGCCGATCGAAATACTGAGGGGGTAGGAAAAACTCCAGGAATTCCCTCTGGAATGTATCCCACGTCGCTCCTCTGAGGCCACTGACTGTGAACCAGCGCGCCGCTTGGTCCGTCAGTGCCTCGCTCATCGCCCTGGGTAGGCGGTCCAGATCGACGCCGTAGGATACCGCTCGCTCCTTCAGCTCCTCGATGAAGGCCAGCGGGTCCTCCTTGCCATCGAAGCGAATGCCCCACTTGCGTACCAACTCCGGAATTACGCAGGCACGCGCACTCACTGATTCCAGCAGGGTCGTCTGCTGGGCGCTCCATCTACTTTCTTCCATCCTGACCGGTGTCCTCAGCGTGCCCGTTGCACGCACCCTACCAGCAGGGGAGTAGTCGGGAGGCAGCAGAGTATTGGAGCCAGTGCTCGACAATCTCTGCGTAACCTTTGCGTCTGCTCCAGCGCTCGGCGATCCACTCGCTGCAGCCTCCATGCTCTCTGCTCCTCTCGTGAATCGGGTCTCCCATTCGGCTATCTTGTTCCAGATAACCGGGCTGTGCTTGCCCTCCTTGACGAAGGCAGCTAATCGTTTGCGGAGTTCGTCCACCTTTCCCTCGGCGTCCAGACCTAACTCCTGCAGGGCTCCCTCCAGATCCTCCTTGCGGCCGTAGTAGATCCACCTGGTCGCCGCTACCGGGTTGTCGCGCCTTTCTCTCTCCAGTCCGCTCGCCTCGGACTTCTCCATGCTCCGATTATTATTTTATTATTCTTTTATTATTTTATTATTTTACTTTATTTTATTGGTCGACTACTTTTATCCTTCTCTTTTTTTTTTCTTTCCTTCTTTTTTTTCTCTTTATTTAATCAAATACAGGATCTTCTCGTAGTCGACTTAGTCTTGTTAATTTATTTTATTTTATTTTTATTTGATTTTATTTTATTTTATTTTGATTTTATTTTAATTTATTTTATTTTATTTTGATTTAATTTATTTTATTTTATTTGATTTTATTTTATTTTGATTTTATTTTATTTTATTTTGATTTAATTTATTTTATTTTATTTTAATTTATTTTGTCCGCCGGTTTTCGACCGACCTAGTCCCACTGTGCAGGCCCCGCTGCACTCTCCGCGTCACGCGCGCTCACACCCGACCTCGCTCGTCGGGGCTGTACCTCGCGCGCGTCGTTCGCCCGAAAATGTGCAATTCCGTTTCGGGGTGCAACGGCACTTCCTCGTTGCTAACCCCCCCGCGCGCTCTCCGCTGACCGACGCGTGCTCTTGCGTTTGACTGCTGGCCCGTTAGATGATCGGCGCGTCCTCTTTCGCCGTCACTTTCTTTGCGCGCGGCGTCTGTCGGACCGGACCGCGTGTTCTTCTTTCGTTTACTTTTTCGATAGGGTATCGCAGGGTATACCCGACGCGCACTTTTCACTTTCGCTCGATTCGCGTATATTAAGGAATGTATATTTTTTTTTTTTGGATGTAGATGTATGTGTGTTCAAATATGTGTGTTTGTGTGTGTGAGTGTATATATATATTTATATGTGTAGGTATATGTATATATGTATATAAATAAAAAAAAATGAAATTTTGAATATATTTCTATATATGTTTATTTATTCCTTTTTTTTTGGTTTAGTATATATATGTATATATATATATATATACAAAAAAAAATGTCAATACCGGGAAAGGGTATCCGCGAGTTGGTGGTAGCTGTTGGGGCTTTAAGTCAACAGACTACCACGCCTACCAACGCCTAAGCGTCCCTGCTCGGGCGCCACTTGTAAAGAAGTTCGAAAGGCCGAGGTACAGATCTCAGTCTGACCAGGGCCGCCTTACAAGAAAATTTGTAAGTCGCCGAGACGCCAGCGACTTGAGGCACCTCGGGACTACCCCCCGCTCACACTGTCACCTATCACACACACTCTACCCTATGGCTCGCCTCTACCGTTCAGGCGCTGCACTTTCCCCTTGCCGGTGCATTTACGGGAACGAGCCACGTTGCGTCCACGGCGCCTACACTTCCTTCTCGCCGGTACATTCACGGGAAGAACCACGCGGCGTCCACGGCGCCTACACTTCCCTACCTCAGTCGGAGCACTCAGGCGGGCAGCACCTCACCTTCGCTGCCGACGCCTACCTCAACGTCTAAGGCTGGGGAATTTGTGGTAGACCACGCTCCGCCACCTTCCCTAACGCTCGAGTCGTCCGTCAAGTCGCCTATGCCTACGCCTACCCTTTCCACCGTGTAGTCGACACGTGCCGACTCACACGCACAAAACAAAACGGCGTCGCTAAATTCGGCTCGCCGAATTTAGTAAATATCAAAAAGGAGAGGGGAGGAAATCGCACAAACTATTCAAGCAAAGAAACACTCACTTTTTCAATCCAGTCTGTGTGTCTTCTGCACAATTTTATTTCTTCTTATTTTTCACTTCACTTGCTTTGATTTACACTAACAGCGCGCACGTACGATCTCTTCTAAGGGCCAAACGCAAGAGAGCGAGCGTCGCCTAGCGCGAAGCCGGCCTCGGCATCCACCACAGCGAAAGCTCGTGGTGAGCTTGCGGATCTTCACCTCGCTCTCTCTCTCGCGCGCGCTTACAAACTTCATCTTACTTAACTAAGCCACGACCGACAGATGGCGGGCTTCTAATACTATTTCTTAATGCTATTTAATTGGGCCGTGGCCGGCAGATGGCGTTCTAACCTAATTACGGCGGCTGCCGTAATTGGTGTCCCGCTGCTCGCATCCGCTGTGGCGCTTGTGACTGCCTAGCGGGGCAGGCGCCTGCGTCAC